>CM068831.1:8693319-9085819 GCA_028554795.2 Sinohyriopsis cumingii | reverse complement strand
TCTTAATGCTTAAAGTCGAGGTTTGATCTATGACATGTAGACTGTTGACACTAGCGTTACGATCAATTTAGTCCTAAGTGTATAATGCACTACGAATAAACGTAGCATTGTTTTGAATTATATCGGGGAATTATATCGTATGAAAACGTTATGGTTTTGTATTTATTTGCCTGTTATAAATTAAATATAAATGTGACATTTGCCTGCTGCAATAAGTTTTGCTATTTTTGGCAAAAACCATAAACTATTATTGATAAACTGGATGCGCTGCCATGGCTAGACAGTCATAATAATCATAAGAAATGTTTTATTAATATAATACGTTTTCCACAAGACAAAGCCACACAGAAATAAAGTTTCTCAAATTTCCTGTACCAGAAAGATAATTTCTATAAATAATGCGTAAGGTTTCCAATCTTGCTAATAGACAACAAATTCACTTCATTTAGAAAACAGTTCGTGTTTTCTACTGTAAATATAAGCAAACGACATATTTAGTCAACGCAGAAAATATAATTATGCTCTCGTTGTTGTCTACACAAATGATAAAATAATTTAGAGGTTTATTCGCAAATACATGCATCATTTGTTTGTAATACTAAAATATAAATCAAAGTTAATGGTACTCTCGCACTAGAATGTGTTACGATATGTTCCCATACGTTGGAACCACGTATACTAATTTCTACAATTACATAATTACATAATTTGCCTATTTAATTGGGAGACATGCAACCAACTTTATACACGTGATTGTCCACAGCAAACATATGCTTTGGAATAGTGTCTTTCAAATGCATGTTGTAAAGTATTGAACTCGAGGTAAATAAAAAGGCCACCCCTTCTTCCCTTCAGCGCAAGGAAACTAAATTAATGTCTTGTTAAATTATAAAGCCCTCATAAAATAATTTATCCCAATAGGGAACTTCTCTACCTGTTGGAATAACATCATGATTGCATTGTTTGTGTGCACTTTTAGGCGCCATTTATCAAAATAATTTATTTAGGAAACTTATCTTACTATATGATCTTCATACAGAACGAATAACCTCTTTGTTGCACTTTAATTTATACATAATGCCTCATTTTGAGAAATGCTACTTCTAATTATTTTGAGATATATCATCAAAACAAGATGAGAAGCATGTATATTGAAGTTATACTCCTCATTCAAGTATCGACGCATCTTGCTCCGTATATTAGTTTTATTATAGAATGTTTTTACGACATTTGTCTTAAATACCGAATTTCGATTTGTGTATGATAGTATATTAATTGCAGAAGATTTAGGGGCACTTAAAGAAACAACAAACAAGGAATATAATATCTTACATTGATTTACACGTGAAATATAAAATATATTACCGACATCATGTATATTATTATGAATCCTGACTGGGCATCAATTTGAATCTAATTATAGTCTTCACATTTTGTAAGGTTATTGTTTCTAGGTAGTATGTATCTCCTTGCATTCAGCGATCGAATGTATTTAGTCGCCATGAAGATACAAGATACTCGGTCTTGCTTACAATAAGTCCTTTTGGCTGTCGATTACCATTTTTAAATCGTGATTGCACATTGAGGTAGAAACTGATGCTGCCCGGTTGACTGTTGGTGAAAATGTAATTTGTATTTAAGGCCTATTTTTTGGCTCTTTACAGCTCACATAATGTTTGTGTGAATAAGGAGTATTGCTGCAAATGCACACTAAGTCACATCTCTTCGTTTCTGATTAAATTAGTTTATCCACAACAACAAGGAACTTGATCTGAGTTTTTCTTAGATGATAAAGTTTTAAAGTATGCACTAACTGAAACCACAAATATGAAATCAACCACATGGTTCACCTATTATTTATTAAAGTTATTCAGGAGTTCTTTTTGCATTACAAATTCTACCTTGGATTTCTACTAGGATTGCTCGCATGGACAACCTGGATGAAGATAATTGCCAACTGAGAAGCTCTTTGGCACCAATTGGACGATATGTGTTTAGTAATCTACTATATATATATCTCATTTCAGTACTGTGAGAGAATGTAAGAATGTGAGGAAATGTAAGAGAAAAACTTTAATTCAATTACTACTTCAATGAACATTTTGGTTTACTGATAAAATTATATAAGCATTTGTGTTGTTATGATGTTATATAATCTTTAATTTCAGAGACAATAAACTGAGCAAAATATGGTTTAATGGGATTTATATCGAACGTTTTCAAAACATTTAAGTAGATTGTGTTCACATGATTTTGGTACTTTATATCAATGGTGATGGCAATACACAGATTGCTATGTGGTTTCTATATAATTTTGCTCTGAATTCGACATTCTTAAATGGATATGGTTAAATAAAAGGTCATGTATTGATAATGCCAGATCTGTAAAATGAACATTTCCAAGAAATTAACATGAGATGTAATTACAACAGCAACTAACATATACAGAAAAACTATAAAACGTATGTTAATTATGCATCTCAAAGAGATAATGTTACAATCGGAACAAGAGTCTGAAGCAGTGTATGCATGTTTCAATAGCACTACACTGATACGTGCGCAGAACGCAAATTTATCTGACTACTGTACTGTCAAAGATGAAAGTATGGGATTTGTCTCCCTCTCTTGCACATGACATTAGCATTGGTACCGCCCTGAGCAAGTACTATTAAGTTGAACAGATTGCCTTTTCTACTGCGGTAATCATTGTTTGCTTTTCTCCATCTTCTCACCAGATTCAATTTTTTTAGCGGATGTGGACAGTCTTGAAAATTCGTCTGTATCAGTACTTGCAACAAATTTGATTGTCTTTCATGGGTACCTTTCCGAACCGTTTCCTAGGGTTTTTGTTTCTAATCGATTGAATATAACAACGTCCTCATTCGTGCTCTTTTCCAAATGAAAAGGAACATTATAAATATAAACCTTTACTTACCAAAGTTGCAAGTGCAACATATTCAGCGACTACAAATTTTGGTCCTAAAACTATACTAGATATCAATGTGTACTAAAAGTGACGGTAATTCTCTCTAGCTATGACTATGAAGATTTCGTCTTATGAATATACTGACGGTAGATTATGGAGGCTAACGAAATGATTTAGATAATAGTGATATATTTGATGACTTCCATCAATCTCAGCTTCTTCTTTTGGTTTAGAAACCTGATTTCAGACCATTTCTACCTCATACATTAATTATTCGCATCTTAATAACTTTATTTAAATAGTCTAAACGGAAACGATAACAAGGGAACAAATGACAACCGGCGCTGGGAGCGAAGCAGACCAGATAACTGGCTCTATGACGGATAGAGAACAAAACCGCAAGGAGGTCCCCATCCCGATAGCGGAACTCCTGACGCCAAAAGCACGGATCAGAGTTGGGTGCTGGAACGTGCGAACGCACAACCAGACTGGAAAACTGGCACAAGCAGTGAGCGAGTTGAATCAATACATCTTGACCCTCATGGGTGTAGCAGAAGCAGGATGGACTGGTGCCGGCAAGCAGAAGTTGAACTCCGGAGAAGTCATCATCTGGTCCGGAAGGAAGGACAATGACCACCGGGAGGGGGTCGCCATCATTATCAGCAAGAAAAAAGACCAATACCGTTGTACAGTGGAAGCCAGTGAACGAGCGCCTGCTGTACGTCAGGATGAACTCCAAGTACGCCAAGCTGTCTGTTGTTGTGGCCTATGCACCAATAGATGATGAGGAAGAAGAGGACAAGGACACCTTCTACGACGCTCTTCAAGCCGTTTTAGAGGACGTCCCTCGACATGACGTGCTGTTGCTACTTGGCGACTTCAACGCTAGGGTCGGCTGCAACAATAAAGACAGAGAGAGGACCATGGGGCGCCATGGAGTAGGTGTGATGACCGACAACGGGGAAAGACTGGTCAACTTTTGTGAAGAGAATGACTTGATCATAGGAGGGACCCTGTTCGAGCACAACGACATCCACAAGCTCACATGGACGTCAACAGGCAGCAGAACCATATCGACCACATCATCATCAACGGCCGATGGAAACACTCTCTGCAGGACGTGCAAGTGATGCGGCACGCTGACATCGGCAGCGACCATAGTCTTCTGGTGGCCAAGGTGACTTTGAAGCTTAGGAAAGTTAGGACAGGAGTCTCCAGGAATCAGCGCTTCGATCTGGCCAAGCTGAAAGATCCAAAGTGAAGGAAGAGTTTAGGCTGGCCCTAAGGAATAGGTTCAGTGTTCTAGAGTAATGAATGTAGCAGGAGAAGTAGGTTTATATTATATGACTAGTAAGAAGACAGAGTGGATATCAGGAGAGACGTGGACTCGCATAGACGAGAGGAGACCGATAAAGAAGAGACTTTTGTACTCCAAGTCAGCAAGACTGAAAGAGAGAATTTCCAAGGAGTATAGAGGAAAAGACAAGGAGGTGAATAAATCAGCAAGGAGAGACAGGAGAGAATACACAGAGAGACTGGCGAAGGAGGTGGAGGCAGCAGCAGAACAGAACGACACGAAGACGGTGTACCAGAACACCAATAAGCTGAAGGGCGACTACGGCCAGGACCACGACCTTCCAGTGAGAGATGAAGATGGAAGCAACACTTTGAGTCCATACTGAATCGCCCAGACCCAACATTACTCGCTGACATTCATGAAGCAGAGGAGGACTTTGACATCAACTGCGACGACATCACTGTTGAGGAGGTCAAACAGGTCATCCACGAGCTGAAGAAGGGGAAGGCACCTGGTGATGATGGAGTATGTCCCGAGATTCTAAAGGCAGAATATACAAAGACATAGCAGTTTCTTAGCCAGAGTCTCCAAAAGATCCGGGATAATGAAGAAGCACTGAATGACCGGAAAACAGGAATCATCGTTAAACTTCCCAAGAAAGGAGATCTGGGGAACTGCGAGGAATCACCTAACTATCCATCTCCAGTAAGATTTTCAGTCGCGTCATTCTCCAACGCAATCACAACAGCTGTGAAGGGTATCCTACGCCAGGAACAGGCAGGCTTTAGGAAGAGCAAATCCTGCATTGACCACATCTTCGTTCTGAGACAGATCCTTGAGCAGTCCCATGAGTGAAATGGATCCCTTTATGTGGTCTTTGTGGACTTTGAGAAGGCCTTCGACAGCGTGCACCGAGCCTCTCTGTGGAACATCCTACGACACTACGGCATCCCTGTGCGAGAACTTTGAGTGCAGAGCCATCCACAACAACCTACTCACTGAACCATTCAAGGTGGAAACCGGAATAAAGCAAGGATGCATTCTCTCGCTTATCCTCTTCTCACTGGCCATTGACTACATCATGCGCCGCACCACAGAGGGCAGGAGGCAAGGAATACAGTGGACAATGACCTCAATGCTGGATGACCTGGATTATGCCGACAACATCGGGTTGCTGTCAAACAGACACCAGGATATTCAACAGAAGACACAACAGTTGGTACAGACAGCAAGCACCATAGGTCTTCTAGTCAACATAGGGAAGACACAAGTCTTGAGGAAGAACACTAGAGTGGGCGACCCAATCACCATCAACGACCAGCCTCTGCAAGAAGTAGACGAATTCACGTACCTGGGCAGCAAGGTCGTCACGGATGGATATTGCACAAAGGAAGTCACCAAAAGAATCAGCAAGGCCATCCAGGTCTTGGCAATGCTGAAGCCCATCTGGAGGACAACAAACCCCAACGCCCACACAAAGATCCGTATCTTCAAGAGCAACGCTCTGAGCGTCCTTTTGTACGGGTCAGAGTGTTGGAAGACCGCTGCTAACATAGAACAGAAGCTAGAATTCTTCCAGAGCAACTGCCTGCGAGGGATCATGAGGATCTTCTGGCCAAACATGGCCAAACATGATCTCGAACGAGGAACTCCGGCAAAGAGCGGGCGCAAGCACCATCGCTGAGACCATTGCAACTCGTCAATGGAGATGACTCGGCCACGTCTGCAGAATGCCCCTGACTCACTACCAAGGGTGGCACTGAGATGGACTCCACAGGGGAAAAGGAACCGTGGCAGACCCAAAGAGACCTGGCGCCGAACCGTGGAGCGAGAACTCAAGACCAGAGGCCTCACTCTGCAGACCGCCCCCATAATAGCAGCCGACAGACCAAAATGGTGCTCCCTTGCTGTCGCCTCAAGCACCAGACGGCGCAGAGAGGATTCATTGATTGATTGATTGATAACTTGTTACAAAAAAGAGGTGTTTTTGGTATGTATCATCATGTCGGAGATTCTAAGACTGTAAAATGAAATCCTGAAAATAACGATTTAGCCGACTACCGACTTGATATTTGTTTGAATAATAATGAGTATTTGAAGCACTGAAAGGGACAAGGAAACGCCTACCCCAATTACCAGCATGTTACATAAGACGATATATACATAGATAAATAAATGAATCAAAAGACGGAATAAACCAAATAAGTTAACACGTACAAATAATATATATATATATATATATATATATATATATATATATATATATATATATATATATATATATATATATATATATATATATATATATATATATATATATGTATTTATCTATATGCATATATGTAGCGAGCTGTGTGTTTATCTTCTGATCTGTGTCATTAAATGTAGGATTCAGTCAAAAGTTAGAGCAGTAGCATCGGTGATGACGCGTACCAAGGTTGGACTCATGTGATTATTCCTTGTGGTTATTGTAGCTATACCAATCATCCAATTTAATCACCTAAGACGTAGGTTTTACTTCAGTATTATTTATTGTAATTGAGGAAAACAATCTAGTTGGTGTATGCTTGTAATGTGTATTGTTCTATGTATGTAGAAACGTAGATCATTAGACACATTTGTAAGCAGTTCCTAATTTAGTAATTATGTTTTCCGGAATGTTGTAATTATGCTATTATGACACATCTAAAATGAAATCAAGCATTGTAGAAGACACCATGTGCGGTTCAATATGTCTTGTTTAATGTAATGTGCCATAGTATTTCAGACAATATAAAGTGTGATCAATCTGATTTATTACCTTCTATATTGGATCATAATTAAACATCTAGATACATTGTACTGAAAGTGGCAAATGTCATAATAAGAAGTACGTTTTACCATTTTTGTGCAATTCTGGCTAAATTAAATAATCATTGTTTAAATAACAGTCTTTTCAAATGTCTTGTTTAAGAAGAGGTGTGTATTCTGCGCATCACATGAATTCTACTGGAAGAACAGTCATGAAAAAAAATATATTTTCCTTCGGTGTAAGCGTAAGGGTCCAGGTTAAAAGAAGGAGTTCAGACATATGTGTAAGGTAACTATTCATAAGTGTGTGTGTGTGTGTGTGATATGGATTTGTAACCAAGCTTTAACCATTTCAAGTCATATCGCTACGATGGCTGTAGTGTGGCAGTTCATAGTGATGTCCAGTGTTAGGGCATCATGCCACATATATGTAGCTATGTAGCATCATGTGCCTCTTTTGAAAATTAAACACTTTTGTGGTATAGATTTAGAAGAAGAATGAGAATAATTCAGATTATATATATATATATATATATATATATATATATATATATATATATATATATATATATATATATATATATATATATAATCTTAGCAAATAATATATAATTTCTAACGGAAAACATTAGCTCACCACAATGAAGGTGAAATGAGCTCACTGAAATGTTTGAAATCCATCTCGCTTTGGCCTACATCCATCATATATTGTTGATCACCGTTACAGATGTTTTGTTGCTTGTCAGAGTCAAAACAAACAAGAAAAGGTTTAGTCCTAAGGAATGTGCCGTTGCAATCAATGTATTCGATGAACTTCTACATAGTTCATATGAGACTAGTGGCTTCGTAGTAGAACCGATGGAGGAGAGTGATATTAATTTAGAAACTATTTTGATCATTTTACTACTCAAACGCATATAATTAAAGATATCAAGATAATTTCAGTTTCAATAGTACGTTTCACGTTTCTTGCTTTTCAGTGTAGTCAGGGATTAGTTAAGATAAAGGCAGTAAACTGACAACGAACTGCGCAATATTGGTACTGCGTACTGAATCAGAATGAGCCCTTTCAACTTATAATGAGATTTCTGAAAGGCAAATACAACGCATGGACAAGACAAAAACATAACACGGAAAAAAAACTTGTGTTTACAAAACCTTACATGTCTATTATTTTCAATTTGTTACGTTTCAACTAGTTTATTTCAACTTGTTGCGGATGCTGGAAAATATTTTATATTGACCTATAAGTCGATGAGCCATAACGACGTATGTTAAAGTATGTAAATTTATGTAAGCGCAAATTATATCCCGGTTAATTCATTATTATAGTAGTAGTTGTATTTTATTGGGCAACTAATAAGCATGTTAGGGGAATTATTTAAAAGAAAATGATAAATGTATTTGTCAATGACTCTCCTCTTCTAGTGTTCTTGGTTTAAATCACTTGGTTTCAATGCTCAAAGGTGGCATATCCAGCAAGTTTACTTTTCTTTCCTGATTTCGGAACTCAAGTTGGGGTTGTGAGCAATTGCAATAAGTGTTATATCACTGAAAGTGTGGCAACGTTAGTAGAAGATTTCTGCGACTGGTCTTCTGTACAGCGTTTTTGTCATCCAATCGCACATATAAATATTTATCCCTTTGTTTAGCTTTTCAGTTTCTCCGACATACTGAATGATACAGATCTTACATATGATGAGTTATAAATTATATTCTCTGTTTTGTGCGTATTGTTTGGACCATGTATGATTACTTTCTCTGTAGTCACTGTGCAAAGTGTCAATACGTATCGACATATGATAGATCTTGAACACGTTACACGAATGAAGTGGCATGCATTGAAAATCGTATATGTTCTAATCACCTTTAACATACTTAGATGGAAATTATGACAGTCATATACATATCACCTTTTATATTAGTACTGACACATGTCTCCTTGACAACAATCAGGTTCCAAATACGGGGATCTAGCAAATTAGTATGTTATTTTCTTGGAAACAGTTAACTTTCCTACAAAACATAATTATTTTAACGTTATAACATGCACTCCATTGATAAACTGTATGATGATATACCTCCTGAGAAAAAATCTGATATTTGTTATTGATCGCAATTTATATAACAAACTGCGACCATATGGTTTACGAATTGTTCATGTATTACATTGAACTCCTATTTGTGTACATGTATACAACATTAAACTTTATATTTGTCTTTATATACTTTATGTTCTTTTTTCTTCTTTAGTTTTGCTTTTTCAGACGCAATGCTCTTATTATCAGAATATGGAATCCAATCACAGCGTAAAATATGACGTTATGTTTTCTTTGTTTATTGTATCACACAATGAGTACTGATTTTAATTTTCAAACACACGAAATATTACATTATATTTAGTCCAATTTATTTGTAAGTAGTAGCATTTGAATTTTGCACGAAATGATAATAATAATAATAATAATAATAATAATAATAATAATAATAATAATAACAACAACAATAATAATAACAAAAACAGCATCAAAGGTACTACTATTGGTACTACTGCTAATACTACTACTAATGATAATAAAATCTGAGAAGATAGTTAATAGTCTTGCAGTGAAAGCACTATATATGCGATTAGCAAAATCTCCAGGATTAGTGAAAACACGAAATTGACCTACACTGCACCAAAAATGTGCACCAAATACACAGCTCATTAAACTATTTGCTGAGTTATAATTTTGCAGAAGACTAAAACTTAAGTGCTGGCTTATAATCGTTTCCATTTAACTGTACTAGTTTAAGCCAACTATTTTCCTTATTTTTTAGTGCCTAGTTTGCATAAAATATTGAACAGTACTATATGCTGTAGTTATAGTTTTAAACTTGATATTTATAACATTATATGCCTTATTTCTGTTATGATGCTGATAAAAGTAATTCATATATTTCCTGAAATCCTTGATCCCAAACCAGTTTAAGATATCAAAACTAACGAATAGGATTCCTCAAATCTTTAGACTCTAAAACAGTTCAAGATAACGTAATGAATCTATATACACGTATTGGAATACTTTACTAGGATATACACAGTTCTGCAGTTCATTACACATTTGTTTTCATCCGTTTGTGACTTTGCTCATGAATTCATCATTCGCACTGTCATTTCTGATGCAAAATGCACAACACCTTTTCGATGCCTATATGAACCATGATAAAGATATCGGCAAATTGGTGCATTTCAGATATTTTTCACTATTCACAGCCCTTAATTCGTTTCTTTTTATATAGACCGCTCCAGTAGTCTAGTGGTTAGAGTGTCCGCCTCGGATGCGGGAGGTCGCGGGTTCAAGCCCCGACCGAGTCATACCAAAGACTTGTAAAAACGGTACTAAAAGTTCCTCAGCATTAATAGGTTAGTGCTAGGACTGGTCGGCCTGGTGTGTGGATAATGTGACTGAGTGGGACATCATGATACATGTCTGTGACATGATGTCTCAGTGCTAGACATCACTATAACCTGCCACATAACAGAGATAGTAGCCATATGACAGAAAAATTGTTAAAGCTACGTTAAAATACTAAATCACTCACTCACTCGTTTCTTTATAAGAAAACAATTGCAGCATGTATGTAATATTGATTTAAAGCGTGCAATCGGATATATAATTAACTGAATATTTAAATGTTCGCCATAATACTAGGGAATCATGAACTTACTATCGGGGATAATTCTTGTAAAGTATATTTACTTTCAAAAGTTACAGATCGATGGCATAGTGAAAAGCTCTTGGAGTAATTAACGTTATATGTTCTTCAACGATAACTGTATTTTTACGACAGTGGGACCATTTTATGAAGGACGCATTGTCGGGTGATACTGAACAGTCTTTATTGCGATGATTTTACATCGGTCCATTTAAATTTCCATTGCACTGTCCCAATCTGTGTTGAGGAAGAATCTTAGTATATGATCAATTTGACATTTACTAAGCTTATTCGTACTGGCACTAAAATGCACCATAATTATAACATTGACGTGAAGATTTACACCGTTGATTGAGCTGTAATAAATTACCGTGATTAATTAACCCACTCTCTCTGATATAAATCACACGTGAAATCAGTTTGCATGCATTTTCAGCTCTTTTGTGTATATAAAAATATTATGTTATAACACCAGGCATTTCATTTTTTAACCTGAACATCGACTTGATTTCACTCTTCCATCTTGTTACTTCTTTACAGACGGAACGCAGATTTAATGTTTCTGAGGCAAATTTATCAGATATTTTAGCTGAACTCAACAGAAAGAGAACTTCAGCTGCCAAAATTTCCAAAACTTGTATTAATCCATCCACACTCAAGGTACTCAGTTGTCAGCAATGACTACCAAAGCGTCATCATTCGGTAATGGAATTGGACTAGGCCGTGGAATGGCTTGAGACAGTTATAGCTGATTATCGCAAGTCATAACGTATAAAGTGTGTTATTCATGGATATAAGATGTGAGTGTGCGTACAAATTAGTCAAATATAATGTTTTAATAAAATTAAAATGATCTCCCTAGTCGAGCGAGAAAGTGGACGAAGATGCCAAGAGGTGATTAAGACGACAACGTTCCTTGCTGCCCAATATGTTAGCTAACATTTTAGCCCATGAACATGACAGTGATTTCGAAGATGATGTGCGTGACATGAATCAACGCAAAATACCTTCTCGGCCACAAGACAAAGGGAGTCCTGATCCATAAAAGATAAAGTCGCTCAGAAACTCCAGAAAAGTATTATCATATTTGATAGAGATGCAAAACCTGACATGACCTGCTGCTAAATTTTATCTGCATTAAATGTGTACCACTGCTTACACCCACATGATGAAATTTGCAAGAGTTCTTGTTCATGTCTGAAGTGCCATCCAAGTAAGCAGCATATTTAATTACAGACTTGTGTGAATCCATGTTAGTTACAATAAGTCTGCAGTGCAAAGCTAAATAAGTCAACTGTTTGAAAATCTCCATCCAGTGTAAAGACTTCTATTCGTACCGTGTTTAGGAGACCGGCATAAATAACACGGTCAAAAATAATTACATACTTCAACACATTCAACTTTCCAGTAACGAGTTTAACATGACAGACCACGCCTTTACGCTTTCCATGACCCACACTTCACCTCCTAGACGGATTGGGGCAACTCGCAAGACGAGAACTATACCACATAATAGAAAACATCATTCACGTTTTCAATTTCTCTGTTGATCATGGGGCTCGTGAAACTTTATTGCTAAAAGTAATTTTTCCCACTGTCTCTTTCAGATTTTAGACCCCACCGACGATGTTTGAGCAAAGAGGTCATGCAGCATCACAAGGACGGCCGTAAGAATGCTACAATCATTGCTCACAATTTTTCTGGATAGGAAGGACAGTTTCCTTGCGAATCTATTCAAATGATAGCACCGATTATGGTTGGAGGCAGTCTAGTGGTCTTGAAATCGCGACAAGTGCATTTGAAAGATTTCATGAATTGGGCAATGCGTTAAAAAAGAATTACTAAAATAGTTGGAATGGCAAATGGACATAAGTTAGTTTCAACGCTTTTCTATACCAAAGCTAATCGAGACTTTTTATTCTCAGATTTGCTTGACATTAGCTAAAACTCTCCCGACGGTATGCATATACAATGAACATCATTATATGTTTGGTAAGAAAGATCTTTCGAATCTGTTTGACTTTTAAAAAGAACTGTTAAATTTTGCTTTTCTGATATATACATTTAATACTGTTGCAGTGGGAACATTATAAACATTTTCTACAATTATTTCTGGTTAAGCGAGTGATAGAGCCTTTAAAGAAAGCTTATGACATCGCTAAAATGTATGGATTAGTGTTACGAAAGAAGTTCGTGCCATACAAACTACCAACTCAGTTATATTTATATGTCAGCCATCTGGATGGTTGAGATTTAGAAAACCCCAAATGGGTCACGAACTCAAGGTATGTTTCTTTTACTGATTCGTTAGAACATGTAAGACATCACCCATATATCGAATCTTGTAGATGTTACCTCAAGACTAGACATCTTTAAGACCTGTGCAATCTATATTAGTGAATAACAAATTTTGTTTTCCACACTGTTTCAGTATATCTACTATATACAATGTATGATATTTACTGAAAAATACATTTTCGTGAATATCTAGCGTAGAAGAGCAAATTCATAATCTGCATTTGGAGCTACATCAACGGATTTACGTACAGTTTGTAAAGCTTCAGATTAACGCAGAGAATGATTGCATCCTAAAGAACATACCGAACTAGAGGTATCAAAATGGTCGATTTTATCAACCCGTATTTTTCAACCAGCCCAAGAGCATAGGGTATTTGACTGTATGATTCATGCCTACATTGTTTACATGATTTCTGGCACTCCAGAAGGCGAAGATTTATGTCATATTTAATAAATGCTCTTAAAGTCAAACTTGTTGACACCTACGGCAACACCACTTAACGATGTGTGTAACGTCAGTTAAAGAAATTAATATTTCCTTCAGAATTCTCTGGATTTCACTATTCACTCAAGGAACAGAGAAAACAAAGGTATTCCTATGAATGACTAGTTTATAATTCGGAATCTGCCAATTATGCTAAGTGCACGCATTTCCAGAGAGTTTGACATGCATCCACATCAAACAAATATGCAAGTGGAGCACAAACATATAATCATTTTTCGACTCTTTTGACTATTGCTATTTCCACAGTAGATGAAACGTTAGTCTTGGCAAATACTATTACAGACAGAAAACAACAATGTGCATATGAAGTTTACCAAGTTACAGATTTTGTCTTCACTGTTGCAATAAATTCCGTGGAAGGAAGTAAATGACAGTGTTGAGGACTTATTGGAGTACCAAGAACCGTTAACAGAACTGATTCCATCAACGTCTACTCCATATTAGTTTGGACAACGGCTGGATTAATTCTAAAATCAATTTCGCAAGAAAGATACTTTTTGTTAAAATAACGATGAGCAAACGTTTTCATGCCAGTGTTAAGATTAAATTCATCGAACATTAGTTACGCTTTATACTTATCAATATGTGTGTATATATAGTTATTTACATCCACTACATTACCATTGGAAAGATGTAATTGACAAGATCATTTCTGGCGTCGATGCATTGAAGCATGATGTAATGATAAAAACCTTATCCAAAAACCAGAAACAGTGGAATATATATTACAAATCCACGAAAGTGATGTTGCACAAATATAAACGGAAAGAAAAGAAAGAAAACTAGAGACACTAAATTTGTATAAATATTAGAAGACTACCATTCCTGCACATACATTTAATGGGATATATATTAAATCACGTACGGAATCATATATGCAGTATGTGATTTTGTGTTTAAAATCTTCGAACGAAAAATGTTTTATTTATGTTACTAAACCATTATTATAAGTATTAGTCTAGTATCAGATGTATTAAATGTATTTTGCATTTGATAATCATTTCATAATTCTGCATCGTCCTTAAAATCCTCTTTTATCAAACGATATACAAACATTTAGAAAACGTTGGGAGTCCTTGCGTGTTCGTAATTTCTTTAGAATGTTGACTGATGGATCCAGTGGTTCAAAAAACATAGAATTTGTCAAACGTTTGATCTAATACACATTTGTCTGACTGTCAAGCGCAAAATACCGTGCGGTGTTACAAGGTGATGTTTACACTTTGTTTCAATTAAATCAAGGAGATTACATTATATTTATATACGTCATTTTCCATGAAAGTTTGTCTGACTTTAGTCAAACCACATCATGTTATCTTCAAGTAGATGTTAGAAGAAGACTATAAGAATAAATCTTGGTTTAAACGCAACGGACACCATTGTAATACCAGCATCATTTACATTACACAACATTTATTTTAAAAAAGTGGTGCACATCTCACAATCAATCCCAATGCTCATTATGTGGCATTGGTCAAATGTCGGAGAAACAGATCTTCAAGTACATATGTTAGCCAAACAATCGAACCCTCTGGCTGATCTATGACAACGCCATTGCAACACCGATGCATATTTACTCATCAGTTTAAAACCAGCCACTCACTATCATTTGAGATTACTTCGTACCAACTAGTTACACGCTAAGTGTCAATAAGAATGAGCTGTTATGTACATTGAAGGATGCAAAGGTTCTTACGCATTTGTTAGAAGCTGGTCTCAAGTGTCACGACTGTTTAATTTGAGATCACGTCAATTACTTTAAAACATAACTAACATACCCAAGCAAGCAAATCCATTTTGAAGAAACATAACACAAATAACCGTAAAATACAGTTGCCACAATTGACAGTTCAAAAATCGATACGGAAACCAAAAACCTATTGATTTAAAACTGATGGATGTGGTTCTTTATGAGGTGTCGTTATTTGATCCCATTCTATATGGGATCTTAAAAGACAAAGCTAAGTAAAAAAAATCGTGAAATGTCCCAAAGGACGGCAACATCCCCAAAATAAACGATTTGCCGCAAGAATAAGAAAAGCCCCAAGAAAAAAGGGATAAAACAATTATCTTGACATAAAATATACATATGCTGCGACCTCGTGAAAGCACTATACAATAAACCACGGTATTGAGTGAATGTGTCTCCTGCAACATGTATTTCATCTTCTCCATTCATGATCATGCCTAACAAACTTAATATAATATCATTGCTCATCTGACGGAAAAATGAAAACCCATTCTAAACGAACTTCCTCTACGGCAGTGACGACATCTACTAATGTTATTGCAGTTACAAACGTGGCCTCCTTTAAGACAAAACGAAGATAAACGGCACGTGCACAACAAAATTTACAAGACATGTCACACCTTTTCTCAACATGAGTTTGTAACCATGATTTGCTATACTTAAAATTTGTCAAAGGCAATGTGTCTACTATCAATATAAACCATGTGAATTTAATTTTGAAACATACACAGACTATCAACTTTATGTTATCTAAAAGCGTTATATGATATGTTTACCGTTTTTCAAACAAACAAACTTTACAGCAAACATATTTAGATATAAGCCCCCAAGTTCACTAACTTGAAACGAAAATCGTCACAAAACCACGTGACCATTCTCTCTCTACCTCGGTGTGTGTATGCAAAATTGAGTAAGTGACAAAAATTGTTGGTTTGAAAACGAAAACAATGTTACAATGCAAAATGCATAACATGATTGCATGATTGCACATTTACTATAGTATGTTGTGCAATTGTTGAAAACCACATAATATGCAGTGGGTTTCAACACTGCCTGTCGACAATCTAGGAGGAAGCATTTTCGTCACTCATTTTGAGCTATTTCATTGCTTTACATGCTACTCACACAGTTTGAATATTAGAAGACGTTTTCTATTATAGGTTCTTAGTCATTTAAAACAGGAAAACCAAGTCCAACCAAGCTCACAATTTGTTTTCGAAGCAAACTGTCAACCATAGGTTAAAATACGTAACGGATTGTTTGGATATATTTGGTTTGAACTTAAACATCTACGTACTGTTTCCACAATACATCGTGGACCTTTCAAGAAGCACACAAACCCGTGATCTTATGCCGGCATGTTTAGGTCACTGGTAATGGAGTCACCTCTCTCGTCAGTATATATTGTCGCAGATGTTGCCCACAAAACATGCGATTGTGACGTCAAAGTGTTTTAAAAGCCATTTCCATGGTGTACTCTTTTTACACCTCCTTCCCGTAGGAGGTGCCGCGTGTGCGTGCTACCGAAAGTGTCTACTGGCACGGTGTGTGCGTGTGTGTGTGTGTGTGTGATTCTGATTTTTAAGGTAGCTTCAACACCTATTCAGTCATATAGCTACTTTGCCTGCAGTGTGGCAGCTTATAGTGATGTATAGCACAGGGGCATAATGCCGCAGACATGTAGGATGATGTCCCACCGAGTCACATTATCCTGACACCGGGCCGACGTGTCCTAAAACTAACCTATTAATGCTCAGCGCATAGCGAGGCAGTTGTTAGTACCATATTTGTAAGTCTTTGGTATGACTCGGCCGGGGATTGAAGCCACGACCTCACACATCTGAGGCGGACGCTCTAACCACTATTCCAAATGAGCGGTCTACTGGCATGGTATATTTGACCACGACAAGATGGTTCCTAAGCTTCTGTACACATATATGTTACTTCAAGCAATGTGTCAGGCGTCGAGCCTACATCACCTCTATGGACCAAGATGCGAAATAAATGAGGGTCAATCGGTCACAGCTGCTGGCCCTTTAGTATTGTACGGAACGCTTCCCTTTTCACATTAAGAGTCCAGATAATCAGTCTTATGAAAGCGGTGCTTAAAGAAAAGCTTATTCTTAACAGGTTGATAAGGTCATATGTGGCCTTATTTAAGTGAATGCGTGTGGCATTGGCAGCAGATGTGCAGACTAGCTTTCCGCTTGGTACTATTATACACTAAAAGTGAAACATCTCTGATCCATGTGTAGTGTTGATTTTTCATCGTAAAAAATGTATCCGCAGTTTGATGTTTTATCCTGACTTGTATCGGAGATGGCCACATTGTAGAGAGGATGAATTCAAGTCATTCATGTTCACCACGATGGTATAGTTGAGGTCATCACACTTGTCAGAGATCCTCTTCAGTTTGTCAAAGAGTCGCGTTGCCAGATAATTATTATAATTACTGGAAAGATTGGTGTGGAATTCATTATTTTATAGTGAAAGGAATGTGTCATTCAAAATATCGGGTGTCGTCATCATGATAAGAACGTATCTTTTGGAAATCAACTCCATTTGGTGGCGTTAAAGTGATTTGCCATGAAACGGCTTGTACAGCGAAATTAATTTGCCTGGCCGCTAACCTACGCATTTGTTTAAAATCTTTTCTAACATATCAATAATCGTAGCGATTGTCAGGATCAGTCTTCAGGATCAGCTCGTCAAGGTCATCAGCAAACTTCATTATACTTATTCGGCTGGCAGATATGTAAGCGAGCATGTAACCTTAAATCTAAGGCTAGAGATGACGTCCATCTTTCAAATGAACTGTGTTAGGTTGTCGATCAGTCTTGGGGTAGTGGACCTGAGTAATCTGGTTAGGTACACTTATAAAGGTAGATTACAGCTTTATTGTTGAAGAAAATGAAATCCTTTTCAAAACTATCCTCCTTTTGTATTAGAGTGGATAAAAAGGAATCGTCCATCAAGGATTGAGTGAGAAGCCTAGGTGGAGTGGCAATGGTATCATATCCGCATGTAATGCAAGTGAAGAATATGACACTATATCATTGGACATTTATCTCGAAACAGGTAGTTCTTTTAAAACTGTATTCTTTGCGCCAAAGGTATCCATTTACATGCATTTAGCCCTTGTATCATCATCATCATGTATGGTATATCATATCCACACTCCATCTATAATGTGTGCAACGGTGAAATTCATCCACCTAAACCTTTGATACCACGACCGGAAATGCCTGCTTAAACCCATTCAGCAACTACAACTAGGTTCAAAGAAAACTGTTAATGCTCCGTGAACTATTCAAATGTAACGCATAGCAGCCTCAAACTCTGAGTTACTCTTAATGTGATACATTGTATGACTCTTTGACTAATTATGTGTTTAATGATGCGAATAAACCATTTCTACACATATTACGTTTATGGAGTGTTGTTTCATACCAAACGAAGAAATTTATTTCATGATTTAATGTTAAAAGTTGCAGAATAAAAATGCATTTAGCAACGTCATTATGTTACGAGTTAAAACCGCCCTTTCGTTTCTCCATGCTGTTTTTCAAATCATTTCTGACACGCCTAGAAATAATTGGTCCTGATGCACAAAACAAACTTAAAGTCTGAAAGGATAGTGAATGTAAGAATTCAAAGAATAAGAGTGTATACAATCGTTTTTGTTGCTTCTTCGTTTTAATATTAGTACATTGCAGGTAGGAATATAATACTATGTCGGTGAAAGTGCATTTCGATAAATATATATGCACAGCAGAGACAGAAGTACCAACTGTGCAACAACAACTAAATGCTAATTCTAAAGCTCGTACATTGGTAGTGTTTGTGCTTTAGCGTAACCCTCATCTACAATTATGTTGTGCAGACATGTTTAATGATATGAAATAAACAGTCTGCTGACATTTCTTTGCACAGAAAAACTACGCTATTAGCTGGTTTGGACTTCTATTTTTCGACGTACATGGATATTGTCAATTTGTTACATAATGCATCCCATAACGATTAGCGACATAGTACAGTGCTGTGCTTAAAACAGAAGTATACTAAAAGATGTAACGTTTCGTATTTAGTTCTGCTACAATACAGCCGATACTTTAAAAACAACACTATTAAATCTGAATATGACGTTGTGCTTTGTACAACGCACACACACACACACACACACACACACATACACACATACAAACATTCTAAAGTACAGCTTGATATTATCTATAAAGTAAAGAAAAAGTCATAATACATTTACAAACAAGTTTATTTGGTCTGCTTTAAGTTTTAATAGTATTACCGTTGAAAAATAAAATGGCCCTGCCCTGTACCATACAATCGTGGAATGCACCGTCACATACTTGATTTCACGTGCATTTTATCATGACCACTTTTGTCTGCTGCAAATAAAATGTTTACATCTATACTTTTCTCATCAAATTCTAAGAACCATACATTTTAAAACCATATTGCATATTTCATTTTGAAACAGGAATTGAATTGTTTAGAGATGTGCACATCAAATTCATGCTGACCAGAGAATCGTAAGTTTTAAAATCAAGCAGTCGAAATCTTATTTTATGCTACTTTATACAAGATTATGAATAAACAAAAATCCAAATGTTATCATCAGTCTAGCACATTGCTTATGGATACATGCTATAAATGAGCAATACGTCGTGAATATTAAAACAATGTTTTATCTTATTTGATAACCTTCACGCAAAAAGAAAACATGTTTGGGAAATCAGATCACCTCTTATGAGTATTATACAACATACATAAAATCGGAGAAAAGGGATGAAATTGTTTCACAATTAATATAGCATCTTCTTGATATTGAATAATGTATAATTGGATTTCAGATTAGTACAGTGCAATATCCATTATCATTTACAAGTGTGACAGATAAATAAATCTTATTGATGGCATTACGCATTATATAAGTATTTATTAAAAATGGAATCAAGATGTTATATTTTTCAATAAGTAACATAATACTTTCCTGCAAAATATTCCATATCGAAGGTGTAGAGATCAACAGACACAAGATTGCGAAACACAATATTACAGCTAAGTTAATAAACATATTGGGTAATACAAAATGTATCATACAGAATGAAACTGAAAACAATGCAATTCTATTTTCTTATGCAAAGTATTCGACATCTAACTAGATCATCAGCCAATAAATATAGCTGTTGTGTAAAAATGATTAATACGACAGGTTACATAATATTAATACCTTAATTTAGTCAGCAAACAATATATATATTACATGAACTTTAACACGCTGTTGAGTATTTCGTAATATATCTTCTATTTATAAAGTGGAATCATTAAAACTGAATTAAACATTACCAAAGTAAGATTACTAAATACAAAATAACAAAGGACATCCGTATGTTCCATGTTGGAAAATAAGGAACAGGAAATGCAGGCTGAAAAACAACACGCACATGTTTGTTTCCGATGTGTACGCATTTATTTTCATTATTGATGCATTCATTTGTTTACAGGTATGCACCATGTGTCGACCAATCCTACTGTAATGTGAACATATTTACTTTCGCATGTTTAAGTATTGTTTGCTCTTGTCAAGAGTGGGATTATATCACTGATTACATTATTCATTAACGATTGAGATCCAAACCACTTTTTCAAGAAGCAACATTTTTGTATGGCCCATTAATGATGACAAAACTTCAATTTGGAAAGCATTGATATGTATATATATATATACATATATATCAGAACTGCTCAGATGCAGCTAAAAAAGTATATTCATCTTCTCTTTAATCAATGCTCTGCATACTGGGCACTGCTCTAAAGCAATACTACAGTTGACACACGTCGCTAAATGGTTACAGGGCATAAAAACCATGCTCAGTTTCTCCCCAAAGCAGATCTTGCAAAGGGCAGCGTCACGCAGTTCCTGAAGTTCTTCCATAGTGTCTGCATTGATGCTGGACGGATTTTCAGAGGTTGCCGCTTTAATCTCATGTTCTTTATCTACAAAGGAAGTAAAGTGTTTTGCGAGACATTAAGGATGAGACAAAATAGTCTTTAATCACAATTTTGCTAGTCAGATTAATAAGCCTAAGAAATAAACTCGCGCCAAGCATTTCACGCACTTAACCTTTTATTTAAATAATACAAAAGATAGATAGGTATGCATTTGTAAGCAACTGAACTGTCAACAGTTAAATATGTCGCACTGTGAAGACCAACATGATAAAATCATTATAATATGTACTCATATTGTCTCTGATTATAAAGCACTGGTAAAGTTAGGTATATGTATGCGTCATGGTTATCAATGCATACATCTTGAACTCCGATTGTGGGCACAGGGTGATTTAAGTTCACATAACTTCTTCAATTGCAACTAATGTGTATGGCTTGAGAGACGCATTTATACTGCATTTTGTAAAGTTTCGCATTTGTCGGCTTGATAGAAGACAAGCTTGAATTTTTCCTCAGAGGTGACGTTATGGCGTAGCACCTTTGATATACGGTCAAGGAATATGATGCGTTTCGTTTCGGCCAAGACGAATATTTCATCCTGTCCTTCAAATAATTGAGCTTTGAGAAGTAATACAATTTCCAGTCACATAAACCAGATTACATCCTAAAGCAGTTTTGCAGGTTGGCTGCAATGAGGTCAATTGTTATTTTTGGCACTATTCCAAACCCGACCACGCTAGTGCCAATATATACAATTGTCACTGTGGTATCAAATCAATTCACCGCGTTTGCTGCGCGCTTGTACTATTGTGTTATTACTGCTGTTCAGTCTATGCCAGTCAGGAGGTGTGTTATTTGAAGATCTTCCTCATGTTTAACTTCCGCGAGATCATTAATAACTGGGTACAGCTATATTATAATTCCTTCATGAGAATAGTGATATGAATGTTTAATTTGTTCGTAGACGTGGGATTATACATGTGTGTGTGTGTGTGTGTATGTGTGTCGGAGGGGTTGTAGATGACCTGAGACTGTAAACCTTTGACCATCATCGGGTCTTAGTTTGAAACAGCAATGATGTCACAGATGATGTCAGTTTGCTTAAAGTACTTAGACCTGGAAATAATATCAGGAATTTCTTCACTGCATCGTTTGCGCAGAGAACGGATATCTTGGCTTCAGTCTTCCGGTTCAATGCTTGTTAGATTTTCTGTCCGAACATAATGATAAAGCAGGTGACACTTCTGTTTCGAAAAAGGCTCTGCCTTTTCATCTGGTAAGACGAGTGATATAAATTGGTATAAGCTTCGACAGACATGGTATCGACGTGTTTTATGTTTTACCACATACTGCGTTGACACTGTTGTAGCAGTCGCGCACTATGCGCTAGTTGGCACAACCTTTGACATTTAGTTTGACAACGAAAACGCAAATACACGTAGGTAACCACAGAACTACTTGTCCCAGTACTTGATGTCTAACTGTCTTGCCTTCTCGTTATATCACAATGTGAACTTATACTTGTCAATCTAATGTTGGTACATATATTCTTCCACCGTCGGTTTGTATTCCATGTTAATATTAATTAGATTTGCAAGCAATGCTAATAATTCACTGGATATCTCAATAATGGCAGGGAGAACAAGTGGTTGGTATTCCTTGTAAACGTGTTTTGTCCCGTGCTTCTTGTTTTAAGTTCTGTGAGTTATTGTTAGCAAGAGACATTAGCCGGAATATCAGTACTGCCATTGCATGCTAAATAAACGCTGTTATTTGTGAGTATTTTGTGAGTGAGGAATAGCTTTTTAGTGACAATTTGTATAGGTTTGTATATGTTTTCCCTTCTAGTCAAATCTATGAACTCGATGGGGTCTTTAACATATTGCTCTATACCATATCTATAAGGATGCCTTTTATGCTGTAGCCAAAGTAGAACACTTGTTGTTTGTAACCATGTGGCCATGTATGCATGTTGTCGTGCCTGCGAATTCATTGTACACATTCTTGTTATGTCTCACGTTTGGATCCCAGTTATATGTTACATGGCTCGTCATGCATAAAAGCGGCATGTTTGCATTATACCAAGGTGAAAACGTACGTCCGGTTTTAATGTCGTGGTAATCAGCTGAAAAAATATACTCAAAGTCCCGCTTTAGGGTCTGCGCACGTTCGTGTTCCTAATTGATGAAACTGCTGAGACTCGTTGGTTACAAAATTCGTGTTAGTGGGATCTGTCTTTCTTTGAAACGCTTCCGGCTCTTTATATATTGATATCGGTTGATGTATTTCTTCTTAAGTAACTTTATATTCATATCACTATGCCGGCCGGCGACCCACCCCTATAGTTTGTAGAATATCCTTTGTTAAAGTCTATTACGCTCTTTATAAGCTGGAGGCGATCAATAAATTGCAACTGTGAAAGGGACCAAAGTACTTTGCTATAGTTTTGTAGACGTTGTTGAAAAGTCACATTAAAAGACACACCTAAAATCTCCATGCTCAATATGACTGTCGTGTTCGAGCAGGTTAAACATATATGTCATCTTCGCCTCTTCCTAATATAAGCAAAGCTCGTAATACGCTTCATATTTTCAGCTGCTGCACTGGAGTTTTAACACTTAAGTATATTCTTCCACTCACTGGTACCATTCCAGGCATCACCAAACTATGGTATTTTGACTCGTTTGTAATTTACCCAATTACTATGTTTTGTACCCACAGAAACATTCGACAATGGCAAATCACATCCACTGCATTGTCAAAATGATGAACTGCAATTTTTGATTTGCAAAGAGATCAAAATATTTTCCATTCTGTCTTTCCATCTGGATCCAAGTCCATGAAGATGGCAAAATTACGTCAGGTATATTGAAATGCAATTACTGCAAAATATTCGCCACAAGCTTTATGAGAGTAGACAAGACGGACTAAAAATGGTAGTGTTTAAGGATAAAATGGGATCCTATGGCCGGTTACACGTAGGTAGGTTTGTGAGTTAATATTAATAAAAGCAATGCCTGTTCTAAATTTTATTCAGCCTTGTTATTATTGTCTCTCCCAGACTGTGTATGGTGGTTATTTGTTATACAATAACCAACTAATAATATTGATCATGAAAAAGTCATTCCACTTCAAACAAAATCTTAGTTTGATATATAAACTTTCAAAAACGTCTCTTGGAAACGTTGATTTCTCATTTAGCTTGTTTCATTATATATGTATGTCGATAACACCGCTGGTACTGCCAAAACGTTCGAACACGAGTTTCAGTATGTATCAGGGAAATGTAAATTGGAGGATTTGGACAAAGCACATTCAAAGGGGATATACCATAGTATTCCCTTACTAAATCAGTAAAGCTTATTCACAAATTAATATATTTATTGAATAAAAGGTGTGCAAATCATGAAATATGATATTTAGGCGACAGATAGACCACACTTCTATGTGATTATGTAATATTTTGCATTGAGAGCTCCAGAACATGGCACATTATTCTTTAGAAAATATTGCATTTACATATGGCTGCATGACCTAGTTATAAGTGTAAAACGTTAGTCACGAAGACCTTCCTTTGGTATGATTGGGTTTTGTCCACTTCTGCATTCATTAAAAAGGCGATTGCACTCTTAAGGAGCGCCTAAAGTAATACAAACCCAAGAAGATTTCCATTTTCAAAAGGTGTATGTCTTCAATAACTTATATTATACAGTTTTGTTTGAGTCGAATAACCGAGGCAACGAAAGCTGGGAACCTTACCCATTGATTCATCTCACTATTTGATTTAGTCTGGTTTGGAGAGAAATGAAACCATTTACCCAGTTGTTGTAAAACTAAACAATATTTTTTTCGACTCTGAGCCTGAAAGTAAACGTAAAGGCCTAAAGTCAACAAGTTTTGTAAAATTCAACAAATAATGTATTCCCCGATAATATAAAGTAAAATGTAAAAACATCAACTTTGCGGCATTGCGAGTTATATCAATGTCCTAGGACTTCTAGCACAAGTCACACTGATTAAAGTTCTGAGTAAACTGTGTGATATTCCAAGGCAAACCCAACGCTGGAGATTTTGGTGTGCCTGCGAGGCCTGTGATGTGGTGATTTTCCAGCTGCCTTTTTGCTGGATAACACTAATAAAATATAGGAACATATATTTTTTTTGAATTTCGTACAAATCAAAGTCTCTACACCCATGAATATTAGTTTTGAGCACTTTGTATTTCCAAAGAAGAATATTATGTCCTTAATAATTTCACTTAAATACAAATTCAGTTAGACAATAATACAGCTTGATTGTGCTCAGACGTTATTGTACTAATGACTAATTTTCCGGTAAACAAAATTGATATAACAAATAAGACATACAGGAAATTCTCAAATGAGGGTCAATAGTTCATTGTTTTAGTTAAAATTAGAATGTCCGTTACCAATAGTATAAAATTAACATGATAAACACAATGTCCTTGATTCAGACAAAGAAAACTAGGTTAACTTCTATTGATAATGATCCCACCATTAAACCCATGCTCACATAGAAAATTGTATATATGTATTAGTTGTCTGCATAATTAAAAACAAATCATTGAGTTTGGTCTGGCAAACATTCAACTTGATTGTGGACAAGGTCACTGCAATGAACAAGTTAAAATAACCGAACGAAATTAAATCATGACAAAACAACAAAGACTGCAAATTAAATATACATAACATATAAAAGAGAAACTATATAGCGAAAGGAAAATTTAATACAAAAAACTACCAGTTATCTTGCGTGAAACGACTGTTGCATATGTATGTATGAACACGAAGAAGATATAGAAAGAACACTGGTACCATAAAACATGCCATAAATCTGAAAATGCCAATGTTTAACAAAACTGGAAATTATGTTGCAAATAGGTTTTGGTACGGGTGAGGTACTTTCTTTAACATGTAGCATCTCGTACATTTCATTGGTTTAGGTGAACAAAATGTAAGAAACGAATAAGTGAAAGCATAATTCAGTCAGCTTTTAAATGTGGGACAATGTGACAAAAGTTTGTGCTCTGGCCAGTTGTCGATTACATGTTGCATACCTTTAAGTTCTAAATGTTAGATTGTCTAAGTGTATGAGGATTTAGGTTCGTTGGATAGAGAAACGCTAAGAGGATTTGGAGCTAAAACAATCTTTCCACCATTTTATATTATTACATAAAACTATTAACATCCTCTTGCACAAGCTCCACTAACCTTAGTGTGGAAATAATGACGTTGAGGCACAAAATGATGAGCAAAATAAACCTACTTATAATATGCCTGTGGTCAAGTCACACAAGTGTCGGCCATTTGCTAAGAACACGACTTTCATTGCTCAAGTTTTACAACTGAATCAAATAGAACAGAAGATTTCAAAGAAAACATTGTAAAGGAATATGTACCGAGTATGTATCCTTTGCGAAGATGCAAAAATCAAATAAGGATAGCATTTGTAACTTCACCACCTAAGTTCATGTTACTAAATATGCAAATGTCTATAAATCAGCATTGTCTTTGTCTTGGAAGCTCAGTGATATTACACCGTATCACTATAGAAAAGTAGTACTCGAATAAAAAAGTTGGCGTTCCTGCAGTGTACCGTCATCTTTCCATGATAGCGATGAATACTTGTAATTATGCCTTTTTCCTGTGCACGAACGAGAATACAGTTTATATATTTTATAGATGTATACATACGTCTCTGTCTTAATTTGAACAACAAAGCCACAATAACGATATTGCAATCAAACCATAAATCTAAAATACACAATTTTCCAAGTGATTCAGAGAATGCATCGAAGTAAAAAGAAATCAAAATGCTTGTTTTGTCTGCAGAAGTGGTGATAAAAGGGTTATGTCTAAATTGATATTATGATGTGATGGAGAACAAAAATGACTATGATATCAAAATCAAAATTCTCTTAAGATGAATAAAAGATTCGTTTACCAGACAGTTGTGGAGGTGTTGTCTTCTTATCGTCTAACTGGGGTAAAGGTTCCTCTAAAATAAAAAAAAACATTGGTGAAACTATCACAAAAACTAGATCTTATTTAGGTTTAAGAAAAACTATATTTTAAAAAGACCACAGTATCATGAAGGCCTGCTCGCAAACATAAACCGACTTTTAATACACCAATGAAGACGAATACGTTCTGCAGAACCTCAGATAAAACTTAACATATGTACTTTGGGTAGCGTTTACTGAGTAGTGATTTATAAATTTGCTCTCTCATTGTCCTACCATGCTTAATAACATGGTCATATTATAAAAGTACATATATGTGTGAACGGCACACAATTCACTGATTACATGCAAAGACATTCAGCAAATAAATAAAATGTTGCATACAAGTCAAACAATATTTAAAAGTGGAAGGATGGTGTTATAATTAAAATAGGTCAAAGATATCTGAACGTTTATATATGGTGACATACTTTTGGCATAATTTAGTTTCTTTTTTGAAGCATACGTACATTATATTAATGAGACCAGCAAACACTGTGATAAGATAATGCAAATATTAAGATATTTACTGCATATTATGAATAATATTCCCTTGATGAAATGGAGTTTAGCTTAAAGTGATCACAATTTTGTAAGGCCCATTTACATTGTTTACATGAATCTTCATACTAGGTTATATGGGTGTAAGCATAATAGTTGTTTCAAAGGAATATTCACAAATACAGTCGTAACTTAATTTGGACCATTTGGTCAAATTTAATTCAATTTTGGTGTGCCCGAGGTTTTCCACCTTAGTTATATTCAAGTATCAATTTCATGAGTGCTGTCTGAATAGAGTGAAACATTGTGGAAACGCAAGAAGCTTAACGCTATGCATACACAACCAATGAAGTATCAACTGGGTTTAAGCAAGATCTTTCCTGACACAACGATATATTCCACGTTGTATGTGAAGGTTAAACTGGGAGTAAGGACTGCTACTTCAGTTTTTCATGACTTTTTATTCACAGCATATGCTAGAATGTCAAATCTTTTTTTGCGTATACCAAACGTTTCTTCTACATAATTGCTCTTAAATTTGTACTTTCAATGTTCCATATGTATGCGACCTCAAACTAGTAGATCGATAGGTTTGTGAATATATATATATATATATATATATATATATATATATATATATATATATATATATATATATTAAAAATACATGGCATTTAAAATATTGGTATAAAGCTAAGTGCTATTCCAGCACTATTGGTATGTCAAATTGTGATCAGCCCATGACGCAATAATACGAATATATAAACATTCTTTCAACTGCAGGCCTAGAAACCAATGATGAATTCCTACTCAGTCATTCATCATAAATGACGTTTGGAAATAACGATTAAAAGAATTAATAGCCCCTGTTTTCTATATGAAATTAAAATTGTACACAGTTTCATCGGAGTTAGAGAGACAAACATATGGCGCTGGACGAAAACGTTAAAACTGAAATTGTGCTAAATAACCTACATTAATCTGGTTTTGTCGTAACGGTGTGTTTTCGCTTTCCTTTGGATCTATCTACAGTGTTCATAATTTTAAATTATACATAGTTGCACTCGCCAGTCGATACTAGGCCTGCATGTTAAATTTGTTGGTTATGAGCTTAAGAGGCACACATAATGTAGGGTATTTAATGCTCTGTTGTTGTTAACTCTTTAGTCTCTTATAATGTTCTAAACCTCGATTATTAATTATTAAATATACAAATGTCCAAATGGTCACACCCATCCCACTCTCTCTGTCTCTCTCTCTGTATATCTGTCTGTCTGTCTGTCTGTCTGTCTGTCTGTCTCTCTCGATTATCGTAGCTTCATACGGTCGACAATTCAAGAAAATAAGAACGTTGGCGGTTTTTGCTCGTGTCACACGACGATGCCTATGGACATATGAATGATGGTAGAGTTTAGTCAAACCGTCCAAACAAAGTGAGAAAGAGAGAGATATCAATTGCGTCACTAGGGGCTTGCTGACTGCATCGGGTGGCACTATCAAAGGGGATGACACCAAAATGACTGCCTTTAATTCTTGTGCAGGAATTACGTCCATGGGGGTGCCACGATGAGTTATCGCACTGGCTGACACCAACCCTAGTGACGCAATTGAGAGAGATATAGAGAGACAGAGAGAGAGATAATTTTGTAGTCTTTAGAAATTTTCATTCCAGCAGAATAATGGCTTAGATGAATATATTAATTACATCTTTTTCTTTCGTCATTTCGCTTAGTTCTATTCCACGCCAAACGACAGTACGTGAATATCTGACAGTTCAGGTTCAGTGTACAATATTCTATCAGTGTCTATAGTGCACTACTTTCTTCATAAAAATACATATATCATGTTTAAATCATGAGTGTGCCTTATATTGATATAATAAATGTCAATAAAAATGAAAATCCCAAAAGACAAAAATTAAATTTAACAATTTGCATATACACAGTTGCCTGGAGCATACTGTAACTCTATTTGAAGTGCAAATATGTGTATTTGTATGCAATATAAATAAAATATATGTAGAGCATGTACGTTGTATCAATGATATGCCACTTGTTTACATTTTTCATTAAAAGTGAACTCGACAAACCTCGTTTCATTATAATGCAAAATGTATACAGTGCATATACCATACACATTATATATATATATATATATATATATATATATATATATATATATATATATATATATATATATATATATTGGATAGTGACATCATATCATGTGAGGTTGTGCTCACTTGCTTATAATGTTCACATATATTAAAATGCATACAAACATTGGCACTAACAGCTAAAATATGTATAATGGAACATAATACATTAATTACTAAACAATAGGTCAAAGGAAGTCTTTCGTGATAGAGTAATTCTTGAAACTACAAAATATCCTAAAGCAATATCGTCACCAAATATCAGAGGTATTCAAGCCTAAATGATCTTTAAAAATGGATATATGTAAAGCTAGGGTTCTAACACTGTACCACAATCTGTTCATGATTTCCTGGGTTAAGATACTATTTTTAAATTAAGAAACATGTCCTAGTTTGCCAGTGGTTGTCATACTGGGGGTCAAATTCTGTTAATGTGATATTTATCATACATTATTTACCACGTGTACGGTATCAAAGCTAACGTTGAACGTTTACGCAGCAGTGTGATTAAACTTGTCTGATGGTACACGAGTGCAAATGGATGTATGCATATTTTTTGTTCGCTTTTCTGCATTAATGCAAGTAATAGTAATTAATAACTTGATCAATATATATATATATATATATATATATATATATATATATATATATATATATATATATATATATATATATATATATATATATATATATATATATATCTGCACATTTCGGATTCTGCTTTTCAGCTTCAATGTGCGTGGAAGTGAATGTGCATAACATTTATTAAAGAGATATATATGCAATATATATTTTTATTTTCAATTTGGAAATCACCAAATATGATCTATAATCAAACATTCTGATGTACACAAATGCAATATATTTCTGCTGCACGTGTTGGAGAAAAATCAAATGCATGCGTTCTCTGAAACTATGGAGTAAAAGTGTTTTGCCTATCCTGGATTGCTGGTGAGATTGATGGCTACAAATGTTTTATTTTAAAATAGATAAAGGGTTTGTTTACCACATGGCCGTTCAGATGTATAAATTGCTGTGTCCTTCTCTTCTAACTGTGGAAAAGTTTCCTCTGGAATAAAATATAACATATTATTTCACACAAATATATTCCTTTCGCAAGCCTAAATCCTTCATAACGTCACCACTTCTTGAAACCTTTCTTAATTCATAATTCGCTTTTCAGAGAACAAAACTATAATTGTTTTTTACAGCAGGTTTAATAACATGGATAGAATAAACAAAATAATAAACATGATAAAAAAAATCAAGATTACCCTCGTACCATATTGAATAAACTAATTATATTATTTTAAAATAGATGCATACATTTCTAGAGTTTAAATACATTGATCATTAACAATGAACGTTACTCATAAAAACTGAACTGTGACCTATAGGCCAGAAAAGATGATTAATTGAATCATGGTGCCAATCATACCAGGAGAAACTAATTAAATTTAATATTTTGTTTATGGTAACAAGCATAAGTTATAAAATAGTTTGTACGATTCTTTATTAATGATAGAACTACGGAGCATTTTCAGGGCACCTAAATATATTAAAGTAACTCAAAGTTTTAATAGTTTCAGGCAATCAAGAATTATCTTCCATGACTTTAAGTGACTGCCAATGTACATAGTAGTATGAATGAAAAACAGTTGTGGCAAAGAGAGTTTGTAGACTTGCATAGTGACACACCTTGGCAAATATCTCAGTCTGGTTTTGGTAATTAAACTGATTACCAACTAGTCTGAGGTCTCATCTGTTAAGCAATGCCAATTAGTTCGAGGCCTTACATGTATATATTATAGTCAAAACTCTTTTTAAAGAGTATGAAGGAAGTATTATTTTACCATGTACTTGTGGAGGTGTAGCATTTTCGGTACACTTCCTCTGTGAACGGAGAGCATGTTCCTCTTGAAAAGAGACATAACCTAAAATGTCATATATATATATATATATATATATATATATATATATATATATATATATATATATATATATATATATATATATATATATATATATATATATATATATATACAGATGAACTTGGTTGTTGAAATATAAAATGAAATATGTTTTTGTACAATAACTGCTGGTTCCCGGCTCCGTTATTTTAATACAATTTAGCAAGGAGGATAGAGGTATGGATGAAGATACTTGCGGTGCCATAATTTAGATTGTTTTTATTCTAACACGACTGTCAGAATAATACATAACTTCCATGTACCCAAAAGACAACTGGCAATATGTAACAACGACGAAACTGTTCCAATGTTTTAAACAATAATGGTTTCATATCAAAACTAAATTAAAATTGTCTTCTGCATCTTATATCTTACCCAGGGTACTTCATCACAAAGTCTTGCTAAAAAAACGTAATGTTCCTTCATAAGACAAACAAATAATACATTTGTGCTACAATACCAACATGGATTCGAAAAGGGCGAATTGTTTTGCATAGTTAAACGATTCACTGAATTATTACGATTTACATTTATACTTCATAATCATAATGACTATATTGAAATAGTATTGTAAATTGTGCACATGTGTCTATGGATTGAATAGGGCACAAGACAATGATTCCAATTAAAACTACACTAATCATAAACAGCTAACATTGAAAATTATTACGAAACTAAAATATAATACATACAAACAATAATGTGGAATGATGATTTCACAAATAAAATGGTTTATAGACATCAATGCAAGTAACCTTGCATCAGAAAATGACAAATTGGATCGATACAATATGGGATACATACGTTTTGGTGTGATGATGCGATACACATTATATGGATACTAGATAATACCACATATGCGCATATAAAGGTTACCCGAGGTACTGACAAATGTCTTAGTCATAGGAAGTATACACGTCAGAAATGTAAGCCATGGTCATCAACATTTTACCAGATGTATGTTTGTATCGAATTCGCATGCATACATCGAACTACTGAACAATCAATGTGCGCCCGAATAAGAATAACTAAAGCAATACAAATCTTAAGGTAGTTATTTACAAACTTTGTATTATTTTTCCAACATTAATACTTTATTGAATAAATGTCATTATGTAAAACTAGACATATGAATCAAAGCAGTGACAATGCCAGTTATGGGTCTTATGAAGTGATACACATTGACAGCTAACTCAGTATCCTCGGGAGTAAATGCAAAACTAGTATCTACTAGATGTATGTCTAAGCTAAGGACTGAACCATTTTTTACGGAAGTGAAATATAGCCACGAAAAAGGACTCATATGCAATATCACGAAAGTATTATGAGCGTAATCAACATAATGCTAAATAGACATAAATCACTATAGCATCAACATTATGAACAAAATTATCAAATCAGCGGAATTAATGATTCGTACTGGCACAAACATGAGATTAAACAACAGTTGTTGATAAAAATGTTTGTTTGTTGAAATAGAAAATCGCCAAATATTAAAAGGAAGCTCGTCCATTGTTCAATTATTTCAATCCAGTACAAAACAGCACAAAGGCATAAATGGAGCGGAAATTTTCTTGCATTGCAAGTGCTGACGGAAAGCTGCATAGTCTAAATGTACTGAGAAGACAACTTCAAAAATACGTAACCAAGACCAAACTGTTCCAATTAGAAATAAATTCACGCACATCATATTTAATGTTTCTTTCACAAAAATGAATTTTTGATAAGGGTAAAACGTACGATTCTGCTAAAATCATAGTTTCATTCCCAAGGAGTATTAAATACCATATTTATTGAAAGGAATTTCAGCAAATATTATAAACAGACTAATTGATGGGCATATAAAAGAACTATGTCAATAACTATATATATATATATATATATATATATATATATATATATATATATATATATATATATATATACTCTATTACCACAACGAATATTGCCACATTATCTGTTTAGGATAGCATGCACAACCATTACAGTCTGAGTGAATGCCGCAGTCACCATTTACAGCAAAATAATGTTTATAAACGAAAGTACTCATTCACTTGAGATGCAGCAACGTCTCATCAATGCGGTTTCATGATGAAGCGTGATTAGTCCAGACATACTGGGAACGACGATATTGAAAAGGTGACACAATGCTGAAATTAGAAATTCTTCTCAAGCATCAACATTCTGCTTATAATGAAATCTTTTGGTAAGGCTGATATACTCTCTCAAGGTATCAACATTATATCATAGTGGACTACTAAGGGGATGTTAGACTTTATTATTGGCACAAACCCATACGCCAGCTGTTATATGCAGGTTAACTACGTCGCACGACTTACTAAAACATTTAATTTCAAAAGCACATATCAGCCAAAGAGATCCAAATGGCATTGCTGCTGCATGGATAACCAAAGATGTTTATATATTAAGTAAAGGGTATATTATAATGGATTGGTTTACCAGGTTCGTGTGGAGGTGCACAATTTGCTGTCTCAATATCTTCTAACAGCGGGAGAGCTTCGTCTACAAAAAAAACCCCCATAATATAGCATAATATTAACTGTCGTTTGACATGTGACCCAAATAAAATCTTTGTGCATGGACAAAATTAATTTAATTATTCATTAACAAAAATGAGTTCTAAACTAGGCTGAAACATCATATAATTATTGAAATAACATAATTTGCCTTTCAGGCAACAACATGATTGTTTCCAAAATAATTTCTCGAATATTAGACATATGAAATAGTTCATAGTATAGACAAAGTACCGTGTGAATATTGATTTACAGGTTCATTATCTTACCATAATGAATAATTGTAATATGTTATTGTCAATAATATATATGTGTCTATGGAGCAAGCAGCGAACAAGACTCTGATGGCACCATTATGTATGGATTATCAGCAGTATGGAGAAAGATTCCCTGCTTAAGAAACTGACTTAAGTAATATCTCACTCACAATCACTGATTCATAAAATATAAGGTCCCTACTTTTAATGTGGCAATACAGTACGCAAATGTATGCAGCTGCCGACGGTGTCACGTTTTAATACAGCAACAGATGCATGACATAATCAACAAATGTCAAGATATAAAAGGTATGCAATTCTAAAATTTAAATCATTCTGAGATGCATTTGTAAGTATATACAAAAATCACTTAAAAGATAGCTTTGGGTCAAACTGACTTGTCGTTGAATTGTTACCATTCAGTTGTATTCGAGCATCAATTTCGCATGTGTTGGTGAAATAGAATGTGATATATTTGGTGCATATGTAACACAACGCTAACTCTCCAGAAGTCATTATGCATCAATATTAGGTCATAGTGGCCATATTAAGGGATGATGTGATCACCTCTTGGCACAAAATCACATGACAGAGTTTACCTTTAGGTTAATTAATTATTGAATCCATGTAAGTAATAATCAGCCTTTCATATTAACCTTTGAAGTACATATTTTCTATTTGATCTTGCATTTATAACTTGTTTGCATCTTTCCTAATATAGCCGTACAAAATGAACGCTTCGACGGGTTTAAAAATACAATGGCAAATATGACTTGGATATATTGGTCACAATGTCATAACAAAATATGGTACTACTAAATATTTGGTCACTATTTTGGGATCTGCATGTTTAGTTCTGACCAGTTCTAGGGATTTGATTGCAAGGTTTTCTTTGTAGATGTTAGTGTCTCTACAATGATATGTAAACATAGCTTTTTGTAATGGATAAATGGACACAAGAAGGCTGATTTAAAACAAAATAAATTGAATAAACAAACTCCAAAGCAAATGCTGACAAATACCCCTATAGTGTAACATGTTTTGTGAATCGTGTGAATGGTTATGAAGTGGGAGTTGAAGCATCTTTCTATTATATAAAGCATACATGAAGGAAGCATGCTAGTTTCAGACAGGATTCACTAGCCACTATAACCTGGTAACTAGCCTTTTCAAGTGATTCATAACCATCTTGCATATAATGATCTGCACAACATATCAAACAGTTGTTATTTCTTCCCGTATCGATCGATAGATATATAGATAGGTAGATAGAAAGATAGATAGAAAGATAGATAGATAGACAGACAGATAGATAGATAGATAGATAGATAGATAGATAGATAGATAGATAGATAGATACGTAGTTAGGTAGATAGATAGATAGAGAGAGAGAGAGAAAGAGAGAGAGATAAATAGATAGATAGATAGATAGATATATAGATAGCCACTTTACCTTGTTCTGAGATTGTCTGTCCTGGAAAAGAAGTTATAGAATATAGGAAAGGAACGGTTTTATTTAAGATACCCTGCCCTTGATATTATGTACACAGTATTATTAGACGTTAACTTTGCACAATACAGTCCACATTGTGCCAACATAAAGTGCAGTTCGGAAACAATTAAAAGGAGAGTTGTAGAAAACATTGCCATTTTGAAATAAGTAGACTATATCGTGCTTCTTTAATACATAGAATGCTATATTTTTGTCAGATTTTAAATTGTGCAAGAAATTCAGTGTCAAAAGAGGACTCTGGATGATGATAGTATTGGTTCTAATATAGTTCGGTGTACTTCACTGTTATTAGTACACAATCATTATTTTTGAGGGTGTTGATAACAATTATTTAATTATTAGCAACACAGAATATTTACAATCATTTCTAGATTTATCCCCAGTTGTACATAAAGAAGAAAAACGTGAGCGAGACGGCAACACGAGAAAGAGGTAATTAATCAATTAATTATGTTTATGACAGTAAAGATCATAAAAATGAACAAAATACATATTAATAATAATATATATAAGAAATTGTCTATTCTGTAATATAGACTACTGCTACCTCTTTTAATACTACGTCTTAATTATTGTAACCTTATTCTCGACTATTCATTAGCGGACTAGGAGAAAGAGACATTATTTCTTAGACACGCCATTAGAAGACTATTCCAGTAACATAAAGGCTTTATCTTTGGTTGACAATGTGTTGCCTTTAGCTTGTTAGTTTTATATTCACCAATCATTTTACGAAATAAATTAAGTTCGCTTGACGCATGTGCCATTTATGATACCATGCAAACGCCATTTGTGAAAGCATGCACCTAATCATTGACTACTTTCATCCTAATAAAAATGATTTTTTTATGGGCTAAGTCTAATGCTAAGTCCTTAGATTAGTCTTTGTTGGTGGCTCTCTGTAGTCTTATCTTTTCAGGCTTGTATTGCAGTCTACTGCGGGCATAACATTCGTCTTTTGTTTTAGTCTTTTTTGAGATCTATATCTGTTGAATGCACGATGGTGAACAATGTACGCGAAAAATATAAAATGCGTCTAGCATGCTACGGTTTTGACTAGCAACGATCTTACTTAAGACATGGTGATTTTAGTCGTTAAGCTATTTTTGATTTTATGTGTTGTGCTGATAAAACTATTATGGAATGAATGGAATTACTGACGAACAATAGTAAGTATTATATTCATCTGCAATATGTACTAGATATATTTAAATATGCGTGAAATGTACTAGTTAATATTTGGTTCGGCAATAGTTTTCACCTTATGCTCTGAATATTAATAGAGCTTTAATCACAACACATAGTTTCTCTCACTTGTAAGGTTGTTTTGTTTTGATTTACGTTGTTTCCGCATGCTTAATATTTATTGTTTTAGCTTGCTTTCTAATGCTACTCAATGAACGCAAAACATATATAGTTGAAGAAAAAAACGGAATAATAATAGCGACGTCAAGTGAAGTGCGCGTGTAACATGTTCTTGGAGGCATACACAACAACGTTCTGGAAATTTTTTAAGGAAAGAAAGTTGTTTCTTTTCTTAATTTTCTTGTTTGTTTGATCCAGTATTTTTTCAGACGAATAAGTTACATATATAATCTGGAACTCGACGATTTTGAGATATGTACAAAGAAATCAATTTTAACATTTGTAAAACTTCATCAGATTGAAATAATCTATTCTGAAAGACTGCATATCAACACGTGACGTAGTAGGTGAGGGGCAGTATACTAAAGAAAACATCGGTAGGACATATTATACCCATGCTTTGTTCATGTGTTTCGTCAGCTCTTTCCAAGTTCAAATCAGTATCCAAAGGCTGCGTACCGGCAATATATCTGGCAATTCTCTCAGTTTTGCAAACTTTGCATTCTGCAAATATTAAACAAACAATCCAGTCAAAGCCTTCTAGCCATTATCTGAAAGACAAACATCATGTTTACGGGACAATTTATTTCATTTTGTGGTTTTTTATATGAAATATTATTAATTTAACAGCATTTACAATTTAAGGAAGCGATTTCGATAGATCAGATGATATTTAGCTATTGCCTTATGATATATACACAGATTTTTGACTTGAGATGGACTCCTCTATATGGATCATTCGCTTTTTGAAATGTGTGGCTCGAGAGTGCACAGTATTCATATATATATATATATATATATATATATATATATATATATATATATATATATATATATATATATATATATATATATATATATATATGTAAAGTAAATTTCCGGGCAATGATTATATATAGATTCATGTACCAAATCGAGTAAGGATATGTTTAATTTTATAATACGTGATTTATCAAGGAAAAAATGTGTTGTTTTGATTATATGGCTGTTGCAAGCAATCAAGAAGTACGCTCAAGGAAAATAACAAACTTTAACTATTTTAAATTTTTTATCGAACATCAATCCCTGCACAGTACACAAACGTGCATCACGAGAAACGATATGTACCTATCCAGTTATTTGCACGCTACGTATTTCTTTGATGCAACACTGTTAAGACCCTTCAATTGTCCAAGCATAGCAACACGTTATCGTATAAAAGGATAAAACTAGTTTGATATAGCTGAAAAGGGATGCAACTGAGGCCGTAGCAAATAAATTGTGACAGTATAAAACCACACAGATCCAAAATGTGCGATATTTACTGTCGCCTCTAATCGAAATCCTCAAACATCTTGTTCATATAAACTTATAACAAGTATGGATTAATCAATTAGTAAGTAATATCGTATAGGCAATGACATTAACCGCAAAGTAATGATATTTTGCATTAGTATGTGTAAATCCTACGATAGTCATATTCACACAAGATATAATCCAAGTCATAATCATAATCATAATTCGATTCTTAAAAATCAGACAAACAATCTCTGTAACAGTACAAAGAACATGCAATACAGTATTAACCAAAGTAGATCTCTCTCTTATTTGAATCCGTGAGGGATTTCGAAGACTTAAACCCGAATTTGACATGTGATAACGAATCTACAACGGTAGCAAGCAATAGTTGAATGATTAAAAACTGCGCGCGATGCAAGACGAAAGACACAACCAGAACAATAACTATATTGCACAGACACTTTTGGTGACTTGGGCTAAACATAATTTCAGAATAAGAGTTATATAAATGACATGATTAGTCGACTCAGAAATGCCCCAATAAGATTTAAAAGCGTTCTTACCTAAGGTGGCGTATTTCAAATCATATGGTTAAGAATTTGAGAAGGAAAATCGCGCCATTAGTAAAATGTCATCAGTATATTGATCAAATAAGTTTACTTATACGTACCGAGTTTGAATAAACCTGATGAAAAATAGTATCTAGGGTGATAAGGTGCTCTTCCCGATACTATCTCGTTAATAACCTCAATAATCTTCACATTAGTCAAATCATCCAGATACGATATAAGATTATTCTTCGATCAGTGTATCATCAAAACTTATCATAAACACATTCTCCTACAATACAATATATCGATCATCTTGATGATAAAAGATCTCGAAGATTTAAACTTTTAGGTTTGAGCCACTGCTGACAAGCAATAAATGCCTTAGAACTAGTTGATAACAAACAAAGCAAGACGAGTTCAGATCATTTAAATCAGATCACGTGACATTTAATGAGGTGAGCTAAACGTGTTACACCATAACTATGCATTATCTAAAGAACGAATAGCGCTCAATTTAGTAAATTTTACCTGGTAAATATCTCCATTGTGCATTATTCTTCAGCATGCCTGTGTATATAATAGAAAAACAAATATGTCTGAAATCTATTAGACAGATTGCAGCAACAGACTTTACAGTAAGGGCTTATTTATTTCTACTTGTACCTGTCGTGAAAAAATAATGCTGATCTCCTGATTATCTATCATCAACCCCACTCTATTTTCCTAAGGCGCTTTGGAAAGTTGCTTTGTTCGTGAGGCGAATTACATTGGACGAATAGATTGTGGGTGAGGGACGGTATGGCAAGTAAAGTCAGCCTATTGCCAGGAGCAGTGAAGGAATTAATGCCTGCTTAAAATCTTATTTTGTAATACCGCATGGATATAGGTTTATCATTTCAAATGAACTGATATATTATTAGTGAAAACGTGCAAAATTAATAGGCTCTATGTCGTCACATGTCTTTACAAATATGATAATGCTAAGTACGGAACCAAAGCAAGATGGTATTCAAGGGATCATACGATATATTTACTATATTTGTTTATCATTAGTATTTACCATTTCTATATCCAGCTTCGCCAACTACAACTGTACCTTAGTAGTCGGTACATGATGCATGTTCTGCTAATGAAAATGCTACGTATTTGTTTTTTCGTATTGACTAATTTTGAATTACTTTTCATAGTCATGACAATATAGTGTACCTTCGTTTTAAAACATATCAATGAAAGAAATAAACCGTACCCATTAATCTCCGGTAAAAGAATATAGCCATCATTATAAAAAGTCCTCCAAGTAATGTGGTTATCACCAGGTTAGCAATCGTGAATCCAGATATTTCCGATAATATTGGGTGTATCTTACCTGTAATAATATATATTATAATACTAATTATAATTATAAATGTAATAAATGTAATTATATATATATATATATATATATATATATATATATATATATATATATATATATATATATATATATATATATGAAACAAATTATCATCTAAAAACGGGGATCCGAGTGGCCATATCACCTCTGTCTGCGCGGGTTCGAGTCTCGGATTCAGCCAATGTGGGTTTGTGAGAAAGCTTGCCAGTAACTTCTCGGGAGTCGGTGGTTCTTAACGGGATTTTCCTGGGTTCTTGCTCCACCATTAATACTGACTGTCCGCCATGCATAGCCTATCGTGTGCTGAAAATTGGCGTTAAACCCCATAACAACAACAAAAACAACAAATTATCGTCTAAAAACTATAGTCAATTCGTAAGCTTATGATATTGCTGACAATCTTGGGTGTATCTTACCTGTAATAATATTATATATATATATATATATATATATATATATATATATATATATATATATATATATATATATATATATATATATATATATATATATATATATATATATCAAAAAAATTATCGTCTAAAAACTATAGTCAATTCGTAAGCTTATGTCATCTAAAACTTGTTATCGGCAAGACTATATATTTAGCTTTATTATTAAAGAAAAGGAGTAATGATAATTGTAATGCTTAGTGATGTTGCATATGTAATGCCGATTTTACAATGGATAGCCAATTAAATGTATTTTATATCTAAAGTAAACTATACAATTTCAATAGCCATCCTGATACAAATTTGAAACATCATAATTCCAAAATTGTTTTTTTCTTCTTCAATGTTCTTGAAACAATTCATACAGTTTCTCATGAGAAACGCCTCAAATGATTTGCAATTTTCTTGGTCAGCATTATTACCAGTAAACGGTGGTGCATCTGTAACTTTCTATTGTAAAGGTAGTATCTATGAAACAATATGAACACGGAAGGTATCATAATCAATCAACTAGGAATGCTACTGAAACTGCTCAAAAGAATTTAAAAATGGTTTGTGCCAGACGGTTCGAAATGGTCATGAAACAAAATAATATAAAACGGCAATAGCACAAATGCAATACAGATACCTTACGCTAAGGTGTTGTATGTACTGGAACCGACATTGTATCTAGACTTTGTTACATTCATTATGATTTAATCAATATGGTGAGAAGTCGTTGGAGGAAAGCGAATACTGGCTACAAAAATGGGATAGCAACATGCACAGCTCCAGGCTGCATGCGTATTAGATAGTAAAGGTTGGTCGAGCGCTTTTGAGATTGCTAAAACATGTATAATTTAAGATTACGTAACAGTACCTTGACACTGTAAGTGCTGAGGACAGCGTCAAGACAATGAACAAAAGCATGAACACGAGACACGTTACTTACTTTCTTCTTTGTAAACTGAGCAGTAGTCAAATAACTTAGAGTTCTTTGCACATCTCAACGAAGGACTATTGATACAGGCATATACTGTTCCTGCCTCTTGTCCGGGTTGTAGCTTAATAACGTTGTCCTGCAAATAAAGCATACATATTTTAGATTTTATTTTGTTCCCACTGGACAGTTTCGAAGACGTGGTCATGTTAAATTTAGATAATAACTTGTTACCATATTTAACGGTATAAATAACTGTCTAAACCTGTCGTATCTACTGTATGTATGTTTCATTTTTAATTCGATAGGTAGAATAAGGGAAACGTTTAGGTAGAGATAATATTATATGTCAGTGACATTTGCTACACTATTTGTGATGTGCATAGAGATGCTGCGAACAGTCTACTATTGTTTAATATCAGCATGTTTATTTTCCAGAAAAATCATCTCATGCAATCATTCTGTTCTTACTCATTCCTACCCTCATAATTATTCTAGTTTGTCATTTCATTTTGCTATTTTTGTTTTGTGAATGTTTGTGAAAGATCCAAGGGACGCACAAATGTTCTAAGAATACCTGACTAAACGGATTAATATGTTGATGGTATGATATTAACAACATGTATAACTATGCTGAATGACATGTTGTATGTTCAGATGCTTTTGTTGTATTTTTGTATGAAACAATTCGCATGATAAGATTTGTTACTAAGGTATCAAAGGCAAAAACAACACAAGGCGACTATGTTCACGCTCAATGGGAAGAAATATTCATTTCTTAAAGCAGGCTCAACAACTTCTTCAAACAGTTAGTTTGCGTTGGTTACATCAATACAATTCGCTCGACAGTTTTAAAAAGCAGAATATAAGTATAAGTTGAGCGCTAGATTCTGATTCGCTGTCTTTCCTTCGTCTCCTTACTATAGTATGATGAGGTGAGATAAAATATGTGTGCTCCAGCTATGATCACCATGAGAGATTGATATTAGAAAAAAAAGATTTGACATTACTTATGTTAAGACCTTTGCAAGAATTACTTCGTGATTATAAGGAAATCATCCTGCGTTTTTAAAATGTTGTTCCTAACGTTCTGATCCTGAAATGAGATAATCAGTTACTTACAAAGTGAGTAGAATTGTGAGACTATTACCAGCTAGAACGGTAAGATGACTATTATATGTTTTCCTCCTCCATAGGGCTTTTCTTATGTAATATTATTTCTTAATATATAGACAACGCCGTAGGTGGACAGTTAGCAAAGGAGATCCAAATTATAGACGTTGAGAATATTACATAACTCAATGTGACCTCGTATCATGTTAGTGTGTGGCAATAGTACATCCAGTGGCTGACGTTTTGGGATTCAAGATGGGCACAACCTTGTATCCTTTTGCTCTGTAAATTTACGCTAGGGCATGGTTAGAGTAGTATAAACTAGAAAATACAGACCAAAATGATCAATATTTACGGTCCTCAATGTTGCATTAGTTTTTATATGAAGGAAGGGCTCAACCTCATTTCCTTCCAACAGTCTTCCTTACGTGCATACACCATCGTCTTGTGCATGCAATAGCTTAAAGGTAACGGTAGAATTAAGAATATTAAATATTTATTCAATGGCCCATAAATCGGGGTCCTATCTTTCGACAACAACTCGCGGAATAATTATATTCATTTCCTGCACCGAGTTTCTTACCACACATAATACTCGTTTACTTTAAACACGATAAGAATTATAATAATTCAGTCTCATTAACAAGTTTGCTCTAAACTGTTCAAAACTCTTTTCGTCTTTAAAGAAGTCGTGCTAAATTTTGGATGACGTCAGTCGAGTCAAACTGAAATTATGATTACACGTCTATCAAAATTTGGCATTTAATTTGCACCTGAGATACATTGCTTTATGGTCTTTCGTTGGACGTTTGTGTAAATGTGTGTCAAGTTTTCGAGGTACGTTAAAGGTATTATAATTGAGGGAAATGGCTAATATCCAACTGCAAGTTTGCGCTTCATTGCAGTAGGCGGCATCGGATAATATCACTGTAAACATCGTTACACTATTAAACAGCTGGAATAGTTTAAATACTTAATGTTTCTTTCTTGCAAATTGAGAAACGTAAACATCGCCCTTTCAGATTTCGGTTATTGGACGATAATTGGGAAGAATTAGGAATATATAGTCAAACCTTGATATCCGAACTCTGTTGGATATATCGCATTATTTCTTCCTTTAATATCTTCTATTTTTCTAGTAAACTGAGACCCCTTTACTTCAAAGACTAAAACAGATTTAGAACAACCAATGCTTTGTTAGACATCCAAACGGCCTAATTTTTGATACTCGGCCTTCCATGGCCGACAAAACGGTTGTTTAAAAGTCAAATTGACTGTTGATTTTGAAAAAAGAAAAGTCATTGATATAACAAATTTAAGTAGCGGTTATTTATCTTGACTCGCAAATAAGAGTATTATATAAAACCCCTAAGGGTTTCATGATAAAAATAATCTACTCATGGATTATACACTGGACAACAGATTTTTACAAAAGTCATGTTACTGAAATAAAATTAGTCAATTCTTATCAATTTTTATGTGCTGAACACGAATATGACAGTCAAATTGCAAAATTGGCTCTAGTTTTTTTGTAATCTGCAAGAAATTAATGTTTACATAACGAAATGCATTCCAATAGTAAAAGGTCAACTGTAATAGCCTACCTATAAAAAATCAAGTCATTGACTACATCTTAGATTTCTTCGCCTGTCTCTTGTACAGCTGTTCGGGAGCATCTCTGAGGAGTGTCCAGCAGTAGTCAGCCAGCATTGTAGTGGACCATTTTCCCTGATATCTTTGTTCCATTGTTGCGATATCTTGATGAAAACGTTCGCCGTGTTCATCACTAACAATACCACAGTTGCTAGGAAAGAAATCCAAATGGGAATGAAGGAAGTGAATCTTTAGAGACATATTGCAGCCAAGTTTCTTATACTTCATCAACATGTCTTCTACTAGTTCCTTATAGTTTTCTGCCCTAACATTTCCGAGGAAGTTTGTAGAAACTAGGCGAAAAGCATTCCATGCTTGTTTCGCGTCACCTTCCAGCAAGTTGTTGAACCGGTCATCTTTGAAAAGCTCTCGAATCTGAGGACCCACAAAAACTCCCTCTTTAATCTTTGCTTCGCTGAGTCGAGGGAATTTTTCATGCAGGTATCGGAATGCTGGCAAAGTCCGGTCAATGGCTTTCACGAAGTTCTTCATCAAACCTAGTTTGATGTGAAGGGGTGGTAGCAAGATTTTCTGAGCCTCAACCAGAGCTGGGTGTTGGATATTCTTCTCTCCAATGGCTACATTCTGCCTGTGAGTCCATTCCTTCCTCATGTAGTGCATTTCCCTTGCTCGGCTATCCCACTCGCATAAGAAACACATGCATTTTGTATATCCTTGCTGCAGTCCCATTAAAAGGGCAACTACCTTCAAATCACCACAGAGGTGCCAGCTGTACTTGTTATACTCAATGGAATTCAGTAGCTGCCTTAAGTTATCGTATGTCTCTTTCATGTGGACAACATACGCTACTGGAATAGATGGAAGAATGTTTCCATTGTGCAAAAGCACAGCCTTGAGACTCAGTTTCGAAGAGTCCACAAATAGTCTCCATTCTTGTGGGTCATGAGTGATTTTTAAAGCATTCATGAGGCCCTCAATATCGGAACAGAATATCAGATTACTTTCCTTTCTGAAGAAAGGCTCCAATTGCTGGTGGCGCTTTCGATATGCAGTAATTGTGACATCTTCTTCTAGAAGATTCCATTGTTGGAGTCTTGATCCTAGCAATTCTGCCTTGTTCTTTGATAAGTCCAAATCACGAATCAGGTCATTTAGTTCTTCCTGTGTTATTCTGTGTGGGGTTGATGATGCACCACAGTGAAAATCTGGATCACTGCATGCTGATGGACCAGGAGAAGAACAGGTCGACTCACCTTTGTCTTCGTCAGATGAATCAAGAGAATATTCTGCTGGAGGTTCTTGAATAGGAAGTCCCTCACCATGTGGAACTGGTCTCAATGCAGACGGAATGTTTGGGTAGACTATTCTCGACTTCTTTCGCTTCGTTATTCCGCCGGAAAGAGGAGGAACCAAGCAGAAGTAACAGTCATTTAGGTGGTTGCTTGGCTCTCTCCACACCATTGGGACTGCAAACGGCATTGATGACCTTTTGCAATTCAACCACTGTGAAAGCTGTGTTGTACATGTAGCACAGCATATATGCGGAGCCCAAGGCTTGTCTTGGTCACCAACCTTGCATCCGAAGTAAAGATGATATGCCTTCTTCACTTGAGAATTGATACTTTTCTTCTGGTTGGCAAATGTCACTTCCCCACAAATATAGCAAAAATTGTCCGCGGTATTAACACACTTTCGAGGCGTTACTGTTCTTTATTGTACGTAAATGGATAAAATAATAAGTTTTATGTAACAGTAGCTTGAACTGTCTCGCACAACGTCTAAAATATTTTAAATGCTGAACCTATCTGATTGGGCTTTATATAGTACACTGCTTACGTCAGCTTCAGCAGCCGCCTGGCATTAGTATAATAGGCCTACACATGTATAGTACACTGCTGACGTCAACTTACTTCAGCAGCCGCATGGCATTAGTATTGCATTGCATCAGAAAATGATGCAATCAACTGTGGATGATGTGAGCATGATGGTATTATGCAATGTTACATCATTATTCCGGATGTTGCTGCAGTCCTACTGGAGAAATTTACACAGTGAAACATAGAAAATGAGGTATATGAATATCTTCAAAACGAGAGCCAATACAAATTTTTCACGGTTATATTCGTGTTCGGCACACCAAAATACTACAGATTAGGGCCTTTTCAAGTCAGTAATGATTTCACTGTTGACCAGTGTTATGAATCCGTGTCAAAAGTGTATAACCAAGAAACAAAGTGAAACATTTATTTTAGGACTATATATGCTGATGAGGCATGTTCTATGCTACCTGTCAGTGAATTTACATACCTTGAAGTTTCAGATTGTATAAGGAAATTAAGCAACGTTGCAATATTTGTCAAATGGAAATTGGTAAAATATCGATGCGAAAAAGAAAGAAACAAAACAAAACCCACGTCCCATGCCTTTTTCAAGACAGATTTGTAAATTGTGAGCATTATCAATTATTATATATTATTCGAAGGGAATTGAATTTAAGTTTTAAAAAATATTGTTCCATAAATATGTATTAGGAAAAGAAAGGCATTTATAGGCGGACGTGATGTAAACTATTTGATGGATCGTTCACCATTTACATAATATATATCTAATCCTTCAAAACAAAACAAAACTTTTCATGTAATTTGTTGCACTCTTACCCAATCAGGCGTTTATGCTTTCTCATAAATAAATTTAAAGTCGATCTTATTCGTGATATTTGCGCTTATCAACACACACACAGACACACACACACACACACACACACACACACACATATATATATATATATATATATATATATATATATATATATATATATATATATATATATATATATATATATATATATATATATATATATATGGAATGTGTGATATGTTTACTTACATCTATGAAAATACCAGGTTGTTCCAACCAATATGCAGATGCTGCGGGTTTACCACAGCCGTCGGGTTCTAGATAAGTAGTCAAAGTGTCAATCCCACGTACTATCTTTGGTTTGCATCGTGTCTCCGGTTCAACTAATAAATTAAGATATCAACAATCTTAGTTTAAGTAGATTGATATTAACAAGAACATGTTAATTAAATAAAATTCACGTATATTGTCCATTTCTGCAATGTGGAAAGAATACTAAAGAGCGGATCGTGATATTTTATTAGATGTTTTCGCACAGGTCGCTTTTCCATATAGGTTTCACCTATTGTATATCTTTATTCTAATCTCGATTCTTCTGCCCTGGAATTCACTGGTTGGCGATTGTAGAATATTCAGACACAATGCAACTCAATGATAAATCTTTTCTAACTAGCATTCATGATCCTGACATGGAATACAAAGCTGATGCTGCTCTTACGTTAGTACCCCATCATTTACATAAATATTATTTCGAAAGTTTGCAGATTATGTGTACAATAAATCCTGGTGTTGGAAACGAAAGAGCTTCCTGAGGTGTTCAAGACTGGGATGGGACAGGAGTGGGACATTTAGAGCGGAGATACAACTTTGTACCAAGCTTGATGTGGATAGAGAACGCTCATAGCAAATGCTATGGAAAAATATATGCATTATTAGACCTGTTTATGTACCGAATGTTTTTATTATATCTGCAAATGTAACTATTTTCATTACAGTTTAAATTTGTTTTCAATTGTAGTTGACAACCAGCTACTTGAGGGACTTTCCAAAATGTTGCATCAATTCATTGTCTTGTGTAAATCAAATATATTTCATTGCCTACGTCTTCTGGTAGCACTTCAATCTTCCTTTCTCTCTCTAACTCTCTCTCTGTATATATATATATATATATATATATATATATATATATATATATATATATATATATATATATATATATATATATATATATATATATATATATTAAAGATTATGTATTACGTTCATGGATGCAAAGTGTCCTTCGTCACAACATTTTATTTGTATTCCCCAGCCAAATTACTAGGACATAAGCATTTCAACCGTTTTTGGTATAACGTACATTTGCTATAAAGTTTGAATGATATATTCTGAGACAATAGTTTGCCTTTTATCATCTTTTTTTTCTGTACTGTTATCAATCTGAAATTTAAGGAAGGCATATAAATGACTGATGACCAGCAAAAAGTGTATTAATGGTAGATACAAATGAAATCCCTTGGCTTTGACCATACATATTCTCCAACATTAGAATATACATAGTTAATAATATAACATTATGCATTTATGTTATTCTTTAAAAATAACATGCCACATTATTTTAGTTAACGTAATCGTAGTGATGATCGCTATCAGATGTTAGTTAAAAGTGTTCAATAAAATCGAGCCTATATTGGCCGTCATCCAAAACATTTCTTTCAAGTTTAATATTCGACTCTAAAAATATATATTTGTATTTTTTTAACCGCTTATGGTAAAAGCCACGGTAAATGCGTACATTCCTTTCCTTATCTGCTTTATTTCCGTTTCGTTACGCTGTTGCATTGTCTTCAGAACGTATCTTAAGGTTAGATAATGAATAACCCATCAATCTAACCGTTATCTGAAACTATATTTGTTAGATTTATTGTAATGAATTTGTCCCTTGTGAAACATATAAATAACAATCCCTGAATAGGCTTAATATAGTTTTCCAAATTATTTCTTAGTTTAGATAAAAAAATAATCTGATAAATTAATAATTACAAGTGTATTTAGGGTACTTATAGTTCAAACTACAACTATTATTTGGATGACCTCTACACTTTCCTTTTAAACGATCATCACCCCCTGTTGTTTAATTTCCCTCTTCGTGTCTACCTTTCTTTTAAGAAGCTGCTGATTGTGCGTATCATTAGACCAATGTAGTCCCTTTTTATGTAGATGCAATATTAGGTTGCCCTTGTTGTGTGGTTTAGTTTAGTGGATGGAACCTTTCTGCAATAAGTCTAAACGTTAATCATGTATGTCTTGCGTCAAACAGAGTTAATCGGATATGTTGACTGTGTTGAATGGTTAGATTCTAGCTTTGTATCCATGCGTCAGCTAGATCTTTCGTGGTTTGCTGATTTATGCAGTAAACCATTGCTGATATTTGGTTGCCACAAGAGCAATGAGGAAAACTGTTATTTTCCTTGTTATTAATCTGCCATTTTCCATTTATGTCATACACTTTTGTAGAAACTATCAATATTGGGAATGTGTCTACTTCGCTTGAACACTTTATATTATTATAAATATTATTCACCTTTCCTGGATTTACATGTCTACATCATCAGTCGGTCTAGACGGATGCATGTAAATGCAAGTTTTGAGTCTCCATATTACGCACAATTGAGTAAACCGATTGGAATAATTTTGCTTCAGATATTTTTAATTTGCACATCGATCCTTTCAATTGCACGCACGTTTCTGTAGAAATTGAGATATACAACATCGATATCAGGTTCACATCTAAAGTGAGATTTAGTCCCTGCCATGCTATAGTAAGTCCTAGCACTTACAAAATGTCAAACTGTTCTTAAAGTTCGCATTACAACAGTTTATTTTTGTTCCTCCGGGTAAGAAACAAAGTTACGAGAATTTAAATTTTTGATGGTCTGTCTCTAATTAACTTTTTTGAAGCATCACAATAGTGTGTGCTATTATAGTCCTTCAAGAGCTGATTTTGAAATGGGGTAAAATATCAAATTCAAAACACACCGTAAAATACGACTGACTTTAACAGAAAACAAGTATCGAATAACGAAGAAAGGAACGTTATACATTTCTTAAATAGACAGACAATATATACAGGATAGCTAAGAAATGAAATATATGTATTACTTATATTGATATAAAACATATATCGGATAGTGGAGAAAGAAAGATATAAATTAATTAAATTGCTGTGAACAATAATACGAGAATACATTGTATTAGGGTAAAATATATAATTTAGATATTGTGTTGCCTTTCCACTTTTAAAATAATGACGTGCGATCCACTTGCAATCAAACGTCCCTATCGAAATCCCCGTATGAACAACGTATGTGTTTCCTTGGTGATTGTAAATCGGACATGTATGTTTCATATATAACGCAGACAACCAAAAATATACAACAGAATCACTGTCACAGAATTAGGCAAAGAAATAACTTGGTTTTGTCTGAAAGCAATTAGACTATTTCTCGTTGTACATGCGTACAACGTTATATAGGGTGAATGTGTTTTTCCAGGTAAGCGACTGTGTTAACATGTACCTAGCCACAGATTACTTGTCACGGGTATCATGACTAACATGAGGTGCACGGGTACTCTACCCCGACTTGTACTCACTCTCCTATGGATTTAAGTAAGACGAATCCCGAAAAACCACACTGGTCATTTTTTGGATCACGTCAAGGAGTATGCACTCTCCTTTATTCTCCAGCCATAGGGGTAAGTGTTAAATTTACATTCTATTTATTTGATAGGCGAAGCTTATTCGGTTTGTACTGTGTTATCGCGTAATAATGTTTATTACAACGCAGATTTTTAAAAGTAATATCATATATATATATAAATTATGCATAAACTATTATGTCCCATTTGGTTTTATTATAGCTGCGTATGTGAATCTGTAGCTGCGTCTGTGCATCTGTGTGTCTGTGTTGGCAGCTGTGTCTGTGTTTGAAGATGATTCTGACTGTGTTCGTAGCTGACTGTTCGTAGCTGACTGTTCGTAGCTGACTGTTATAGTAGCTGACTCTTATGGTAGCTGACCGTGTCTGTAGCCGTGAATGTCTATGAAATGTTATAGTGAATATAACTAGAGCGGTCCGAAGCTGTACGAAGCCGTTTAAAGTTTCATGGAGTCGTCTGGAGCTTCCAGAACAACGCTGTCTGTTGTGATAGCATTATTGTGAATCTTAGTCGTGATAAGATTATTGTGAATCTTAGTCATGATAAGATTGTTTTGAATCTTTAGTTGTGTCAAAGATTATTGTGAATCTTTAGGTGTGTCAAACATTATTTTGAATCTTAAGTTGTTTCAAAGATTATTTTGAATCTTGAGTTGTTTCAAAGATAATTTTGAATCTAATGGTGTGTAAAGAGTATTCTGAATCTTGTATTAGATTATTTTTGAATCTTTATAATTTTGTTCTTGTTGAACAACCTACTGTTTTAGACGTAAGTGCAGTCCGTGAGGGTTCTTGGATCTGCACTTCATTTTATTCAATATTTGTTTTGTTTATTTTCAATTATACTTTTACATCATATATTTATCATCATTAACTCATTCATAAATTTCCATCTTTCTTACATTGTATTTGGCTTGTTCATTTCGTCCAAAAAACCACTTGGTTACAATTCTGTGACAATCACACACACACACACATACACACACAACAAGAAAGTATTATTAAAGATTCACCTACTAGAAGCACCGAAACTCGTAGTATAACATAATACTCACCCAAAACATCTAATTTAACTTCATGTTTCTTAGTGGCATTTCCTACTGGGCATCGAATGGAATATATTGCTTCGTCGGAATCCTGTATGTCCAGTATCCAAATGTTTCTAGATTTGTCTAGAAAGAACTTGTCTTTATATCCGTTGACGTATGTAGCAATCGGGTTAGAATCATGCATTTCCCACACGATAATCAGTATATTCTTTTTATAAAGCGACCATGTAGTGTTCACACAATCGACTTGAGAGATGTTAAAAAGTTGGATAGAATCCGCTCGACAAGCAGGTCTTGCAATATTTGTTGTCCCTAAAATTGAATATCATGTACCGTATTGTATTATTAAACTCCATCACAACTACTACCAAATAATAATTATAATAATAATAATAATAACAATAATAAAAATCATTACAAACTTAATGTGATACTCCGCTACATTTACCATTGCTAAACTACGTTTCAATCCTCAAAAACCTATACATAATACAGATATTGCAATAATAAATCTTGTTACTTAGATTGCTTTCTATACTTAAACGTATTTTAACTACTAGCTCGATATACTACCATTTTTTCCATATGATGAACAACCGCACAACCGCATTCAATATGTGTTGACAAATTATATTGAGGGAAAATGAAATTATGACATACAAGTTAAGAAGCAGCGGAACAATGTAGTACAGTGATAATTCTTCCTAAAATACTTGATTGCAACTAATTACTTACATTTAAGAAAATTAATTTATGGAATATCTGTACCGATAACATCTGAACTTATATTTATTCTACTCAAGTACTATGAACTCTTTCCTCTTGATCAGATGCATTGTCCTCTATTTCGTATTGCTCTTTATTTGTGTCTGATGTTAGTATGTGTGTGAGCGAGCGTGTGCATGCTTGCGTTCGTACGTGTGTGTTAGATTTTGTTTATCTGTGTGCTAAACCACCTACGAGAATGGTTTGCATAAAGTATGTTCATTTCGCTTAACTTTTGTCAGCAGCAATGATGATGATCAAAGTTGCCACACGATTGTTTTTGTCCATGAACAAATAAAATATTGAACTTTACTCACAAACACGTATTGTATCAATCCTGTGTTTACAATATATTTATAATGTTGTATGCATGGTGATATAATATACGAGACAGAAAAAAATTGTCTGTTACACCTTCATGGCATGAAGCAGATACAACATGTTCGATAACTCGATATATATCTTAATTGATATGCAAGATATATGACAAAAACAGCGAAAGTTATTTTTAAAAATGCATGCATCTACATTACCTACCGAAAGATAACCTTGATAATAAAACTACCAGCCACACCTGTAGCAACGTACAGCGATGTAGATAACCCTCCATCTCAGTTAATCTAGCAAAATAAAAAATGTATGTACGTAAAAAGAAAATTATCTGTAAGTGATAAGTGAATCAAAAGAGGGATTACTATATAATGCACTATATCAAATTGTGTAATTTACATTGATATATTGTATATCCTTTATTGCAATATAATTATATGTATAACTGTTTGTCTCTAGTTTATTTTATTATTTTACTAATTTAAGTTTCATTAGAGACTCGTGTATCTTTTAGATCCTGTCATATAGAATTGTTATGATGATGCATATCATTTATGACGTTACGTAATGACGTAATTGATGTTTTAAAATAAAAGACGTCATCCGTTACTTTCAAAACATTTCATGCCTGAAGAAGCATACATTAAATGCGAAACTAGTTGCACAGAATTTTATCACAATTTAAAATTCTTAGACATTTTCTTCAAATTAGATGGTATGATCCTTACAATGTAAGAAGGAAAATGACTGACGTAACTTACAATATTTACTTCTGGGTCGGAAGTGTATTTAATAATAATAATAATATTAAAAATAATAATAATAATGATAATAATAATGACAATAATGAGGACTTTGTATAGCGCCTAATCTTTAGAAGTAATAAGCGCTTTACAACATTAGACAACACCTATAAGATAAAAAAACATATCATGATATGATTACAAAAACAAACACCATGAAATTAGAAAACATTAAAAAACAGGTTTACAATATTTGAGGTATAAAACATTATTAGGTCTTAAAGTTTGTTCACGCAGTCGAACAAAGTAAGTTTTGAGAGCCCTCTTGAATTTGATCGCTGTGTCTTTGTGTCTACGTTCAGTGGGCAATTTATTCCGCGTTGCTGGTACCCGAATGCAAAAGAACGCTGTCCATATGACTTTGTTTTCATAGTTAGAATAATGAGTATACGATTGTCAGAAGAGGCGCGTAAGTATCTTGCTGGTGTTGACACATGGGTGAGGTCAGATAGGTATGTTGGACAGTGAAACGTAGCACAGAGAACAAATTTTGTGTTTGATTCTGGATGGAATGGATAGCAAGTGTAGGGTACAGAACAGCGGGGAGGTGTGATCTATTCGTGGTACTCTAAGTATGAACCGAGCAGCTGTGTTTTGAACTTTTTGAAGTTTCTGGAGTAGATATTGAGATGAACCAGACAGAACTGAGTTACAATATCCCAGTCTTGAAAGTATTAATTAACAAACAAATGTTTTAGTGGCATCAGCTGAACGATATTTGCGAATTGAGCTGATGCGTCTTAGCTCAATATAAGCAGCCTGTAATCTTTCCGCAATCCAAAGCGGAGAGAATATCATTAACTACTTTTAGAAGAGTAGTTTCAGTACTGTGGCAAGGGATATTCAGATCATACATTGCTGAAAAGACTGTTTGAATTTAGATGCAATACAAGCTGGGATAGAACAACCTTTTCTAAGATTTTTGATATGAATGGGAGATTAGAAACAGGGCGGTAGTTCTTTAAATCATTATTGTCTAGAGTTGGTTTCTTCAGCAGAGGCTTACAATGGCAGTTTTGAAAAATGATGTGAATATATCGATGAGAGAGAGAGGTATTAATAACATCAGCTAGTTAAGGCAATACCGGATCTAAGCACTCAAGCAGCAGTGATGTTGGAATTGGATCAAGTTCACATTACTTTGGTGCACTCTTAATCACGATTTTGTACGTACGAAATACATAGGGTTCAAATGCAGCTAATGGTTGCCTCTCAAAGTATGTATCCCGACGGTATGTTGACGACGAGTCAACTGAAATTGTGGTGTCAAGCTTATCTCTAATGGTTTGTACTTTGTCAGCAAAGAAATTAGCAAACACGTCCGGAAGGTTGGCTGGAAGGCAGTTGGACGTGGTGTAGATTTGTTCCTTGACATTAGCTTGTTAGTAATATGGAAGAGCGCTTTGCAACTGGAACTTTCCATGATCTTAGTAGTATAGTGGGCTGATGTCGCTGCATGGGCTATATTTGTGACATTCTTCTTAGCGGCTTCATAGATTTGCTTAAGAATAGTGAGTCTGGTGGAAAGCCAAAGTCTCTCAGCTTTACGGCGGTCTCTTTTAGCAGTGCGAAGCTGGTTCATGACACTGCTTTACCATGGAGAACACTTTTGAATTGATACTCTGCACTTGGTAGCTGGGGCATGTTTGTCAAGCAATGTGAACGCAGGCAGTTATCAAGTTGTTCTGCGGTAGGAGGTTGTTGTTGTTGTTGTTGTAGGGTTTAACGCCATTTTTCAGCACACGATAGGCTATACATGGCGGCCAGTATTAATGGTGGAGGAAGAACCTGGGAAAACTCCGGAAAGAACCACCGACCCACGAGAAGCGGTAGGAGGTAAGCAAGTTGTTAGGTTAGCTTGGATGTCGTGCATTAGTTTGGTTCTATTTATCATCCGGAGATTTGTCTAAGTTACAGATAAAGATGGTGGGTTAGGGACTGATATGTCAAGATGGCATATAATGCAGCGGTGATCTGATGCATGGTAATGAGATACAAGGGAGGACCGTATAATGTTATCATCAGGTCTATGAAGAATCCAGTCTAAAATGTGACCAAGTTTATGGGTAGGTCAGTTAACTGAATGTTTGAAGTTGAAAACATTAATGGAATCTATAAGTTTTTATGTATTTGGTTTTCCGGGACAGTCAAAGGGAAAGTTGAAATCTCCAAGAATAATCAGGGTGCCACCTATCTAATTTCCATAGTCCAGGAGATTCGGAAACTGCTCCAAAAAGAGAGTGTCAGCCAGCTTGTTTTTTGTACTCGGAGGAGGGTGGTATAAGCAGAAAAAATTGACTGACCTTTGATCCAGCGTGAGTGTGGTTTGGAATAGTTCAAACGATGTCTGGTCGAAATTGAATTTTTTGGTGTGGTTAATACGTTTTATCATGGAGTTCTTTGTGATGACAACAGTTCCACCTCCGCGAGAATTACGGGGGAACGAATTGATGAAATAACCAGTGGGTGTTAGATCCACACACTTGGGCTCACTGCCTGATATCTTTAGCCATGTTTCTGTCAGGAAAATGTCAATATTCTGGTCGTTGATAAACTTAAATATTTATGTACGCTTTTCCGGTGGTCCTACTGAATGGGCATTGTATACTATAATACGCAGATATATCTCTTGGATAGTTGACACAGACGTTGACGTTTTAAGTATGATTTGAATTAGGTTATCTAAATTAACGTTTTTTTTTTTTTATTGTTGAGCCGAAATAATGGAGAAAACTGGAATTATTCTTCCAGTCCTACGCCGGCCAGCTTTGAAACAACGTTTGTTTTTCCGCTTCTTTTTACATTTGGGTAATGATGAATGTAGTAATAGTTCATTTAGTCTAGAGCACAATGTAGTGTGGGGAGTCAAGGATTGATCATTTAAAGCAATTAATGAGGTTCATCGATGCATAAACCCCTTGACTGGCGAGTATCACGTGATGGCGGTTTGTTAAAAAAACAGTGGAGCAAGACAGCTGAGAAAAAGTCTAATTGTTCTCATTTCCAGCTTGAATGGATTTAATACATTAATGTTGATATAAATATCAAGACAACGCACCGAGTACGGTCGGTATAAGCTCATTGACAAGGATGGGTACGGCTGGTAAAGCTCGCCGATTGTCCCACAAACCATCATACATTTTCAATGAGTAGTCAAAAATGTATATTTCTCTACGAGGTGTGTCGGGGTGACTTCACTGTATTTCTTGGAGGGTTACTTAAATTTTTCGTGAAGTTGTATGTGCATATGCCACAGACGAAAAATGAACTATGTGCAATGGAGGTACATTCGTTTGCTCTGCAATAGATTTGGTCCATGGATCACTATCATCCAATCAAGCTGATAAAAAGGAGTGACTTGCCTCTATTAGAACTGTATATATTACTGAAAGTGCTTTAATAATTAACGCATCTTTATTAGTAAATTGCAAACAACACTGCAGTTTTAAAAGGAGTTGAGATATCTAGATTGACAACAATAATCAGTAATAATGTGTTTTTTCTGTTACTAAAGGTAGTTCGATAAACCTTTTTTTATTAAATATGCCTCAAAAAGAGTTTGATTCTAATTTTGAAATAGTTTGCCACACAATAATATTCAAGTTCCTTAATGCCATATAAGTCCACCCGTAGCCCAATAGTGTTGACATATACAAATGCAGGAAATAAGATGTGAGGAAACCCTGTAAACATTGGCATTAAATTGAAAGTATCAAACTCACTCACCACCTACCACTTTGTGATCATCACACTGACGTTCTCGAACTTGTGACAGGTCTAAAAGACAAACACATCTTGAAAGTTATAATGGATGTAATATATTAATACAACAGAATAATAAATATTTCACATTAATGTGGGTTTGTTTTGAACAATAGTGAAATATTCCTGGAAAATGATGCAAGCGTCATAAAAACTTGATGTAATAAAATCGGTGGTATAGCTATCCGCCAGTGGCAGACACATCAACATGGTTACCTAATAATTAATTCTTATCGGCCAGCGATCATTCTTGATTTATTAAGACGTAAATCGAGTTTGATAAATATAATTATATAGGATATCTAGGATTACCAATATACTCCAACAGCACGGAAAGTGATATCACTGGATTATATAAGTAAATGTTTGATACTACTGAAACAATACAAGTGGTTTACTTGAGCGAGCGATGTCAAACCTTGGCGAGATTCCGCTAGAAGGCATATATTTCCCTAATTCCAGAGACCTCTATACAACTACTGTTGAAACTAGATAGCTCAGTGTGTCAATTTTATACACAATTGTACTCTAATTAACACACGACAACAGATCTCACACCATCCCAATTGTCTATCAACGGCACAGCTGCATTGATTTATCTTCATTAACTGTCCGTTAATCTCGCATCAGGTAGAATATCATTCCAGTATCTTATAATTTTATTATATTTAGCAAGTTGTTCGGGATCGGCCATCATCACTTCGATGTATGTTTTAAGATCTGTTCGTGATACAATTATATTTGATTGTGATAAATCAGCTGGTACCACGTCTGCTAAATTTAACGTCGTTAGTAAATCTCGGATCATATCAATTTTATTTTATCTGATCTATATTTTATGTTATTTATCGCGGTGCCGTTATTATGTTTATCAACGATTACTTGCTGAGCCAGCAGCAGGTTTCGCGATCTTTTGTATAATGATTCTACTTCCTCCGCAGGTAATTTATCGACATCAGTCTGAAATATATAATTCAGATACTTCTTCTTGGCCACGTATGGCGGTAAGTTTTTGTCGGGGTCGTATCGGTGATAAACTACGCAGGATTTTTCCACGTGAGGTTCTTTTGGCCTCATAATATTTTCCATGATAATCTCATCTTCGTTTTTGGTAACAACTTCAGAGTATTTTATTCGCTCTCCCACGCTTGTTTATAAGAAATTATCAATGACGCCGTCGCCGTGTTTGATTATAATATTTTGTTTCGAGATAAAGGTTTCATAATTATCTGGAGGTTTTCTGATTATTTCATAATCTGATTGCGCCATTGACGTCATTAATTTATGTGTGAAGTATTTCTTGGATAAATTCTCTTCAATGATTTCAACTATAAAATTTAATCCACAATCGTTTGATAATTCGTCTGTTGACGGCGCTCGTGTCAACGTTTCTTTGCGAGATATTATTAATTTTCTTAGATCAGCTGTTCTCAGTGGCAGGTTTTTGTTGCAAGAGCTTCTTATCGATGAGTACCGAATTTCATTAACGCACCTGAATCGATGTAACCCTTGTTTGGTAGCTTCTGTTGATCCTATTTCGTACGAGAACACGAATAGCGTTTTAAACGATTCATTAACGATACTGACGCCGGCTTCCATTGTATGGTTAAAGAGAACCAGGTTGTCGTTGTTAAATGCATTATTTATGTTAGAGAAATCCTTTATCTTCGCTCAGGATCGATATCTGCATGATAGTATTTTACACGATAATTAAGTGATTGAAGTAATTTAGCTAACCCCTCAACGGAATATTCTGTGTTAATTTTATTATGTGCGAAGATAACTATTTTTTCTGTTTTAATCTTTTCCAGTAATATTTCCAAATTATCTTTGTGCGAGTTTTCCAGAATAAATTTCTTGTCGTGATCTGGTTTATACTCGTTCTTGACAAACTTTATGTTGGGTCCTGATAGTTTAAAGATTCTAGCTTCATCGTCATTAGCGTCCGCGTCAAGAACAATTACTCTACCAGCGGTATTTATCAACGATAACAGACTTGAATAGTATTTCTTGTATTTATTAATGTTACTAAAGATCTGTCTTCGAACTCCGTGCCATTCATCTATTATTAACACATCTGGATTACCTGATACTCGGCATAATGATTCAACCTGAACTATTACTCACCTAGCACCGTTAATAACAATTTTACCGGTAATATCTCAATAAGACTCAAGATTATAATCTGATTTAATTTTTTCCGTTAAAGTTTTTCTGTAGCTAACATAAACAACAGATTGATGTTTCTTTATTGACTTCCAGGTCGCTTCGGTTTTTCCCATCCCGCATGCAGATCCATCGACATAGTCAGCGGGAAATATTTCGCAACCAGGACCAGACTCATGTACAGGTTTACTCATATAAGTGTAATCTGGTGTTATTGGCGCAGAATAATCTTTCGTTGGATTATAATAGTGATGCAGCAGATATCTGATATATCTAGGATCTTGATATTGCTGTGGTAATTTATTAACGATATTAGTTAACGCAGGATTATTTACTTGTTTCCCAGACAAAATATCATCGATTTCATTAGAGATAGATTGATCACCGCGGTCGATAATCATTTTGTTACCCTTCATCGAGCTTGGACAAATAACAACATAACGATAAACATTCACAACAATGATACAGTTGTTACATTTCGATTCAACATGACCATGAATACTGACACCATGGTGCCGTTCGCAGATATTACACCAGTGCCCTGGACGGCGTCGTACGTTATAATAGTTACTTGTGCAAGAAACGATTCCAAGCAGATTATCTGGCTCACCTGTTAATGCCGCTGTATCTGAGCAAAATTATCTTCGTTGATGTCAGCGTCAGTAATATTATTAATGCTATTTTCTGGTTGATGTTTGTATTCAATCTCACCCCGCTGAATTGAGGTTGGACAAAGTAATAGATCTCGTGGAGTTGATATTTGACCGGAAATCAATTTCTTGCAAACTGCGCCTGGTTTATTCGATTTCTTTCCAGCTAAATTTATACTATGAAGTGTGGCTTGTTAATCTAACTTCCACGCTGGATTATCTGCAATAGATCTGCTGATTAATTCGATTTGTTCACCGAAAGAAACAGGTTTATATTTATAACAGCACGTGATATCCGCTCGTTGTTGTGAATAAATAAACGCTATCTCTGTCACAGTTACATAATCATGCAAAATAGTTAACAATTTCATCATGGGCAATTAATTCATCAGATTCGATTAATTTTCCTTGTTTATCGAATTTATTTTCGTGTTCTCGTTGTAACTTGTAAAACGAATCGCTATCGAAGATTGGGTAGCGCAATCTGAATTTCGGTATTATTTCTGTCACTGATACCTGGTTGGTAAATTTATCAACGACACGTTCAAAATCATCATTAGACGCGAACACGTAGAATCTATCAAAATGCTGAATAATAATGCCAGGTAAATAATAATTAGTATGACTATCACTGCGAAGTGCTCGAATAGCTTTCTCCTTTGATGCTGTTGAAACAGATTTATCTAAAGTTGATACTGAAAAGATGTTGTAATAATCTCGCAACATAGAATAATTGGACTCAGCTAAAATCTGAGCATCTTATTCGGTGTTATCAAATAAATTTTCCAAAATAAATTCCAGGTCATTTTCAAGACATATAAAAAAAATTATTTGAAGATTTGTCTGAATATATACCAGCACCGTCGTTATTTTTTTATGCCATTAATATTAAATATCTTTATCTCTAATTGATTAATTTTAATCAACCAATTAAATAAATAAGATATTAAATATAATATGGCCAATAAATGTTCTTGGCTGCTACAGGGTAAATATAAACTGTGTGGACGAGGTTGTCGAGGAGAATTTTGTAGTGAACATAAATAAATATCACGCAAATGTAATTCTCGCTGCCCTCAACGATGTATCAGCTGCGGTCGTGGAGTTCGTCTTAAAATTCCGCTCTGCGCTGATTGTGGCGCATTCAGATATTGATGTTTCGTAGATTATCGCACCAGGACAAATCAACCTATCCTGACTATCGAATAATTTTTATCATCATAAAAAATAATCTTTTTTCTGCCACCTTTGATCACGTGATTATTTTCAAAATCATTGATATTCTTGCGTGGCGGAATTTTCATTCTCTTAATAATATTATATATTTATGAAACTTCTGCCATCACAAAATTATACGAGCGGGAAATATTTCACAAAATAACAGTCAGACTCTTCTATGATGTTTGAGGTAACTTTCAGAATCCCTATAAATATTTTGTTTTTGAAAGTTTTCTCATACCCGCGATGATGGTAAAAATCGGCTGGATTCGACTTATGTTAAAAAAAAATTAAAAATTTGCGCCGTTAAACACCACCCTGCGTTACCAAATTCCATTAGAATGATTATCATAGGACCATCTGGATCGGGTAAGACGCAATTATTACTTAATTTGATAATGAGATGGTTGAAATGGGACAAATTATATTTGGTAGCACCATCCGTTGATGATCAGAGGTGTTATGAAGTATTAAAAGAATTTAACGAAAATGCAAGATTAATAAATGACGGTGAAAATATTATTGATTTTATAACAGATATTGATGAAGCACCGTCTGTAGATGATCTTGATGGGTTTATTAACAATTTAGTTGTGTATGATGATGTGATGCTAGATAAACAAGCAAATCCAGCCAGGATATTTTCTCGTGGCAGACATAAAAATACAGATGTGATGTATGTTACTCAGCGGTATACACAAATACCAAAAATGATCAGAGACAACTGTAATATTTTAGTTGTGTTTAATGGAATTGATACACACACGATGAGAAATATTCATCAAACTTGGTGCAGCGCTGACATGGATATAATTGAATTCAGAAATTTCTTTTCACGAGCGCAAGCTACTCCGCAGGGATTTATAACAATAAATTTGCACGATCCTGGAACAAGATATCTTGTAGGTCTTGATAAAATATTTGTATAAATTAATAGCAACAGAGAGGGTTTGTCTACAATCCTGTTTGGGACAAACATGATTGTAGACGTGGTATGACCTATATATGAGCACGGATTTTTTTTGGGGTCTAAAATGCGTTTTGCTTGGATTATGTGGTCTGTTCGCCTTCTCTGCTGCTGCTCTGACCTGAATTCAGCAAAAATAAACAGTGGCAACATATCAAATCATATCACTAACACTTCAATCCCTGAAGTGTGCTCCCAATATTTCGTTAATTATTTCTGTCTCAGGAATATATCCTCAGGATCCACTTCCCATAATCAAACAAATAATCACAAATGTACAGGAAATCATTAAAACGGAGCGATATAAACAAATGCACATACTCCAGATTTATTACAAATTAAAATAACTTTTAAAATTCAAATCGTACAGGCTAGACAATTTTAATTCATACCGTAGGTGGTTCGAACCAGTGTCCGCGGGTAAAAGGCACCCATAACCTTGGATGTAAACTCTATTCTGCATGATAATCTTTATTCTTGCTTATAAGAAATATTTTAATATTTTTTGAAACATTCTCCCGCAGAGTTCACAAGTAGTACGTTATATCCTGCTTGGTATATCTATCTATCTATCTATGTATCTATCTATCTATCTCTTTACCCCCTCTCTCTCTCTGTATATATATATATATATATATATATATATATATATATATATATATATATATATATATATATATATATATATATATATAGAGAGAGAGAGAGAGAGAGAGAGAGAGAGAACATTTTATATTAGTCAGTATTTTAATGTCATATAATCTGCATCTCAAACGGCGAAGATTATCTATGTATTACTTGAAATCCCGCCAAGGTTACATACCTATGCAATACATTCATATATTATCTTCACCACGCGGGGTACAATGTACGCTTATGATACCCATATCTACGCACAGGTAAGACAGGGTCTTTAACAGACCTCTTTGTTTGCAAAACATGTGCTCACCTTTTGTAATCTGACAAACGTTGGCAGCCAGTCGTACCTGGGGCTGGTTAAATAACATTTGTAACAAAATAGATCGTAGAAAACGTATATATCTATAATGTGTGTGCATATGTAAAATGTTGACATTGCTCTCGAATTGAAATACATTGTCCAGTATCACAAATATACCTTTAAATTTAAAGAGTTTTCGAAATATTTTCAGTTTAGTGATTTATTGAAGTACATTTGCCTGTCCTTTGATTAGCATCATTTTTCAGAATCTGAAAGGAAATTGTCATAACATTTGAGCAAAGTAAATGCTAAGCAAATATACTTACAAAAACTAAAGTTAAAGAAGTTGATCCTTCTTTCATCTGAGTAATGCAGAAAACTGTCCGAGTAAGATTTTAGCACAAATTCACTTAAATGCGGATTTTTTTTTGTATGTCCAAAATATTTCAGTGTAAGTTTCCTAGTTATATGGATTTTTAAAGACAAACTGTTCACTTATTCATATTAACCACACTGAGGTCTTAGTGTACACGTATCTGACACTGATATTTGTGCCATATTTCATGATCCTCGATATTCTGCAACAAAATCGAGCTATATGTTCAGTGAATCCTAACGAGACGTAGATCGATGATATTTTGCTTGCTTTACATAATTATATTTAAGTTTGGATTTCAATATATCATTCTAAAGGTTTACTAAAAAATGATTTTGAACAAAAGCACTCTGAAACACGAAATAGTGTCATCAATATACCTTGTCATGTTCCTTATATAATTCCTTCATTCTCCAATATTTTTATATTTTTATGAAAACCAGTCATTTAGATGTTAATTCAGATACACCCAGACCGTATTCATTCTCACACTAATCTGGAGCTGTATGTTAATAAAACTGGCTTTTGATATATTAAGATGTAGGTGAATAAAATAACTTAAAGGTTTGCACAAGTGAACTCTATTGAATGTCCTTAATTACATTTATTTTCTATTCTGATTTGTCTGTTTAAGTTTTAACGCCATGTTATTTTCGAATATAATTATAAGTATACATTAGTGTCCAAATATACAGAATTTTAATTAAGACTACACTACGATGGAATTGTAACCAATTAGTTTGGTGAAACCTATACAACAAGCTCTTTACTTGACATTTAGGAAGTTTAATATGCTTTTAATCTATTCAGTTTACAGACGAGGCTAGCTAAATTTAGAAACTGATTGAAATAACAAGATTTATAACGACGTCACGTATACCTTATTGTACAAAAGTTAAAAATACCTTTGGTTGTAAAGGTTTTGATGTTTGGCATCTGATTGGTATGCTTCTTGCCCACATTAGGCGAAAAGGTGCAAACGAGACCTGTTTTCTGTATAACACATATGTGCAAGACACAGTTTTAACATAAACTTATATCCCTTTATTTTCCGAGTGGATTTAGTCCTTTATTGGATTTTCACTTTAGAAACGAGAGATAATATATATTAAACATTAAACGGATGCAAACATAAGAAAATATTATAAGTATACGTTGTTATATTATTTGTGTACAAGTCGAGTTATTATCTTTTAGTGCAAGTCGAGTTATTATCTTTTAATGCAAGTCGAGTTATTATATTTTAGTGCAAGTCGAGTTATTATCTTTTAGTGCAAGTCGAGTTATCGTCTTTTAGTGTAACGCTGTCTATTTAGTGCCTTAGACGACCAAGGTTGAAAAGTTAAATTGTGAAATCGTTGATCCTGGTTCGTACCATAAATCATGCATTAGAATGCACACATACATTAATTTATTTTTAAAAAATTAATAATAACAATATCAACATAAAGCACAAATAACTAAATTAAATAATAGCTCGGGAACGATTCTATATCGAAACTAGGACTTTAAATATTTACAAACACACACATCATTATATCTAGTATATGTGCATGTGTGAATTTTCGGTGGATAATTTAACGTTCGTTTATATGTTTGCATTCTCTCAGCGTGGACAACAATACTCGTTACAGTCCTGAAACTTACATTTTTGGAATGTTTCCGGTAGAGATTATTACTATGTCACCAGGCAATAGTACGACAGGTCATCCGCTAGGATTCAGAGCGGCACCTTTAACACTGATTGGTAGTTGTTTTTATTTATAAAGATCACTACTATATGCTTTGCTTCCTGTTTAAGGTAATATTGCGGTGCAGTTTATTTTGGGTAGAGATAAATACTGGCTTGCCATGGAAATGTGTCTATGTACGAATTGTATGAATAGTTTGTGAGAGTTATGATGTAAGACAATGGACTAGAGCAAACACAGTTACAATCTGGTAAAGTGACATAAGGCCTATATTTATCAGAAAGTTTTATTTAATTGCAATGTGCTCTTACTACCGACTATTGTGGAGTTGGCTAATATAGTCAAGCCGAGTGGTGATGTTGCCCGCGAATTTGGGTTCAAATCTCAGTAGATGACGTATTTGAAATTTATTCAATCTCTACGACCATATTCTTTAGTATTGTAATTTAATGTCGTATTATGACACATGGGTTCTAGAGACAACTTTCTTTTTTCATGTGCGTGTTGAATATGCTTGAGTTCTTATAGTGACTAATAAAGTCTCGATTTACATCAGATGAAATTAAAAGAGACTGATGAGGAATGTTAATGTCTGGGGCCACAAGCGTGTTTGTCTGCCATCATCGATTGTCGCTATTCTTGAATAAGTTCCCTCCTTTTAATGTGGATATGCATTTAATTTAGACGGTATTGTGATATATTGCATTGTGCATGCAGTGAAGATGGCATCTACCCTAACTCTCATAAATGTGGAAATGCGTTTAATTTAGACGGTATTGTCATATATTGCATTTTTCATGCAGGGAAGGTGGCATCTGCCCTAGCTCTCATAAATGGGGAGACGAATTGTTATTCACTGGAGTTTAGTCATTAAACAAATAATGCAACTAAGACATTGAAGTGTTTAAATAATCACGTTTAATCGGAATCATGTTCGGCAGCGACCTAACCAATAATTCGTTTCGCAGAAGGTGACATGTTTCATTTCGTTAGTGCTGCGAGTGTTTATATAACGATTATGCGAACGAATTGTTAAAATACAAAAGAAAAGAAAATGATTGCAGGCCTAATTCTTAACGGTCTACGCAGCACCATCGTAAAATATTGTGTCATGTAGATTTGTTGCCTAATCTGAGGTTTATGTAAACTTTTTATGCAATTTCATTTAGAATTAAGATGCAAGCAAATGGACTACAAAACCACTATTGTACTAAATTGGCATAATACAGTGCCAGCAAATGTAATTTTATATATGACAACTGAAACACTACATTATTATACAGATTTATTAAGTCATGAAAACACTTAGTATAGCACAAAATATATTGCGGTAATGTGTTTTGTTGTACATACCACAAACAGGCACAGCTCTAATTCCCAAGCCAAACTCTCTGAGAGTGAGTCGATGGAGGAGGAATACAGATTCTCTTCTTACACACTACAAGTAAATGTCCGAATACGTTTCCTTGCAATTGTTTTTAAGTTATCTTACTAATTATCCAGGTATTGGTCAGTTTCTCTAATATGCACTAATGTGTTTAAAGTAAAGTCAGCAGTACAGGTATTCAATGTACGTCAATCACGGTATTAGAAACATTATACCTATACCAGCTCAACTATCGTATAAGTGATTTGGCAACTATCCAAGCATGAAATCAATAACATTGCAAGGACTACGTCATATAGGCATGAGATATGCGGGTATATATAGGTATATTAAACATGCATGTACGTATCTATTCACCAGGGTCACTTGTGCACTCTGTTGGGGTTTCGTTTAGTGGCTCAATCAATAAAACTTCAAATGTCACAACGATTGGTGACTTTGAAACTTAGACCCGCAATCGAATGTAGAATAGAATAGAATAGAATAGAATAGAATAGAATAGAATATTGTTGAACGGAGCTGAGTTGAGTTAAGTGGTGTGGAGTAGAGTACAGTAGACTACAATACATAAGAACGGAACAAAACAGGGTAGATAAGTATATGGATAGGTGGGTAGGTAGGTAAAAATTGACCTGACATATGAATCACATCAGAATATGTTGTACAGCTATGACAATGGCCATTAATGAAAACTTATTTCAAACAACGCTTGCGCTTAAGCGCAATTTTATTTCGCATTAACTGGATAATACTTTTTCATTTTCAAGCATTATTTCCTTAATTCAAACTATACGTAGGTCGTATAAATGGTACAAAGATAACTACATAAAACAAATACATAAAGTGAAACCAATACATTTTTATAGAATGGACTATAAGAGATATGCAATGGTATCCATTCGTTGTAAGGTGCATGGTATTATTATTACCAGTAGTAATGTTTTCTAGATGAAGACGTGTAAACAATCATACAGAGAAATATTTGGTCCATAAATGTATTTGGCAAACTGTCAGGAAAATGCATATCAACAAGGTAAAGTAATCCGTAGACCAGAGTTACTGTGTTGAGGGTTCACATGATGACTTCTGCATCATAGAGGAACAGGAAAAAATTTAAATTTTAAAATCTTAAATCACGGTTTCTCACATACGGTGGCTGGCTGACATGATTTAACTTCACCCATCGCCTTGTCCGTACGTAACGATTTCTGTATCATCTCCACAATGCAGACATCACAAAATAATGATGTTACATAGTCGGGTGGTATAGGCATCCGTCCGGAGTCCCAAGAGAGAAAACAAGTTATAAATCAATAATTATATAGGACTACAACTATACCCCAAACATAAAGGAAAGTGCGATTCCGGGAATTTATAATACATAATAATACATATTTCTTTCTAAATACGAATAAGTATCATACAAATATAGGTAAGATAATTTTAATTCGTACGCTACGGAGATTCAAACCAGGGACCTCGGGTAAACGACACTCATAGCCTTCCTTTCAAGCAACGATCCATATATCAAGTCGACCAGGCACACACCACACAATGTAAAAGAGTTAGTGGTATAGGCATACGTGCGTAGCATATATACCTGTATGTGCACATTGATCTTAATGCTCATAGCATGTATACCTACATGTGCACATTAATCTTAATGCTCATTTATACACAGTCATTTCGGATATCGAAGACAGAAATCAAGGTATATGTAAATAATACTATAGGATTACAAAATATACACCAAACATAACAGAAAGTACTGTCCCTGGATTCCACGGGAGAAAGCTTGATAATACCAACATAATTTGTATAAATATGAATACATATAATTATCAAGCAGGTTATTTATTATTGTTTTCTGTTTAACAGCATTTCTCTGGCGCAGTCAGTATAATTAGTGGAGACATAACATAATAAAACTCTGGTAAGACCCACCTAACAACTGGAAACTACTGGCAGATTTCCAAAATACGGAAATCGATCGAGCCCAAGATTTTGCCGGTAACCCACGTTGACAAAGACGATTTTTGCCATGCTCGATAATGGAGAGCGTTTTAGGCTACAGAGATACATGTGGCCACTCATACATGTCAGAGAATTTTAAATCATACTCTACGAAGATTCGAATTGGTGGGAAAACGGAACCCGTTGCTTTGACCGTAAGCACCGACCCCTATGCCATCTCGACCACGGGGTCACCAACACACAACGCGGACTCACATACACACAGATACACAACCACACACACACACACACACACACACAGATATATATATATATATATATATATATATATATATATATATATATATATATATATATATATATATATATATATATATATATATATATATATATATATATATATATATATATATATATATATATATATATAAGTAGTGAAATGGGACAATTTAGTCTCACGTAGACTTCTATGTTAAAATCAGGTCCCGGCACTATAGCCTCAAGGGGAATTTAACATTGGGAATATTAGGTCTGTTTGAAGACAAGCGAAAGTGGAGTTTGTATAGCGTCTGACGTCACGGTAGGGGAGATTGGAAACATTGTTGCAATCAGGGGAGGTGACGTCACAATACTGAGCAAAGAGCGGTTGAAAAGCTGTGCACCGGACTGACCTCTATTGAGAAGATAGAGTGGGACTTAGATTTATATAACACATACAACATGCAACATATAACAGACAAAACAAAATTTTTGAGGCAAGAATCTACTTTTTTCGAGGCATATGAGTGTCCCTAAATAAGGCCTTTGGCTTCTTCAGCTTCTTCTTCTATTTTCTCCACTTCTTACACCATCTTCTACCTTTTCCAAATATTCCTTTCTTTTTTTTTTCTCTTCATTCTCTGACATCCATTCAGGATGGCCAATGCCTCTGAATTTCTCCTGGACTTTTATCCAGTTGTTTTTTACTCTTTCAAACTCTTTTTTGTCTTCATGTTGTCACTTTCCTTTCTTTTCTTTGACCATCTTTCTTTTGTCTCCTTTACTTCTTGTCTCAACACATTTCTCATCAGTTAGTCTGCTTTTTATCCCCATTTTACGAAAGACCACTCTGTTCATTGGAGTATATCTTCCAAGAAACATCTGACTCTTATGACAATATCTAGGGCTTCTTTCAAGTTACCCACTTTCACATACGGAAGTTGAATGAAGCCTCTTAACTTGTTGACTGCCTCCTCTATCATTCCCTGGACAAGATCCCTTACTAGTTTAAGACTGGTCACATGACTCGTGACAAAACACTTCGTAACTGGATATTTCCATTCCTTCCCTAGCCTTTCCACTACATAGGCTACATTCATCATCCAAACATCCTTTAGCCCGTTAAACAGCTACATGCTCATCTTCTTTGGTCATTCGGTAGAATGGCGCGAACGACGAACGCTTTGACTTTGTATTTGTCAAGCACGGACGTGGATGAATACATCCCCTACTTCTCTCTTCACATATTATCTACCATCGACACACGCGAAGAAGCAAAAACATAACCAAAATATACTATTCACACACGTGAAGAAGCAAAATTAAACCCTAAATATACTATCCACACACGTTAAGAAGCAAAACCATAGCCACAATGTACTATCCACACACGCAAAGATGCAAACACTTAACCAAAATCTACTATCCACACACGTGAAGAAGCAAAAACATAACCAAAATATACTATCCACACACGTAAAGAAACAAAATTAAACCCAAAGTATACTATCCACACACGCGAAGAAGCAAAACCATAACCACAATATACTATCCACGCACGCGAAGAAGCAAACACTTAACACAACATACTATTCAAACACGCGAAGAAGCGAAAACATAATTATAATCTACTATCCACATAAGCGAAGAAGCAAAGCAAAACCAAAGTATACTATCCACACACACGAAGAAGCAAAAATCAAACCACAGTTATACCATCCACACATAATGAAAGTTAAACAGCCACACACTCTACTATCCACAAACACGTACGTGAGCGCTTACAAACCCTAATAATATACCATCCACACAAACGTACGTGAGCTCATACAAACACACACACACACACACACACACGCATACACATACACATAGACAATCATATTAGTAAAAGCGTGAGTGTTTATATTCACACGACTCCACAGTCACACAAATTGGCAAATTTAATAGTGACTCTTTTCTGGAGCTTTGGTTAGCCCTGAGAAGGGCTGTTGTCTGGAACTACAGATGCACCTGGCTAATGGTGACATCTACCAGGTCTGGCACAACAGATACAACGGCGACACCAATCATTCTCCCAATTTATCTCATTCACATCGAGACCACTGAGGGGAGAAGACCTAATTTGACACCGGATCAATACGCTATACCTATCTCGGCATGCACTCCGCCCTGATAGATGGTTTGTTCTTCGACTTTTAGATTGCAAATCCTTTGACCGCCAAATTCACACAGCTTACATATCCAGCCACAAAGGGAAAAAGACCATTAAAATCGGACATAACCTGACCGACTAGCAGCCCTTAGCCGCCATCTTGACCGGAGCAGACAAAGGAAATCCAGCCAAGCAGCCCGCCACATAATCATTTTGGATCATACCACCTCGTATAATAACTAAGTACTTTAGTACAAGATTGCAAATCATTTGGCCACCAAATTCACACAGCTTACATATCCGGCCACAGAGGGAAAAAGACCATTAAAATCGGACCTAACCTGACCGACTAGCAGCCCTTAGCCGCCATCTTGACCGGAGCAGACAAAGGAAATCCAGCCAAGCAGCCCGCCACATAATCATTTTGGATCATACCACCTCGTATAATAACTAAGTACTTTAGTACAAGATTGCAAATCATTTGACCACCAAATTCACACAGCTTACATATCCGGCCACAGAGGGAAAAAGACCATTAAAATCGGACCTAACCTGACCGACTAGCAGCCCTTAGCCGCCATCTTGACCAGAGCAGACAAAGGAAATCCAGCCAAAAAGCCCGCCACGCAGCCATTTGGATCATACCACCTCGTATAATAATTAAGTACTTTAGTACAAGGCAGGAAAATTACTTAGCCTGCGACCAATTTAAACTGCTGTTTACATCTCACTATAATATATTTTACCTTACTTATACTAAACTCCGTATCTACTCAGTTTGCCGCCTATTCTCTTACACAGTCTCTAGGGACCATACTAGAACCGACTGGATTGAATTCACACATGATAAAAACACCAAATATCATTGTGTGATTTTCAATCATAGAGAATAAATACGACAAATTACACAACTAACCACTACCTTTTTCTCATAATAACAACTCTAGATGTTAGCACTGTTCCCGAAAATAAGCACTAGGAAACACACTAGTACCACGCCTGGTTAGAATCCTCACAAGTTACAAGCACAAGCTATCCGCTTTGAGATTTTCCGATACACGGAACGTAACAGAATCTCCTCTCTCCTTGTTTCTTCCTAACCACAATCACTATTAACAACAATAACTAACTTAAATCTTATTCAAAACTAAAGTAGGAATGTCTCAATGAATCACAAACATATTTAACTGTATCACTAGAAAACAAATTCAGAGAAACTATAGGCTTGAAAACGAAATGAAATCACATAAATCCCCCACCCCTATGACACCAAACCCGCAAATAATCATGGGGAAATCGGATCTCACTGCAAACTCCAAGCATCTTGAACTTTGCGAAAATAAACTCAACTTCTCATCCAGTCCTGAAAGGAATGATTTAACAACACCGCATCTAACCACCCCTGAGGGAAATGAACTAATTCAAATATCAGCAGCCGACTTAAGTATTAACTCAACTGTAAGTTTAAAAAACTTACTAGATCCATCGGCAAACAAGGAACTGGACGATACAATACCTATAGAAACATCAATATCGCCACGCCAAAAACAAGACCAGCTACCCACCCCCAAATACATGGCCATTGCACAATCCCCGAAAAAAAAAACTATAGCAATGATAATAGGAAACCCACCGAAAATAGGGCCCGACTCATGTAACAAAGGAAAGAAAAACTATACCTAAAATGTCGCCCAAGGGGACGATAACTCCACTCCAACCCATTCATATCAGTAACAACAAACCGAAATATCATAACAGTCAGACCCCTGGGCCACCAAAACCCTTAAATGAAGAACAATTACTCAGCAGCCAAAACAAAGAACAAGCTAACCCAACCACCATAACTACTAAATCAAAACCTAACGTGAGTGATGGCAAGGGTAAAGGGAAGGGACCCATGTTTTCCAAGAACAAACCTACCCCCAAAATTAATTCAAACTCACCCACGCCCAAAGAACCAAAGAACCAGGCCAAATTTTCATACCACCCCATAGAAGACACACTTTATATCAGTAGCAACTCCAATAAACTGATAAACTTAACTGTTAACAGTCTCACACAGGCCCTCCTTAGGGTTCATCAAGGACAATTCAAAATATTTAGGCCAAACACAAGATACATAATAGTACACTGCAGCACTCCCAGTCAAATGATCAAATTTATTGAAATTGAAAGTATTAACAACATTAGGGTTAAAGTCGAAAGACACAGACAAATAGGGACAAAGAGCATAATAACCAAAACACACAATAGCAACGAGACCCTCATAGCAATAAACAATAACGCACGAACAAATGACTTAGCCACACACACCCGCACGAACAACCCCACATTTAATTAGTATTTCTTTTCTAGAGTATTGGGTAGCCCTGAAAGGGGCTGTTTTTGTGGACGAGGATCTATGACAATATTTTATGATCTAAGATTGCGTCCTCGTCTGACGGCAGGCTTTCCCACAGGATAGGATCATCTTCTTCGGAAAGAGAAGGAGACTTCTTTGGTGCCGACACGGCAGTCAACAAAACCTCTGTCAGTTTCCTGCTGCTGCTGTTGCTGCTGCTGCTCTCTCTCTCTCTCTCTGTTTTCTCTGCTGTTTCTGAAGTCTGTACTTATCCGTCCATTCTTCTTTATCCTTGTCAAATTTCCGCTGTGAAGAGCTGTTCTATCAAGTCTTTACATACTTTTAACATTTTGGCATTCTCTATCTCTTCAGCCTTCGGTATCAGGCTTTGCCTGACACGATGCAAATTGACGTAAGCTTCGTTCAGCTTGGCTAATTTTGAGCACATCTTCATAGGAGGGTAAGTCGACAATTGATGGTCAGACTGGAGACTACCCCGCTTGTATACCGTTTAAGCGTTGACGCGATCGAAAACATCCCTGCACGATTTAGAGTCGGAACGCTCATATAGTTTCATTTGACGGATAGGGAGAAGTCAAATAGCATGGTTCATGATACAAATGGCAAACAAACGACAGCCGCATTTTTTCAAAACACAACATTTTTTATTCAAATAACTAACAACTAACAATCAATAATTAACACATTTCTTAAATTAACAATTATATTCAACAACAAACATTATTTTTAAAATAACCATCTATTTTGGACAAGGTTGTTAACGTTGTGAACTGAATTTAGACTTCCAATCATGGGAGTCATTGGGCCATTGATGTACACTACGTAATCTAGCTAAAGACAAGAAAATAACCATAATAGTCACAAAACCATTTATCTGTTTTCATGTCGTTTTTAGAAGAATGACGATCAAGATAAGTTACTAAATGTTCTAAAGAATATCCAAGACTGCGTTGATGCAGAAAATACACACAATGAATTCGTGCCTTGTAATTTCACATTAATGAACCGTGTCATTTGAGCATTTCCTCTCATAAAGTTAATGATATCGTCTTACAAAGGGAACAATCCTCACGAATCGAAATACTCCACACACCCTATCACAGGGAAAGAAGACGGCTACCCATTGGGTTTCTTAGAGATGAATTTCGTCCGTGTTGATAACATAATCAGCTTGATGGTCTTGAGGTTTGCGATGACGTAGTTCATCTTTAGCACACACGACAGGATTCCAAGAAGCAGTGTACGAATTGTGGTTCAAATGTAATAAAGATCCCGGGTATACATTTTTGTGTTGCTTTCTTTTTCTTGTTTTTTCTTCACAGGTGATGATAAGTGATCAGTTCAGTCCGGACTTTTTCCTTGAAAATCTCTGACAAGTAAACGGCTAATAGCTCCGACTTCGTACCCTGGTCCAAGAGAGTTTCGATGCCAAGGATTTTCAGGGTCGTTAATTGAGGCAAATAATATTCAAGCAAGCCTTTATATCACTGATCAAACACAACTCCTCCTGAGATGAGACCAAAACTTTGTCCAGATACACGTCCAATTTTTATTCTAGACTTAGCATCAGACATTTATCGTAATGAATTTGATGATCGTTTTGAAATCTATAGCAATCTTATTTGATCAATTTTGATGGCCAAGTATTTGGCAAAACAGGAAACTAAATGCTGTTCTTGTTCTGGTCATCTGGAATTTTTCACTTTGTCCTTTTCGTCTTTGTCTTGGGGGTCTGATTCTACGATCTCCTCACATTCGATATCCAACGATTTTCCACTATGTAAAGAGGGATAACAGTCTACCATAGCTTATAATAGTCTAGAATGACTTCCTTTAAACTGTTGACTTATATGGTATTATCGGAATCAGCATACAGGATGACGTTAACCATGTCGGTTGGTGCTGGCTGTGCAAACTGAAGTTCCTCTCGAATCTGGGTGGAAATGTCTATAGTCGCTGCCTTGGTCTCGAGTGAAATCAAAAGCCCACAAAGCATAGCCTCCTGGCTAATCGCCGTACGTAATGCCGTGACTGGTGTTGGTTCCTAACTGCCCATGGCTTCGTACAGGGACAAGTACGATCTCAAGTAATTCCTATCACCAAGGTTCGAAGTGTCGGTACACAATATTTTACCATCGCGACTGACTTCAACTTTGACCACGTTGTTATGCTTAAACTCAAACGGATTAGCAGTGACTACTCCGTTGAAGGCAGTATTGTTCAATATAGCAATGATTAAATGTTTAGGTAACTGGCCTTGGAGCAGATTGATGGTGAGAGGGGATGGTGAACGTTTTCACTTCCACGAGTCGTATCGGATACTTTGCGGTCTTTCTGCTCAGAGTGTGACTAATGTCGTTTCCCACTTTAGGTAACACTTCCACGCGGCTCATGTAGAGTCTGGCTTTTTGAATGATGGTTTTGTAATTGGCAGCTTCATCCAAGCGACACTGCTTGCTGCGATTCAGTCTCAGGCGAACATCCACACCATTCCGCAAATACTTTTCTTGCAACCACATGTCCAAATGCAAACGATCCATCATTTCTAAACTAAGAACTTGCCTGATTTTCAGTCGTCCAGCCATTATCCCGCATTGCTGGGATCGTATTCTTCTGCTGAAATTGTTAGGTCGTTAAACGTGTTTCCACCTGCTTTGTCAGGTTTCCATACCACAAAATCATCCAGATGACTGTTCTTGGTTTCTTTCCATACGTCCAGAGATTTTACAGGTACGCTCGGTAAGGGTAATTATCCATGCTGCTGCTGATCAGTTTGTTATTCAAGTACAAATCCACTGAGCTGAACAAGGAATGCATACAAGTTTTGAGGGGAGTTACTTTTTCATTCTCTCCAGGATTTTCGTTGTCAATTTTTTCACTTGGACTTTCAAGTACAAGTAACTGCTATTCAGATCGATGTAATCTTCGGGCTGTTCTTTGCTTTCAAACTCGAGTGGAGCTGAATCTGTGAAAGAGGAGACGGGATGAAATTCGATCCATTGGGATCCTTGCAACGTCATCATGATGGGGGGGGGGGGGGGGCGCATGGCAAACATATCCAATTCCGACATGGAACGGACACAAGTCTCTCGGTGCATAATTTCTTGTTTCTATAATTTAATAACCAAAAAGGTCTAACTCTCGAACACTTCTTTTCTTAGTCTTTCTAGCTTTAGGTCTATGAAGTCTTCTGAAGGGGTGTTTTCTTCGTCGTCTCTTTCTGCCTTGTCCTTGCTATGGCGTCAGGAGGGAAGCAGGAATGCTTGACTTGTCAGCGATCAGGTCATTTTTAGGCGTTTCTTGTCGGCCCAAAGTGTCATTTACTCGTTTGCAGCAAGACATTTTTGCCAGTTCTCAAGAATGCTTCTTTACGGTTTTATTTGCCGATGATAACATTATGGAGAAATTCTTTTCTTCGCGTCAACGCGGCATCTTTCAAAGGGTGCAATCCTCTTGTCTCCATCGGTTTCAACACGATAGCCACCGAACGAAATGCTGACTTCAACATATCTTCTAAACCGTGTCCTCTCTGTCGAGCGATGCCTCGGTACACTGGATACATGAGTTACAATTCGTTAGAGATTCGTTTTCGAAAATGGAGTTTCCCCTTGACTTTTCCTTTGGTGAATGGAAAATTTTGTCCTAGATCTCCTTTTATAGCAATGTTTACAGTGTATAAATACGACTTACTGAGGGGTAAAAAATGAGAATGTACAAATTCGCGGTGAAAGTGATAGGTTTTTTCACCTTCCTGGCCTTTGGTCGTAGCATAATCCTTTTTGAAAGGAATGACACGCAGTAACGGTACGGAGGTGTATCCCACCACGTTGTGCTCCACCATATCGGAGTACTCACATATCAAATTCAGTCCTTGGTTCAGTTTTACAGGGAAACGAAAAAACTTGGCAAAATCCACGTCTCTGGCAATGGTTAGTATCGTGAACCCTTTACTAATCTAATCCCCACACAAACTGTCATACAATTCGGGACCAAATGTAATACCTATCACTTTGTCCACCGAAAATTTCATCAGTACGTCATGATCCACATTATGGTACTCGATGGTACTAGGATTGTTTAGTTTGGTCAGAACTTTGTCAAATGCTACATTAAATCTGTCAGCAATCGCGTCCACCCGATGTTGACCGTTAAAAATACCATAGGTTAATTTTAAATTCATAGATGTACAATGAAGGTGTAGTAGTACTAGAGTCGGATACTTGTCGTTTTGCAGTCAATTTTTGATGTTGTTTAGTGGTCATCATGGTTTGTTGCACTATTTGGTCCAGAACTTCGACCTCAAAAATGTTTTAAGTTTCAGTGATGTTTTAGATTTGTATAGGATAAATGTATTTCCACCAAAGCTACTTTCCAATGGGTGTCCTGATGTAATTGGATGGCCTGAGGTAAATTGACCGTGTAACAGTACAAAGTGTTGTGGGGAAACACATTCATGAACTGTCACTAGGTAAGGTCAAGTAAAATTGGTTATTGTTTTTCATAATTCCAGAGTTATGTGGCTGTCTGATGGGTTACTGGTAGTCAGAGGAGTGTCTTCGCCCAAAATGAGGTTGTTGTTATTGTTAGAGTGGTGACTGGCACTGGATACAAGATTCCCGGTTTTGCCTTTCGAGGGGATTTTCAGGGAAGGATTGGGAAGAAGGTAACCGATGCTCAATACAATGGTCCACAATTGTTTGTCTCCTTGCTGCAAACTCAAATGGGCGATGGCCGCACCGACGACACAATACACCACAAAGATCTGGCAGAAAAAGAGGATTTGCGTTTTAGGCACACGTTTTCCACACCACACAGATCTTGCAGAGACAAACTGGATGAAGGAGTGGTCGCTGCAGTGGTAGCGGTAGATGAGGCTGTGTGGACGGGCATGATGGTCACTTACTGGTATAGTCGATGACTTGCGAAGCGTCGATCCAAGAATTTAAATTGGGAGGATATCCTTTTCAACGCACTTTGATTTCTTTGACACGTTGTTTTCGCACTTTACGTGTTCTGCGTTAGAGAATGTGTCGATGTCGTACAAGCCGTCTTCGTTTTTAGTGACACGTAACTCGGGCAAGTAAAACTTGAAGTTTAACACTTCCCCGTTCATGTATTCCAATGTATAGATTGCAGGATGACGTCCATGCTCGCGTCCAGTGACAATTAACAAATAGGTGGTCCAGTTGGGTTAGTATTCTTTGTCGAAAGTGCGTTTCATTTTGCCAATGAGCACCCAGCCTCCTACAGCTAACACTCCACCTTTCATAGGGACATATACCGTGCGGGACGTACCAAACAGGCGATCAGAAACGGACACTTCGTTGTCGGGAGTCACTTCTTGGGGGTCGCGTCCAATGCTTCGATGGTCGGATTGGTTATACCCTTGAACCATGTGCTATAAGATGTCGATGTTCTTGAGAGTGTGGTGATGTGCAAAATATTTCTAAGATTCTGGCTTTGGTTTCGGGATTCTCGGTGATGAATAAATGGATGTCACGTTTCTTTAATTTGATTTGAAAAGTTTGCTTCAGAATTTCGGGCCTTTGTTAGTTTGTCATCGAAGCAGGTGACGACCGCTTTGTTTCAACAGCAGTTGAAGGGCTCGCACTAATTCGCTGCTCAATTTACAAGTCAGTGGTACGACCCAAGCAAATTTGGAAAAGACATCGATGAAACAAAACAAATATGTGTAGCAGAGATTGTAGGTTGCTAAATGAGATACATAAGCTGAATCGGCGTGCCATTGATGCTCGATACCTTCCACTTGAGTGCGACGTCTGGAAAACTTTCGGCGAATGGGTTCGTGTAAAGTGTAGGTAGCTTGTTCATGTAACCATCGTTACACTTGAGGTAAACGGAGACTTTTTAGTCGAGTTTTGGCAGGACGATACAAACTGAACTCCTCCGTAACCTGCAGGATGGGATGGATCGTAGAAAATGCTGTCTAACACCTTCTCCATCTTTTTGTTAATAAGTCACCTACTCTTCACTGATGCTACTTTGGCCGGGTCGAAATGGTGGTTTGGAAACGGATTTACGTGTCCGATAGGCCACGGGAGTAGAAGTTGAATCTAGTGGTGGAGGTGGTAATGGAATGGCTTTGGTCTTCTATTTTTCACTTCTGGTTTCCCTTATTTGTTTTTTACTTCTGTCGAAGGAGGAGTGGACGTAATCTTTTAACCCAAGTTTTCATTTGTTCTCGTTGGGGTGTGGGGATAGGGTCAACAAGGACGCTGAAATCTTACTAGAAATGCATTTATCACGACCACTGGGGATAATGATGGTGGTGTGGGTCATTGACGTTTCATCAAGGATTTGAAACCTTTCAGAGTCGGTAGAGCTGATTCGTCTAAAGCATTCTGGTGAACGTGTTTCAGTGGTTGCAAGAGTTGACCGTACTTTTGCGAATGTTCTGTTTCGGACAAATCGTGGCGATCCATCACTGACTGAAATTCATGATGTAACTAGGACATCTTGGTCAAATTTGGATTGGGAGGTAAATGCGAGGTCCGTTGTTCTTGCCAACGATGGTATTCCATCCATCGTTTGTAAGGCACTTCCATTCGATTTCAAGGGTCACGTCTTAGCTATTTGGAATCCAGAGGCCCCTTTCATCTTGATCCAACGATTCCTCCCACCATGGATCCCAATACTCTTTCCATCAAGGGTCCTAACAATAGAAGCAAAATCCCTCCGCAATGGACCAGCATCTTCTTTTGACGAATGGGGATTTTCTTTTGATCCATTTGGCGAAGAACATGACGATGTTTGCTTAAGCATTGTTTCTAGTCTTTTTACAAAGGTATCGTGTCTTTCAAGACGTTCAAACATCAGTCGCATACGGTATCGCATACGGTATCGATGACATCTTTGCAGGTGGTTTGAATGATCTTTATCCTCATGGGTTAGGAGGCTTTGGACAGGACGGACAACATGTCCCCATGTTTGACTAAACGATGAGACGGTCCTTTCCTTTTCCTATCTTTGGGTTTAGAAGAGGGGTGTTTTCTGTAGGGTGATATCTTTGCTTGTTGGTTCCGGGACACTCACCAAAAATACACTAACGTCGATGACTTAGCACAAGCCCTTTTATCTTTTTTTGACTATCTCATCTTCATAAAGGTGACAATCTTTTTTCCAAAGTCGGCAAAGATTCATCCCCTTAGGTTATTCCTCTTTTTCTTTGGACTACGGTGTATTTTCTTAGGGTAACGTCGATGCTTGGCGATGCGCTTTGTTGGATGACGAGATTGTCGTTGTCTCTTTCCTTTTTGGATAGGTGAATGACGATAGTGACGGTGTGTACGTTTTCGCGGTGACATCTTTGAGCGTTCAGGAGCACAAAAAATACTGATTCCCATGCTTTGTCGAAGGTCCTTTTTATACTAGAACGCGTCCCCACTGATTGTCTATGCGTCGTATCAACTTGATGACAGGCATCACGCGTCGTGGAGGGGTTCACAAATATCTAAATCAGGAACATTCTTGCTTGGAAAAATCCAGTAAATATGCCCGATCTCTCCTGGACTTTGATTGATTTTGGGAGCAGGTACTTTGAGAGCAGCTGCCACTTCAGCTAAAGAAGAAGAGGGTGTCACCGCTAGAAGTGAAGTTCATGGAGACGGGGGTTTCCATGGTGTCATCAAATGAGGACGAACGGGTGTCAAATGGGGTTGGGTAGGCATCACAGTGGAAGAACCTGAGGCTACCGGTGACGCGGTCGCTGACGTTGCAGATCGTGGTTTGCGAATGTAAGGTTGTGTCCTGTCCGAAGTGTCCCTCATGCGGGTAGAAGCTGTTATATGAGGACTTTTCTTTTTCTGGGGACTTTTCTTTTTCTTTTTCTGTGGACTTTTCTTTTTCTGAGGCTGTGATCTAAACTTGACACCACTGTTCTTTTCAGTCTTTAGGCTTTGTTTGGCTGTTTTGGGAGTGGCTTGTTTCTATGAGAGAAGTTTGGGGACATTAGGATCCCTTTTTGAGACGGAGAAAATGATGACAACTTTTGGGTAAGTGGTAAATTTCGTACACTACTAACATTTGGTATCCCATGCCCAGAGCCTTAAACAATTCCACTCTGATCTACGCTCCCGTCAAGGAGCGTTCGTCCTGGGTGTGCTGACAAGGCTGATCTTTTTTACACGTTTTGGCACAAGTACGGCACAAGGGAAACGTCAGTTTTCATTGGCAATGGTGAGGTAACACGGGATGGTACAAGTCGTTGGGAGGCAAACGTTGTACTTCATCAAGCCTTCTTATTGTCGAATGTTGTCCAGGTCAGTATGTTCCGTCAGCAATTGCGGGTGCCCATGAGGAAAGCTACAATATTTGCACACTTAGGGACACAATGAACACACGTCCAATTATTTGATTTATTCACCTTTTTCTTCGTCATCGTGGTAAAGCAAACAAGTGGCATTTGTCCGTCCTACGTACAAACTACCCCTAGGGTTATGTCGGTCCATTAACTTGTAACCGTCTACGATGCGTTTAAATTCGGCATCGGTTTTCAAACGGTGATCGTATTGTGTTCCCACATTTCACTAATTGGTATCCTTGCTATTCTAACTGCAAACGTCGCTGACAAGTGGTCTGATTCATGTCTTCCATGGTTCGTTGTGAAAACTGATTGTTAATGCTACGCTGAGGGTAACAGACGGGGATTCCGTGAAATAAGCGACCGTTAAACTCGTACACGATATTGGGGTTTTATAAGTCCCAGCCATCCACCGAATAGGTTCTGGTGATCTTTTCGCCTCCTCCGTTGCGGGTATGTTGGATCCATTTGTCTTCCTTGTCGCACAAGTAATTTAGCTAACGTAGGGCTTTGACCGAGTACTGACGTTTGACAAAGTTGGTCGTTTGAGGACTGATGACTGCCAGGGTGTTTTCGGGCATAAATCGTTGGCGGCACACTAAGGAACACATGCTTTGACAATGATGCAAGCTTCTTTGAAAGGATCGACAACTCCGTGTTGCATGAAAATGTCTCGAAATTTTCCACAGCAACGCCGTAAAATGTCCAAGTTTCTTTCTGAAACTCGAAGGGCTCCGAGGCATGAACCTGGTATCAAGCGTAGAAAACTTCTGGTTGTTCGGTACGCATGTTGTCGGGGTCGTAATCGTGAGCCTCAGGCAAATGGGTTAGAACGGCGTGTCGATTGGCTTCCGTATTGAAAAGTGTGGAAAGTAACCTTTGACTATTTCTGTCTCTCTAAATATTTTACGCATTCGACTGAAAGGCATGGCCAAGTAGCTCATCGAATCTTTAAACTGTACATGTCCCACTTGCATGGAAATGATTCTGGCTCCGTTCAAAGTCAGTTTAGGACGTGCGGTGCCTTGTTCCGTATAGTATCTGAAAGAAACTGTCCATCGTATCCGGAGAAAGTGCGTGCTATTACCGTGGCATGACGAAGACAATCTCCGTAACGTTCGATGACCTCTTGGCTCCACGTCTCATCAATGGGTCTAATATCCATTGGGTGAAATCGGCCAGCGTGTTCGGTCCTCGCAATGTTTTTCTTCACGTCCTCCAGGAATCTTACTACAGAGAGAGCAATGCCTAAATATAGGTTATTATATACACTTTTCGCACGCTCGATGAGCCACACAGAAATTAGGAATGTGAATGCCGGTCATTTGCATGCATTCGAAATCGAAAAGGATGAAATTGCCTTTCGTCTTTAAGTCATCATCTTCCTATCGGGATTGGTATTTTTGAATGAAACATTGATGTTCCAAGTCCACGATTTGGTGACAAATGTGACATCGTTTCTTTCCTAAACATACGTGTCACTTGCCATCATTGGTAAGTATGCCTTTTCCTCAAGTGGGGCACACTCTCAAGAGTTGTCAAGCCCTTTTCTGCTCTGAACCTTGCGTCTTCAGATGTTGCTGGTAACAGGCAGGGCTGCCAAAAGTGCGCTGAGAAGCAGGACAATACACTCGTTCTTCTCCTTCTTCCAGACATGATTGAGAGGCCAAACATCCTGAGCATTTCGATCCACAATGCTTGCGTTGCTCTCGATTTGTATAGCCATAGTTACATTTCTCACAGTAATAGCTGTATCACAGAAATCCAGTGATACTGGTAATGGTATCGAAATGCTCGTCGTGATGATCGACGTGAATGCATTTTCCATCCTTAAAATATTTGCATGGAAACAACAAAGGTCCGCGCACTTCTTGAAGATACACTTTCAAGGTGTATTGTCTTGAAATTTGTGCATTTCAGGAATGCCACAGGGTGTGTCTTTGTGCAGGCGAGATTTATGTAACTGGAGTTCTGCTTCTCTTCGTTATTTAGCTCGGTCCGATTGTCGAATAGTTATCCAGGCTCTTTTCCATTCTACCGCATCATTCTTGCTGGCATACGCTTGTCCCACCACGATGGCACGGGCTAAACACATCTGGTCTTGAGGGTTGTTGATTTGGACGAGACTCTTTTTGGTGCGGTGAAGGTTGTCCACAAATAACACCTTTTAGCGTCCTGTCCCTTGGGGAGGAGATACTTGGGTCATGAACAGTTTCGCTTTTGCATCGGTGATAAACTTATCGTTGATTGTTGTACGTGTTGAATCTTGTCGATGACTTTGGAAGGTGTCAATCCTGCTGGGTTGCTAAACTCGGTCGAAACGAGGGACTTTAAACTGTCGTGCTGAATGGAAAGTCTCAAGCGATCGTGATCTTTGGCTTGACGTTGGTTAACAAAGAATCCAACACGTCAGTGTTGAAGCGCTCTGATTTCTCCATTGGTATGTTGGAATTGAAATCTTTAAATTTTACCGTTTAGATGTAAGTGTTCGATCTAAATTTTCTAGAGGAGCACTTTTCGGTCTCTCGAATGTGATAGTAATTTTCAGGTTTAATAATGGTGATGAACTTTGATTGGTGTAGAATTTCCGGGTATGGATTCTGGCTCACTCATGTCATCTTCAAACGCATTGACATGAATTTGTGCCAAGACTTCAGGTACTGACTGCGAAAAGTCAAATGACTACATTTTAAACATCATGGGTCACTTTATACTCATGTCAAACCAGCGTATATATATAAAGGGTGTGAGTCTTCCCTTCCAATATTAACTTCACTCTCAAGCAGAGCAGAACGACGGAAGAGCCCACACAGCTCAAACTTTTGATCAAAGCTTTGCGAGGTGTCATAAGAAAATTTTCTTCACACAAGCCGACGGACTACTCACCCTCCTTTCGAGATAAAAGTCGAGATACTTGCTATATCTGTAAGAAGAAAGGGCATTGGTCTTCAGAGTGTCCAGACCGTCAGAAAAGGAAAACAGGCGCTAAAAGAGACAAAAGTCAAGATACATGTTATCATTGTCAAGTAAAAGGACATTGGTCTTCAGATTGCCCTAAGAAACCACAGGAGCAAGAAGAAGAGAGGGATTATTAACAGGAATAATGAGAGGTATCCTCCCCAAAGGAAGAACACAGACACATGCAGAAAGAGAAACATTATAAGAAAAGAAGACGAGGAGAAAGTGAGGAAGCAGTGGAGGAAAAACCTGTGAAAGTGAAACAATAAAGAAAAACAGAGAGATTAAACACCGACACAGAAGAAGCAAATGCATTGTTTAAGGTGTTATGTTGTGCTGTAAATTGGATTGTAAAATCTGTACCAGAATAGACCAGGCATAAAACGTAAGAGTCTCTTGGTTTTGATTTTTAGAATATGGACCTACACTCACGCACTCACACACTTAAATTATGGGTTAAAAAGGAATTTTGAGTTTTAATTGATGTTGACAATTGAAATAGTATCTCGTTTTGAGATACGTGGGTGGCCCTGAAAAGGGCCTTTGGGTATTTACTTGTTAAAAAAACAAACACAGGAAGGGGACGTAGTCTGCTTAAACTATCGCTTCTCGTCTCCACGGCCGGTGCACACCAGTCGATCGTCTTCTTAGTTTCCGTCATGATTGAAAACTGTGTCGCATGGATTGACTGCGCACAGACGCTAGCGCATCTATGTAGGGAATGTGACTTTTCTCTTCGGATTGAAAGACTGACTCCGCGTTGTGACTGAATTTTGTAACGCGTGTTTGGATTGGTGAATTAACTCAATTCGTTTCGATCCTCCCTTCCCCTATAAATAACCGCAGTTCACCGTATTCCCTACACCTGTTCTCGTCACAAGATGTGGACCAAAGTAGAATCCTCTACTATCGTATCGACAATGCTATTCCGTACGGACTTACCCATGTATGTGAAATCATCGTGGACAATTATCAGGATCACGGATACAAACGTTTGGAAAAGAACAATATATGATGAGAGACATGGCTGTTTTATGTGAGTTCCGATATACAGACCAAAGGTCAGACAAAGTTTGAGAAAGAGAAGACCTTTGCAATGCTCACTATTTTAACGGAATAATGTCAACATAAACCCAAAGGCCCTTTTCAGGGCCTCTCATATGTCTCGAAAAGAAGTGCTTTCTTGCCTCAATTTTTTTAATATGTTGTATAAGTCTTTGTCTATTGTCTGTGCTATAGCTGTACAACCGCTCTTTGCTCAGTACTGTGACGTCACCTCCCCTGGTTGCAACATTGTTACCTCTCTCCCGTACTGTGTCGTCAGACGCTATACAAACTCCTCTTTCCCTTTCCCGTAAACAGACCAAATATTCCCCATTTTAAATTAACCTTGAAGCTATAGAGCCGGGACCCATTTTTGACATAGAAGTCTACGTGAGGCTAAAGTGCCCCACCTTCACTTCTTATATATATATGCATGTATGTTAATCTGTATATAGCACTTATGAGTTTGTCCATTCTTCTCAGTAAATAAAGTCATCAAGAAAAATCAGAACACTCGATGTGGATCAGTATGTATTATGTTAGTTACATATCTCAAATGGACTTAGGACTTACACGTTTGTGTGTACTTGCATTCAGGGTATATGTAATGATGTGCAGTTGCGGATTCATGTTGTATTCTCAACCATTACACGGAATATTTAACTGAACATGATCAAGCTATATGTCTGTTATGATGTATTTCACAAACTCCTTAATTCGTTCGATAGAGGAAAGAGTTGGTCGTCCTCCCCTTGCCCATTTTCAGTTATATAGTTCCTGTTGTACAGGGACGATAGCATTTGTGCTACACGTTACTTCTGCTCAGGTAAGAAAAGTATCGAAGACAAATCCAAAACTCATTACTGACTGGTATACATGTCAATGATAGGTAGCTAGTGGACAATATGGATATAATAGGTAAGTTTATGTTAACGTGCATATATAAATGAATGTGCCACTTTTCCTATGTCAGTGGAATTAATTTACGGATATACGGAAAAGCTATTAAGAAATATGCCCTCAATGCTGATAACGCATTAAGACAAGATGTCCAAGTGGGCCTAATATCTCTTAGCAATTTGCCATTTAAATAAGTTCGTTTTTGTAGTGGTGGAAAAGTAATATTATGCTATTAACATACCTGGATCTCACTAATTAACAAACCAATCAAGAATGCCATATTATTAGGCAATACATTAAGCTTGATCAAAATATGATACAAATGTGGTTTCCAGAGTGGTGTGATTTACATCTAATCAAACAAGCTCATATCATTAATATGCACGGTTTTAACTAATTATCGAGACCATGCAAAACCATGATGCGATGAGAATATATTTTCAAGTTCAAACAATCTTGAATGAAACTTGCCCTGCTATTCACAGACAAATTCACCACGTTAAGATGTTCGCCGATCACGCATTATTGACAAATTATGATGTCCTAATGAGATATGGATAAATTCCAAGTTCGATTAAACTCGGATCATAGATACTGCCTCCAGATTAATAAGATATATCATCCAATTGACTGATTGATTATCCCAGTAATATAATTGGATCTCACTCATTATTAAGATAATCCAAGATCGTTTTAGTGCAAACTCATGCAATACGTTTTGTAAAATTCAGATAAAAAATATGGTCCACAGATGTTTCAAAAGCAGAGCCAGTCAGATGAAACATAATTTCAGTGGCATGCATCGATCGCACGTATCACCGACAACTTTTCGAAATCGCGATCATGTAAGCATATCTTCCAAGTTTGATAATTGTACCAAACGCTCAAAGATGGCATTATGTCGTTAACCTAACTTGCATAATCTAAGACTCGTCGATTTCACTGTGCAGGTTTATGCAATAGTGAAAGACCACTACAATATTAAATTATATATAATTTGCATTTTTGTTAGTTCAGTTATCAAATTCATTACATGTTGTTGATAATTGTTTAGTTGTTTGTTGGGGGGGGGGGTTTGGGGGGGGGGTTTGAGAGGGGGGGGGGACTTGACCCTGTCCAAAACAATGTACATCTTGTTCCTGACTTGAGACACTTATGTTTTTACTTTGGTAAACCAATACTACACAGCTAATATTTTCTCTCTGTGAGCGTAGGCTTTGGGACATGGTTGTTGGGATCCCTCCTACATATACCTATCCTACCTGATGTATATCAAAATTATACTTTTAGAAACATACCTTGTCTAATTATAGTTTTGATTGTTCTATAAATGAACTTTTGTCTCACATACTTTCTCATTTTCATATGTTGGGTTTTCTATAATCTTATTAACTTGAGAAAATATTCATTCCAGCAATAACAACAGAAGCAGAAATCAGTCTTATTGTTGTGTTCGGTATTTCATTTGGATTTATTTATTTAAGCGAATGGTTATTCACTTGAAATAAAAAGTGTTCATCAATTATATTCTTAGAAACATTAATTTGGAATTATAGTAACTTCAAACAAAGGATATTATTGTATTATATTATTGTGATTCATCAAAACTCTGCTGGCACATCATCATATTTCAGCCTATTAATACCTCAGTACAACTGAGAATAAAGGCACATCAACGCTTTTTGCGTTTGATCTTCTTAGGAATGCCACTGTGATTTAATTAGATCTTTATTGATTAGAACAGGAGATAAATTATTTTAGCTTATTTTGGACTTAAGTAACATTACTGTAAGATCTTTTTTAATTCTCTATTTGTATTCCTTAGAATTACATTAGTTGTTGAATATTACAACAATTGTTGGTTTTCTGTTACGTAATTTCAGACCATAGGGTCCAAATAATGCCACATTGTATGTTATCATATGTGTAATGCAGTCGTTATTGTTTGCTCTCTTCCTTTATTGCAAATTCATGTCTGAAAATGATACGATCAGCTTGCCAGGAAACTTCACAACCCATTGAATTTCCATATGGTATTATATTCTACCAATCATTCAAAAATTGGTCTTGCTCATTACCAGATCATAAGAGATAAGGACGATTGTTACAAAATATTTCAAGTTTGTTTGAAATTAGATCAAAAAGATGGACCACTGAGAAAAAGATTAAATTGTTGATGAGTGGACGCGCAATGCATTACGGATGCAAGGCTACATGATAATCCCCTTTTGCCTTCTGGTCAGGAGACTCAAAGAATTAAACGTTTCATACTGACAATGTGTAATTTACGTCACTCTAGATCGTGCACAGCTTGGTATTCATGATGCTTTTTTTCCGAACTTAGCACAATATCTGCAGAATGCAGCAAACCACAAGGTGGTCAAACGAACGAACACATGCATAAATGTATATAAGAAATGATCAAGCAAAAAAAGTGAACGACTTAAAGTATTTACGTATTTCGCCATTTTTTCCTAAACATAATTTTCTTAAACAGTCACAAATGTTTTTAAGTGGTACATTTTCATAAAACTTCTTAACTGACTTCATATAAAGATAATTCGATCTCACATAGTGGAATGTGCAAGAAGTTAAGTATCCCTTAAGTCATGATAGCTTGTCACAACACGACCAAGCGATTATGCAAGTTTGAATCGAAGGGCTGCAGTTTAGAGCTTGCATTATCTCAGGTATAACAATTTTCATCATCGTCAAGAAAGGCATCAACCTAGTTTAAGTTTTGGATTGATACTTGCATAAAATGTTCATTTACCTTAATTCAAAATATTTAATATTAAACAAAGTAATTAGATTATCTCACATGAATGTTCATTTTAAAGGAAATTTTTCAAGTGAGTCACATACATTATTCCTTTGTAAGCCTTAGAAAGGGTCATAGCAGTCAGAGTGGCGGCCATATTTGATTGACAATCAGTACCATTTTCATTTGAAACAAACTTAAAACTTATTGCATTATTTCGTGAAAGTCCGATTTCTACACGGCCGCCCATCTAGGAGAATCAATGGCAATGCAAGTTCATATTTGTTGCATGTGGCAATAATATATGGTTCCTGTGAGATATTAATCTTGATTTCGGATTAATTAGATATAATAAGACTTGTCTAGCTTAAAACATTACATCAATATGAGAATTAACTCTGGAGGGATAACAACATTTATATAGGTGATGAACTATCCATCATGCTAAATCTGTGTCAACCCCATGTCGATTCTAGTGTATTATTGACGGGAGATTGTCTTAATTTGTTCAAAAAAAGTGCAATATATAGCTGGTACCTGAATCAAATATTTTCAGTTTGGACACGTATAATTTTAAAAAATCGCTGAGAATGAAAAGTGTTGATTGACAGAATAACACACGCGACATACAGTCATTAGGCATCATGAATTCTCTTCAGCGAATGTACCATAAACGTTGACAAGTAAAAATTATGATTATTAATGGAGTATTGTTTGCATGACAAGTGCGGAGAAGAATCGACTGAAGCAACAATATTTGGAATACGTTACATCAGTATGTGTTTCAGATGAAAATCTAAAACACATTACTTCTTTTAAGTTATTAGCGTAGGCAATTAGTAATTTATTTAAATGAGATACATATGTATTTGTCTGCTGATGCGCAATATGAACTGTGTTACTGGACAAGGATTCTCGGACTATTAAGAGATTGGATGTCTGTTGTTTATCACAAAGATTAAAACAGAAGCAGAAATGTGAGGCATAATTAAATCGAATAGGAACGAAACGTCATTCGGGTAATGTCACTATAAATCAATGTAGACGTTTACCAGATCAGGCGTACCACGAAGAACAAGATAACCTATGTGTATCAGGAATTCAAATGTAGTATCATGTATTGTGTACACAACATCTGTCATATCACTGTCTCTGTATACGTGTATGTTTATACCGTCATCTCTGTCTGTCCATATATATATATATATATATATATATATATATATATATATATATATATATATATATATATATATATATATATATATATATATATATATATATGAGACCCAACTCAATTTCAGTTATGAATTTAATTGTGTTTTATTTAGAGACATACCTTGTCAGGAAGCACAAGAGTTTTACATTGATGTTCTAAAGGCTTAATTCCACCCGATTATGGGAACCACTTAATTGATAACGCAGTGTCTTGGGACTTTTTGAGTAATTATAAACGTGGAGAAAGATGTTTAAAAAAATTAACATTTCACAAGACACATTAAAAGAACCATACCACAGTTAAGTAATCACATTGCTGCACATATTCATCATATCTTGTTATTCGAACTTAAGTAAATTTAGAAAATCTGCCTCTAACGAAAAAACAATGCAAAATGTATTCTTTGTCCTGGATTTATCTCCTTGAGACAAACAATGTGCGAGGTTAACATTGACACATTATAATAGAGCAAGTATATTCAATGATATCAGATTTCGATTTTTCTCCAATTCAATAGACAGGTCGGAAAGACATGTGCTAACGCGAAACTGACAGAATCTGCAGGATATTAAACAATGAAGGATGACGGAAATAACATTTTTTGTTTGATACTGGCAAATACGCATCTGAAGAGACAAAGCAAACATAAAAAGGTTAATATATAAGACGATTGTAAGACGTCCAGTTCATGAACCATTTATATTGTCAAAATTAACATCTTCAAATACATGTATGCATATATACATACATCTTAATTATGCGTATAATATTTATAAACGCTAAAAGCCAATCTACTAAATTGGCCCCAACGTATTTTTAGATAAAAAAATAAACTGACTGAATTACAGGACACATCAATAATTATTAATATGTTAATAAGTCTGTAAATTGCATAGGCATGCAATACAATCAATGTAAATCTATAAAATGGCACTTGTTTCGCAAATACACGTTTAAAAGAAACATGGATACATCATAACCATAAAAATAAACATTTAGACAGGCGTCATACTAGTTTGCTTGCAACAATCTACAATTCCCCCCAAAAACATTGAATAGAACAGTTAAAAAAAATGAAAATAATTTTAAACTTGATTTGGGAGCAGATGGAATTATCTTTTGCATAATAGTTCCCGTTTAGAGAAAAATGAGTTGTATGCGGGGTTGTACGCATTTGTGACATCGACGGAATCTCTTTGGGGTCAGACATGTCCGCAAAAATATGTAGGTGTAAGGAGGTTAGGTTTACATCATGAAAATCAGTATTTGGTTATTTTCTGTTTTCATTGACTTTATTGTTGCCGCTGCTTTGTTGCTTGTTTTGCTCTCTTCAGGGATGTGTGGATTGAATCAGTAAAGGTAACAGTTCTCATGTATCCTCAATAGTTGTTTCTCATGCAAAGGTTGTATATTTCTGACATTTCAAAATTAAATTTACTCTTTCCATTAGTAATTAGTTTTCATTTCCTGACAATATGCATTTGTTTACCTATCAACATTTAATTAACAAGTTTGACGGAACCTTTATTAGCTAAGCCCGTTTCATGTCGCAGTAACAATTCGCACAAAGCATTTGATTAAACCACACACGTGTCACGTTTTTCTCAAGTTTAAAACCAAACGCTTTGCGTTTCTGTTGCCACCTTTGTTTAAAATAGTATATAGGTTTTGTAGTATTAGGTTTATGTCATTATCAGCTTCTTCTTGTTTTGGTTTGTACATAATTCATACATACATTTATAATTTCAACTGATTCATAGTTCGTTATTGTGTTTTTATCGCAATGGTCATTACTCTCATGACATAAACAATGTAATGTCCGTACATTATGCAGTTACTCCAAATGTCTCAACTACATAACCAGTTCGATATTTTAAAGTAGAAAAATAGCAGTCTACATACAGACTATAAGTACTGTTATATTCTAGACACAAATATTCCTTAAATTTGTTCTTGTGTGTTTGTATATATCATGTTGGCACAGTGATCGTTGGCAGTGTCAGTATAGGGCTGACTTGACTTTATTCCAGCGACATCCTTACTTATACGCTGCCTCATCCCAATTAAATGTTTGGTAGAAATTATAATAGTTGTTAAAAGGAGTCATTATATTATATCATGTGAGCTGAAATGGTTATCATTGAGGTCGATGTCCATCTGATTTTCTTTCGTAGTGTGAAACTCTACCAATTTATACTAATAAGGACTGTCTCTGAATGAGTGTCACAACTGTCATTAAAGGAACATAAATCGTAAATCGTCTTTCAATTCCCGGTTGAATTGAAGAATTGAACAATTTTGACCTTAAGTTTGTTGAAAAATCTAAGATGAAGCCATTTCGGTTTATCAAGATGCTAAGTCTATTACTTGTGTTAATAATATGAACTGCTTTACACATGATGACAAATGTTGATCCATATTTGTTCTGATATCATTTTGCTCAAAAAGTAGTTCTTGAAACGTTTCTAACCGATATTTTAAATTTATCTTAACATAATTCAGACAGCAATGTGGTTATTTGAAGTCTGCAACAATTATACCAGTCTGCATTCGGATATAATGTTTATGGGAAGCTAAAAAGAAACTATCATATATCCAGGATATTTTGGTCAAACATGTAGTACATTTATCGAAATGTAGAATTAATATAGGAGTGTTTATTTTTTCACTCGCGATGTACTAATGCGATATTTACATATTTATAAAGTAAAATTTTCACATACATTCACATATTCTAGACCATAACTATTTATCTCAATGCGTGTTTTTTTGTGTTGGGATTCATTGGTACTGAAAATGTTTTCTAAATTCGCAAGACAAATTATATCTATATAATCATTAGTATCAAGTGTGCTAATTGATCTCGTTGATGAACAACACTTAATGATTGTTTTTGATCGGATGAATATCAAATCAGCGTGACGTCTTTGAGAGAAAACGAACGGAATATATTATTTTGTTTACTAAACTCACAATCACAACACAATTCATGTAATGACGATATCCTGCCAGCCAACATACAATGTAGTTATCAAGATCTCTTGAAACATGGTTTCGTGTTCTAAAACCTAAATGTCCACGTGACCTGAGTGAACTGGATGAATATAATCACCGTGTTCAACAATATCTGAGTGGAATGGCTCCAAGTACTCTTCAAGTTCAATGTCAACGTTGGCACCTATTGAATGTTCTAAGTTCTTCTCAATAAGCACTTCCTTTATTCCAGGTGCTGTTTGAATAATGCAGTGTGCATTATCTACGTCAATGGCAGTAGTCAAGTCTCCACTTGCATTACTTACAATTGTCCAGTAATTTCCAGCCTGGTGTTCCGACGGTGCGGTTTCATTTTCACGATATACTTTAGAGTTCTCCAATGATCTATTGCTGGATGATCTCCTCACACGTGAGCTGTATAAGCGAAAAAACAAAAGGAAGAAAAAGGTTGCATTAAAAAATACAACATAACATATATCTTCACACTCTCGTCCCAAGATCCATCAATTACATTTCCATCAAATGTTTGTAGAATAATTAATGACCTGATATTTTGCAATTATTTATAGGAGATAAATCATAGTAACAATAATAAATATGCCTCAGAAAGGTATGATACTAAATACCACAAAATCTTTCATAGAATACAAAACGAAATTAATCTTCTAAGAAAGATATATATGTATCTAAGTGTCTGCATACGACCTCATTTCCAGTAAAAAGAACATTAATATATTCAGATTTAACAGCTGTTGAAACAGTAATTACCTAGCCATACATTTGTGGAGAAGACAGGCCAGTAAACCGATTGCTAGCAAAACGACCAGTCCAATAACAAAATACAGTAAATGCTGTACGGAAGGGAAATCTGAAATAAAGTTTGTTGTTGTCAAAGAAAGATAGGTGCAGTTAAATACAAATCATAATTGCATACGCTTAAGTGAGGTTATATATAAAAGATACATATACCAATGTAAGTCCAAACGCATCACCCATTTGCTCAAAATGTCGTTCTTGAAACGTTGCTAACCGATATTTTAAATTTGCGTTTCGGTTGCTCAAAGAAGAACATATTTGTTTGTATAGGACAGTCAAGTAGCTTTATTGCTATTATACTGACCTAATAATGTCAGTAACACATTCTCACCTATTCAACACATCCACTGCTGTTACTGATCATCTGATTTGCTATATTAATGTTTGTCGTTTCTGCTATCTTCATAATACCACCATTCGTTTATTTATGTAAGAAGTATTGCAGTGCTTACGTTAAAGGGCGAAACGTAATTGAGACATATTATAGCGAACATCTGTTTGGTCCTATCTGGTAAATAGATATTTTTTAAAAATTGACAGTATCTGTAACCTCACCTCTGGTGACACTCAAATATTTTCCCTACCCACCTCATCTGCAAGTGATACAGTTAAAAGGAAGAGTTATGACGCACAAAAACGAAGCCATATAAGTTATATCCAATGCTTCTCCTCACAAATGCGACAAATATATCTTGCAGTTTTTCTATCATTGCATTCATTATCTCCGACATTATGATTCGGTGGTGATATATGTTAACTGAGCACGTGACATGACGGTTTCATGAATCTGTAATATAACAGGTCACAGTTTAATGATGTAATAATGCTGAAAATGACTTGCGTGTTTAGCCTTACATTTTCTTTGAAAACCTACTGGCGAGATAAATATAGTTTATGTAGATGTCGGAATCAAGGTAAGGTAATAAATTTGGGAGTTTTGTTACTTGCTTTCTTCCATAGGGAGACCGAAACTAAATCTCGGCTAATACATCATTATCTCTTTGTCAAACCTGCCAAAGAGTATATTATTCCAGAGTGGTAGGTATAAGAAAACATAAAAGATCAATATTTTTCTGATAAACCTTGTATCTAAAAGCACGTGCAAAATGAAAATAAAATTATCCTTTAATTAATAGTATCTCAACCTTTTCCTATAGTAAGTCTTAATTATTCATGGCTGTAAGAGCATTTAAAGAATCAAATATGTTTTATGCACATATCTAATTGTTCTTTATAAGGAATGTCATCTATTATTGTGTTCCTATTTGTCAGATAATAAATAAAATGAAGATATTAATGAAAATTCCGTACAATAACCAATACAAAGATAATTGAAAATACATTTTGAAAACACGTGAGAAAAATAAGGTAGTACGAACCAGTGTTGTTTCCTGCAGTTAATCTCGTTGTCGTAAAAACACTTATTCCTGTAAAGCGAAAGAAGAATCATGTAATGAAATAACGCATAATAAAACTAGGTACATTATATACTTTGCGCTTCAATTATTAAAACGATTTTAGGAAATAGGCTTGGCGATGACCAAATAATATTTTACATACATAAGTTCCCAAGACAGTCGAGTTTGATAATCAAAGTACAGACAGTGGAGAAAAGTGTATGATTCAACGGGCCATCGACGTCGGTTGTGACGAAAAATGTGAATCTAATAAAAGCAACTTTCATTTTTGGGAAAGAAAAGCTATGTAAACTTATGTTTGGGATAGGTATTACATTTGTTTTGTTTTTAAAAGTGAAAATCACTCAATTGGACTAAAGATGACGAAGCTCAAGACATATCCTAAGTTCTGCATGTTTCTTTAGAATCAAATGCATATTTCCTATGATGAATATATCCATATTACACGATAACATATGCATAACTTTCTATCTACTATGATCTGAATGGCTCTGATCCCAGGTCATAACTTGAACATGTTAAGACACCCACCATATTGCCACATGTATACACGTTTAAAATACTAAGACTCAGGTGCTATACACTTCAACACTAGACCATGCTTGTCCCTTTAACCATGACGCTGGTTAATGGTTCATAACTTATAAACTGTTTTCATCCCTCCATTAAGATATGTGTACAGTATCGTATGCATTCATCATAGGCTAAAACAAAGCAGTCAGATGCTACATCAGGACACTAAGAGGACAAGCATTTTACTTCCCTTCAGTCATCGATGTACCAAATGACCACTCCCCCTTTTAGTGAGGCAGGCAATTACTGATTACTTGCTCGGAAAACCACAAAAAGACTTGCACAGGTTGACTTTGCAGACGATATTGAAATATTCGTGACAGAAGAAGATAATCTACTGAGGCCACGATCACCACTTCAAGCTCAAGTTTCAGCTAAACTGAGAATAAACATAAGCAGCGAGTCAAACGAATATTTACATTGGCAAAACGCACATATTGAACATAATTTGCAATGATAATGAAATATAACGTATAAATATATTACCTATTTAGACAGCTGTTTTGACAATTAAAGAATTGAGAAAGGCATCCGGACGACCCAAATACTCAGGAGTGCAACAAAACGTCGACTATTCAACTGTATCTAACTGGACATCCTCAGCAACAGGAAAACACGAACTGAATACCTTCGAAATTGATGCTTACGGTACATTTAAGAAGTCACATCCAAACTAAATTGTGACCAAAATATAATTAAAAAATATCTGCATTTACAAACACCTATTTGACATATTCAATGAAAACTGAATAAACTGGACATAACACATCATGTCATCCAATTGCGAGTGGGACCTGATATTGTTTGGATTTTTTTCCAACCAAATGCAATTCTGAAAGAACGTTCGCAGTATTGTAGACCCCCGATTTAAAATGTGTATATCCATTAGTCAGACTTAAACGTCCGGTTATTCTAATCTGAGTGAAAGCAACGCTTGTTCACGGATTAGATATCGCTTACATCGTTTACTGTACTACGTTGTTATTTGTATCTCATTCTGTGTGAATATAATTGATGTGAGAAATCGTTTACGTCGTTTTATATTTCTTAGCGATCATCTGCCTCCTTTAAGTTTTGTTTAACGTACAGTGGTGACCTTTCCAACTCTGTTGTTCCTTGTAGTTGATCCACTTTTGTCTTGTAGATGACACCATAGCAGTAGTTTTCAATGTATTTAATTTCACTGATAGTCTTCACTATAGTATTAAGATTATAAAGGGTATAGTAAATAGTATACCTAAGTAGACATGTTTTTATGTGAAATTTATCGTGATGTATCAATAACATTAATAGGCAATTAATTTATGAAAAATAAGTAGGAAACAATCAACTTGTGACGTGGGCATATAACAGTAGCGTATATATGTTTCACTGGTATCACAAGTCATACAATGTCGTTGTATAGTTGGTCCTGAAAGATGGCTGTAGTGTGCATATAACAGTAGCGTATATATGTTTCACTGGTATCACAAGTCATACAATGTCGTTGTATAGTTGATCCTGAAAGATGGCTGTAGTGTGCATAATGAAAAATGAATCCCTGCTACTACAGCAAGAAATGGAAACAATAAAAAATGACTCTTTGTTCATTTGCCAAATTTGTAAGCATATTTACGAATAATTTAACCTCGGTGGTCTTAAGGAACATACATCAAAGGCACACGTGCCACTCATGTTTAAAAATATCCTAAGTGTTTCTGTATGACAGTATCTTAGAATATTTGCAGCAGTATAAAGCAGAAATGCGTGATGGTGAAGGTATTTTATTCTGTCTTTTCTCTTGCATAACGAAAGATATATAAAGAAAGACATGAATTGGTAAACATGGTTAAATTTATTAAAACAAAACTAAAGCATGCAAATTAAAGATCTAATTAGAATTGCTATAGTCGTATTTTTGAATGGCACATTGCATACCTGATCTCACTTTGATATATATCGTACTTGAATTAGCCGCTTTTGCATTCATGGGATTTGTCGCATAGCAAGTGTAGTTGACATCAACAGCCATATTCTCAAGCTTTAATTCTGCCCCGCGAATCGGAGTGTTTGTATTCGTCTCAGTCCAACCAAACAGGCATGGCGGAAAACAGTCAGCGTAACAAACTATAAATATGGTCTCAGATTCATTCACCTGAATTATATTGTCAGAGATATTGGTGTATATTTTATCTGGACCATCTAAAACGAAAACGAAAAGAACGTTAATATTTTGTCTTCCGTAATGCATGATGCCAGAGTCAAAATATTTCATTTTGTTGTTGGGATAAATTTTACGATATACTGTCATGGCAAACACAATAACCTGAGACGGACGTGTTCAGTACATGCCATGATAAGAATGTTCATTTAAATATGCAAATATTTATGCCATGTAAGCGTTGAATGTTTATTGTTTACTTTAAATTATACGATGAATACGGTATCGGAATTATTTTACACGATTATGCGCTGAAATATTTTCCTGAAAATATTATAGGGATCATTAAGGACACAATAATTTGTTTTGTAAGATTTCAGCCAAACTCACCATAGCAGATGGTGTTCCTTATTATTATTATTATTATTATTATTATCATTATTATTATTATTATTATTATTATTATTATTATTATTATTATTATTATTATTATTATTATTATTATTCGTAGTAGTAGTAGTAGTAGTAGTAGTACTAGCAGAGTTATCGTTATTACACTTACACACAACTTCCAAATATGTAAAACCTTCAAGTGATGCACCGGTGATAATGTTATAAACTTTGCACGAATACTTCCCAGCATCCTCTCTTGTTACATTATTTATTTGTAATGTATTATCTGCTGAGATAACCTTCTTCGCAGTTGATAAAAGGTCCAGCTGTGTCCAATTCCATGTACAGATCGGATAACAGTCTGCATCACAGAGTAAATTTAACCCTTCGTGTTCTTTTGCAACAGTAACGGTTGACATAAACTTGACAGCGGTTGGTCCAGCTAAAACGGTATGTAAAATTCGTTCGAATATCTTTATATTAAATGACAAGATAACACATATTTCATTTCAATTTGGATCTTTCATTTCATGACAAATGCCTTATCTTAGAGACGAGCATAGTATATATGTAAGGAAAGGATATATATCCAGATATATTATTACTCAAAGCAGGTATGAACAAGTTCAAAGAACAGCATGCTTGCTTTCCGGCCTGCTCTGCATCAGATATAACACCTTGATTTTAGGTTTAAGATAAATTATTAAAATCAAAAATGAATCAAGTCATGTCAGAAAGCAGAAACAACAAGAAAACATCACTGTTATACCACCGCTATGGCACCAAGATATTATGTTATAAAATCATTATTGTCCTAAATAGAATATAATTAAAATAATAATACTAATAATATATATATATATATATATATATATATATATATATATATATATATATATATATATATATATATATATATATATATATATATAACATCTAGCCATGAAATATGTTCAAGATTATAAATAGACATAATTATAATCGTAATCCTTGTTTATGTGGCACTTTAAAGAAAATATAATACTTTAATAAGACGAATGTGCTATTGTTTATTGCGGAACATTCTTGCACGAAAAGAAAATTTCAAGGATGCAGTTTAAAATGGGATATTTCACTTAACTGGCACAGCAAAAATGATTTATTTCAAAATATACAGGCAGGCATGTGGATCTAGTATATGAAATTAAAAAAATTTGATTCAATAGCAGAAAAGACCAGTATACTTACAAATGTTTAATCGGTACGGATCACTCTCGAATCCACTTCCTAACTCATTGCATGTGTAAATGTTGTACTTGTCATCTGCTGTTAAATTCTTAATTGAAAGAAGCGCATTGTTTTGAGAATATCTACCATGGCGTTCTATTTGAGACTCGTTAAACTTCCAGGATACCTTTCCTGTGAACATATGTAAGTAATTGCACTGTAAATGTATCGACGAATCCAAGCTGAAACGTCGAACCATAGTGATCCGTGGCAAGGCTGTTTCATCTAAAAACAATGCAAAACATACACATAAAATGGACCCCTTAACCTATGGAAATTCATACACGAAAATGTGTTCCTTTAAATGCTGAAATACTGCCAATGCTACTTGGCTTAACTGCCATAGAAATGTGTTTCAGCTAATTAGCGCTTAATTGGTAATCAAGCCATTCATCTATGCATACTATCATCTGTTATGGCTTTACCATTTACAGTTCAATTTAACCATATGTTTGATTTACAATGGTTTACATATGCGTAAAACAGCAGCTCAGATTTAACCAGATCAAGGTTTGATGGAATACATGGTTGTTCTGAACGTTTAATGTATTTTTTGGCAAATTCTTGTTTGTACAAAGCAAAATGGCATTGGTCTACTCATTTAGAAAATGTCATATAAGAAATAAAAAAGTACACGGAAATTAGATTTTTATATAACTGTCATCTGACATGAATGGTTACCTTCAGTCATCCAGTCCGTGTCTTAAGTTTCAACTCTCAGTATCAATTTATGTATCATATCTATTTTTACAGTTATCATTTTGTTAACGCCTAAAATTGACATACCCATAGAAGGCTAGTGAAAAGAGAGGTTACACTGTTTAAATTAAGGTATATTTCATGAAACATAAGGATTGCACAACATACTAAATATTTGTAGAATAGCACTGTCGTTGAAGTCCTCTGAATCCCATCGTCGTTCAAGTTTGTATATACCAGCATCTTGTTCTCTAAGACGTGAAATGCAAAGAGTAACATTTAAAACGTCATAGGTATAATTTTCCACGTTGACTTGAAATCGATCGCTTTTTTCATGCCAGATAATAAGATTTTTCAGTGGCCACACCATCAGAAGATGTGTCGAGTTACGAATAATGCTGAAAGAATCCCTCTTTGTATTACTGAATGTCCACGACAAAGACACATTTCTACCTAGCATACCATGCACAGTCCTTCCTTCTGATACAAAAGCAAATGGTATGCAGTAAATTAAAGTATATAAGACGAACATATCGCCATTTACAGATGAATGTCCAACTAATGATGAATGATTCTATATCGGAGAACGGATTTTATAATCGTCTATACTTTCCGAAGGTGGTTGCTAAAGTTAAAGTTGGATTAAAAAGTGATATTCTTTATATAACTGAACTTGTTTGATTACTCAGATTAAATACTTCACAAGTTTCTCGATGAATACATATGTGCTAAATCTTAAAATAATGGATTACGAAATTGTTATGCAGGCATAAAATTGTTCCAAGAATCACACGTTCTCAAGCGTCCATCACTTAGAATAATGTCAAGATCTCATGTACACTGTCCACCGTTAAATGAAGATCGGTCCACATTTACTGAACATAACCACATGTATTTCCGTAGTATCAATTCCAATTATGATAGATTATAAAAATGTGCTTTAAATTCTTATATCTGACATGGCCGGAAATGTGTGTAGCATTGTATCTATTCCAATGATGGACACAGTTTGAAACAAACTCAGGAACCTTTGCTCTTTAGGAGAGAATAGATTTCAAAAGATAGTATCAATAAACCGGAAAATAAGATATATATATATATATATATATATATATATATATATATATATATATATATATATATATATATATATATATATATATATATAATGAGAAAAATAAATATCATCCATAACTAGTGCTAATCACTACAACTACTCCTGCTCCTACTATTATCATTGTCATTCTAATGTTATTATTATTCTCATTGCTTGTTGTGTTCGTAGCAGTTGCAGCCCTATTTGCAGAGGTAAACTCGTATTTGTTATATTCTGTCAAGGAGGCTAAATAGGGTTGATCCAAAATTGCAAATTGTGTTTAAGACACATGTAATTCGGGGCAAGCGTATCAATGAGAATTTGTAACATTTCAGTCTAACTAAATGTATATTTTTTGTGCATAAATGTATGCATAATGTTTCCAGAACTACTGTTCTCAGTTACAAAGAATCCATGTGATGTAATGAATATATTTGAGACCTATGTTGATTTATTTGAAGTAATATTTTTTGAACCATTGGCAAATGGATCGAATCTGAATTTAAATGTATAAACAAAATAGGGTTCAAGACCAAATCGAAAACCTTAGTCAATTTGGTAATACGAGTCGTTGAAAGGCATGACTAAGATACGATATTTGAATTAAAATCGCTTGCGTCCTTAAAGCATTTGCGACCTGTTTGATCCCGAATCGACGGATGTATTAAATTACCGCGACGCGTTTATAAACACAAAGTGTGTTTCTTAAGTATATTCGATTCCGGGACAATTAAGTCCTATGGGACATTAGATGAGTGAGATTAGAAACACGCAGACTCATCGTGATCATTTATACGCTTATGGGTGATTAATACCCGTTCGTAGCGTCACCCGGGGTCCGAGCCTGCACACACATCAGGGCATTTGGGTGGTAAACGAGTGTAAAACGAAGCGCAAATTCGTCCTTGGTATTCCTAGCTAAGGAAAGGAGCAGAGGGAGTCTGGACGGGACTCTATCGACAGGAGGAGTCCTGAAACGAACGCTCGTACTCGTCAAATTTATACCAGTTGTGCTAATGGGCATTCCCTACTGCCAATATTGCGTTAGCCATGTGAGCAATTAGGCCAATACAATATCGGTGCAAATATGTTCATATTTATAAATGGTTAAATTATGTTGAATATCATCTGGGGATACCAGTCTTACTCTTATCCGATTCTTATAGTCTGGTGATGCTACATTGTCTCCAAGCACCAGACAGGCCAGGTGTTGATGGGGATGAATCATTAGGGCCTTTCCTCCATGATATTTGAGTCTCCTGTAGATCATCAGCGCCACAATTGAGAATGGACACTCATACAACTGTTGATCCATGGTGCTAACGTCATTGATCTTACTCTCGGAGTCTTCAAATGTCTTCCTAAATTTATTCGTAAGGCCTCCCTATTGGTAGCATTTTCTGCGTGCTTCTAAAATTTTTCTTAGGGCTTCAGTATATTTGATAGTCATCTTTCTATTTTTGAGTAAGTACATTAAGCCCCACGTTTATGTCTTGTCAAATATGCAGTTGACTATTTCATCTCGTTGTTACATATCCGGCTTAGGTTTAGTCGACTCTCTTATTTCTGCTTGCTATAAGACAGCACATTTTTGACAAACTGTGCCTCACTATAAGATGATATATGGCTCGGAAAAAACTGTTATTGCTGGTAAGACTTTGTGTGAATCAAGCCCAGCCTCTATAGATGTATTTACAGCAAGCAGTACACTAAGTGACGGTGTATTTTGAGGCGGGGTTGTGGTAAAACCCGTTTAGATCTTAACTGGTGTGGTTGCGTACTATCACTTGGCGTTATACTTTCCCTTGTTGTGTCCCGCGAGGTGTTCTCGGTACGTATCATATATAAGATACAATTTTCCAACTTTTTATATATATATTTTCTTCCCAAATTAGCAACAGTGTGGTACGCTTTGCTTGTGGCTTCGATCAGAATTAACATCTTTATCTTGGCTGTCTTGTTTCTACGATTCGGCTCGCAAATATCTTCGCTGAAGACTGAAAGACAAGACTGAAAAACACAGCAGTTAAATATGAAAGGGATGGACATTAATGAAACACTTGTAGGCATTGAGACATGATCTTTAAAGAAATCATCCTCGTTAAAATCTTCAAACGTCGACAGAGACAGAAAATAATATGTATGTCAAATACGTTTTCAAAATGCACTGTTACCAAAACAATAATTTTAAAATCAGCATTTTTAAAAAGAAATAAACCCCGCTAACTCAGAACTGAAGCTAGACAGCGTAGTCATTAAGGCAAGCCCCTGTCTCTTCTCGTAAATCTTAATTGGAACTGAATGAGTAAATATAAATGCATGTTTAAGCGTGTTCATGTCGAGGACTAAGTGTTCGCTTCCAACGGATACCGTGACTTTTAAGGTTAAAGAATATTTATAACAATACTAATCACTAAGGCACATTTTTATCGTTTCATGGTTCTAGATAAATCAATAAATACATTAATGATCAAATAGGGATTAAAGACTGCTCCGATACAGAAACTATACATACAAAGTGTTCATGATCGTTTTATTAAATGTAGCAGCAACATCATTTGCAGTCAAGAGGAGGTAATCCTTAGAAATCAGCATATTCTTCACATTGGTGGTTGGTAAAGTCGATGAAGACGTTTATCTATTTCTCATATACTAGATTTTTCAAGTGTAGATGTTTATTCTCTAAGTACCAATTGCGCAGTCTCACCCAATGCAAAATATTACAATAATATCAATACTTTTTTTAATTTTCAGTATACATTAATTGTAGGTTGTTTTTTTTTTTGTAGTTACTAACTGACCAATGGTCAAATGTGCTCAGCTAATTTTTTTCCCTAGAATTGTGCCGAACTATTTGTGTCCATTACCACTGATGCCTTGGAATTAACAATAAATAGGACATCCAACTTTAATTTGGATACCTTCTATTGGATTACATGCAATGTAACGTTACATTTTGTAACATAACATTTTGTGTGCAAAATGATTTGATCAGTGCAAAACAACATAAGCAAGTTTCCAGAGAGTATTTTATTTCTTCCTCATTCCCGCATCAGTGAAATCTAATAAGCATCTTCACATAGATGTACCTCTTATTTTAGCTCTTCTAATGGACTTAATGCAATTTACATCCAATTATGCATGAATCGCTAAGTGGACATCTATAACGTTGTCCTCCTATTCCAATACTTCAAACAAATTTTCAGTTATAAGAACTTAATTTCCTCAACATTATCAGTTTCCAATAGATATTGTTTAAACCAATTAGTTTTTATGTTATATTTCAGCTTAGAGAGCATATATGTAAGATCAATTGGTGTACTTAAAACAGGGTAAATCGCTTGATACAAGGTGCTATCTTTATTTTTCAGGCTTATTCAAACCGTTAGTAAATCCGTCTCGGAAATCTCTTGTTTTTATTGTTCTTTATTGTGCTTCATGTAATGCAATGAGAAACATTCAACTCATGTTTCACAAGGTACCACGTTCATTTAAAAATGTTTCCTATGATATTAACATAAATATCAACAAAATCAAATGTACACTTTGTCTTATATTCATAGGTATAACAGTTTTCGAATTTGTCATATCCTGACGTTTCCTACAAACGGAATGTATAGCTCTTTGTGTTGGTGAGTTGGTGGGGTTTTGTCTCTGATTTGAAGAGAGCGTGGTTGTTGTTGAATCAAACCAAATCGAATTAAATGTCCCACATGAATGAATAAATGGATTACATGGACGATAGATAACATAGAAAACATTTTTATTTCCTTTATTTTGTTCTAGTTAATTTTGCATTTTCTTTTTCAATGCAAGTTTTTATGCAAATCATATAAAAGAAAGAAACCAATCTTGTTAAAATAGTTTTGTTTCTTTCTTTGATGTTTTTTTTTTTTTTTTTTTTTTTTTTTTTATGACCACAGGGCCGATTGTGCCGTTTTACTAAGACATCGATATTCTTATCCGCCGTCTAGTCATAGTCTAACATTTTAGAAGTGCACGTTTACTACTATTTTGTACTAATGAGACATAGTTCAGTTCGGTTGTGTGCGTATGTTAAAATAACTGTGCAAATTAGATTTTGTATCGATAACAAAAATACATTATTATTTTTAACAATCTCCTTGACTTTATATCGCAAAATGTATCCGATCGTTGACACGTCGTTACCGAAGATACTACTGCAACAGCTCGTCCATCAACATATTCGTGCCCTTTCAAATCTGATAAACCGTGGACACAGTAGCAATGTGGCTTTTAAAGGTGTAACATGTCACGCCAGCTTGCATTCCACTATAGCCCTTTTTTAAAAAGAGAATAGTATATATCAAGTTTTGGCAAGTAAACAACCAACCAGCTTGTCGACAAAAATCTGAGAATGAAAATGGCGATATAAATATTCACAACGATGGCAATATAATATCTGATGTATATATGACCAAACTATGAAATATGTAAGACGAGACCAGGAATAATTTTGGTTTATTTATCCCTTTAAACATAGCTTTAATGTATATACAACATATGACCATATTCTTGTATTTATGGCCAATTGAAGTTTAAAACGAACTTTAAGCTATTTTGTTGCGGCATTCAATAATTTGCGCAAGCCGAGAACCTCACCCGTTAGTTTCCATTTGTTCCCGAATGGACATCAGCTTTCAATAAGGAATGATAAGGATATTGCGATTTTCGAGATAAGTTGTTTTATATGCCTTAAACCATTACTTCAAATTGATTAAAACATTTGTGAGTAAAAATGTATGTTACAGTGTAATCGAATATGTATTATATCAGCGTTACGTATTATACTGCAAACTAATACAATGTTTTCCTATTTTTGTATTCTGTTTGCACAAATCTCACAAACAATCATGTACGTTAATAGAGTCGCGCAAATGAATTTATACTGTCCTACTGTACATAGAGTTATAAATATCATTTCAAACAGCAGTTGTATCACACTGTAGTACAACGTCTGTTTCCACGTGACCTGAGTGAACAGGATGAATATAATCAACATGCTCCACGGAATCTGCGTGAGCCGTCTCTAAGTACGCATCGTGATCAATGGGAACATGAACACTTGTCGAATGTTCAAAGTTATCCTGTTGAAAAATGTCATTTACACTATGTGGTGACTGAATATAGTATTGCTCATTATCTGTTTCAATGGCAGTGGTCAATGCTCCTCTTGCATTGCTTACAATTGTCCAGTATTTTCCGGACTGGTGTTCCCCTTGAGGTTCTTCATTTCCATCATCGTTGTTAGACGGTGCAAATGACATGTTTTGGGATAATCTGCCCACACATGAGCTGTATAGGAAAGAAAAAGGTGTAAGGGTACGATACACAACTGGAATGAGGTATTACACCACATGTCTCCTCGCTCCATGTCTTATATAAATCTAATGTACAACAATGTGTCTTAAAAATCAGCGACTTGATCTACAACATATACGAGATTGCAATTAATTATATGAGTTAAGTCATCGAACTATAAACAAGGGTAAGAACCATCGCTATATGCCATATCTTCTTGCATTTAAGTTAAAATGAATTTTACTTTATAATCCCTCTATCACGTGCATACAAACTTTGTTTCCACTTTCACAAAACAGTAATATATTTATTTAAAAATGTTACAAAATTGTGCAGAAGACAGGAAAAGAATCCCACAGCTAAGATGACTCCCATTCCGAGAACAATATACGTTAAGTGGCGTACGGAAGGGAAACCTGAAATATAGAATGTTATTATCCAGGCAACATAAATATTGTAAACACTGAATAATAAGAACATACATTAAAAAGGTACCCATAAAAAGCATATAGCGAAATATGGTGCACACGCCTCACTGGCCCATGATTATGTTGCAAATATAATAGATTTGTCTGTTCTTGTTGTTTTGGGTTGAACGCCCTATTCAGCACATGATAGGTCATATATGGCGGCCTGTATAACTGAAGGAGGAAGAACCTTGGAAAATCTCGGGATGAACAAGCGAAACATAACTGGCAATATCTCTCCGATACTCGCACCACACTAACCGAGCTGGGATGGAAATTTTGAAAAGACACGCGGCTTAGTCCACTCGTCAAACCGGATAATTCAGAGTAAAAGAAAATCAAATATCCGAGACCATATTTTGCTTTCATACGACTTATGCCCTAATTACCTAATATGTATTTACCGTTTCAACTACTGCAACTGCTCCTCTGTTTTCCTATTTAATGCTTACCTTCTGTTTCCTTTCTAGTAATCCGAATCAGCTCTAAGTCATTTTAACTTGGTTTGCTAATTTCATACCGGAACGAAATTAATATACTAATTAAGTTCTGTACGTTTCAGTGTACGGGGATTTCAATCGCATCGAGTCAACTCTAATATTGTTTACCTGACAGAGTTAAAATCTATATGGTGGTTTATATTTTCAGTCACTTCTATAGCTCTAGTTTCGACACCTTTATTCTAATTTTACTGATTATAATAGACGGTGTCTTACACGTTGAATACATTATGAATTTCGCGACTTATCTGTTTTCCTGCTCTAGTATCATTGTCACAACCATAAACCTTACTATCCACATTAGGCTGGACACTAGACATATAATCTAAGTTGGGGTTTGGACCGAAACAACAAAATCCCAGTCGGGGGTTTATATTATATGTCTCACCACTCGGGCAAGTCTCGTGGGGAGACATAATATAAACCCGCGACTGGGATTTCGTTGTCACAGTCCAAACCCCAACGTAGATTATTTTTCTCACCCAATATTTTCCTTTAAAGTAAAACGAATTCTTCACTGGTGTTCACGTCCAATGGTTACATGCGGCGCATGAATATAAATCTGTTAACGAGGGCTGTGGTATGACCGTTGTGTCCGAAGTACACTTTATACGCGTGAGCAAACAAAAATAACAACATAAAATGTCGCATAATAATGAGGTATTATCACATTTAATATATGGATGTTATATGAAATTGACAATAAATAATTAATATTTATAACAAGAAACTTGTATTTACATCAGTTCTAAGTTTGAAAAGTTATATTGTAAATAATAAAACGATTTTGGCTACTCAGCTCTACGGTAGTTATACTAGGTACAAGCTGTAACGAAGATTAACATGCTTCTTTAGATTATTCATGGGTAATTAGAGATATGTGTCACTATCATATATAATTATTCTTTTCTTTGGAGGAGGTGACACTGTGTGTGACATACTTGTGTTGTCCTTAATAATGATTTGGAAATCACCCCCGTGTATAATAGACCCTCCAAAAACGGCCTCTAGCGGATAACCATGTGCTAAACTTTCAAGTTCACGGATTCTTTGAACATTTATTTGTCTGTCCTGGAAATATGGCAAATGGTATGGATTAATGCGTTGACGGATAAATGATTCCTTAAGGCTGGTAAGTGCATTATTTGTCATTAAATATTGTTGGTATAATTTTGATTCAACCGGGGCACAATGGTGATGCTTGACAAAATAAGAACAAAGCACGTTTTATATAACACTTATGGCTCATACTAAGTTTTCCGTAGTTTTTAAGAGTTGGGATGCTATGAAGTGTATAGGTCTATAGTCTATGTGCATGTATCAGTGTTTTCTGTTATAGCTCATTTCACACAGCATTGAGAATTTTATCCTATCTGCAGCAGAGTCATTTTTCAGATCGGCGTCATTAAATGTAGCTAACAGTATATAATTCATTTCACACAAAGTATTTAAAACTATTCATGTAGCTTCAGATACATTTAATGACGCTGTCCTGAAAATTGTACTGGGCTAGGCCGTATATAGATAAAATGGAACGAACTAGCATAATACCAAAAAGTTCGACATCGTATGCGTTTGTGACTTTGTCTCTCTCGAAATGTTTTTTGTAGTGTGTTCTCAAAGATGGATTTACCTTAAGTTACTATGTTTTTGTTATAGATTTTGTTGCTGTTGTTGTTGTTTGATTTTAGTACAACTACGTCAGGCAGAACAGAAGGCAACAAAGGTTTCCTTTTTAAAAAGTAGTTGTGAGCGCGTGGACACCTTACTGAGCCGACTGGTCTGAGATGACTAGACTGAGATAAGAAAAGTAAGGTTAGCAAAACAACTAGATTTCTCTGTCGCATGGGTGAGAAATATAAATTCTTTAACATAAACCCGTAGTAGAGGGCTTACTTTTTTATTGAAAACCAACGGTCGGATCAAAGACTGCCTAAGTATGTAATGTAAAATATATTAAATAATCCTCATCTAGATTGTAGCTGTGCCAGTTTACTACATCCCAAGACCGATGGGGTGATATATATAATGGACCGGAGACAGACCATATGGCGAAGCCAGAGGCCAAACATCGCGAACATGTACAATGTATTTTCTCGGACAGTTTATTTTCAAAACTTGTATTAAGAAGCATACTCATATAAGGCGTTTAAATATATACAATATATCTAATCACTGATATGATCGAGAAACCCCTCGTTTACACGATGTTTCTATTTATTGTTTCGGGTCGTTATATTCATATTCGCAGAAGTGACGCGACGGTTTCATGAAGTTAATTATAATTGAACACACTTTTGAGGCCGTAATAATGTTTTAACTAATCTTTGAAAAGCATTGGTTGAGAACAAAAATCAATGTAGATGCTGGAATCGAAACAAGGTAATCACAATATTGAGTTCCATTGTTTTCTCTGTATTATTCACAGACTTGGAAAAACTATTAGGGACTCGGCCACATTTCAATATCTTTGTCTTCACACCAATTGTAACATAGATAATAGTATTCATGTGTGCACGATATAGTAGACAAACATTTCACTAGCAAATTTTAAAAAATAGTAAATTTATGCTATAACTTATAATTTTATACATCCAAAATAATTTGCATTCCACATTGGAACTATAGTGTTCAGCACAATATATTCACAGTAAACACAGGAAAGTTGAAACAAAATCAAAATTAAGAAAAACATGGAAAAATGTAACACGTACCATTAGTTTCTGTATATTTTCCTGCATTCATTGTCGTTGATGTGAAATAACTTACTCCTGCAAAGCGGAATATGAAGCAGGTGAAGAGCTCTTACATATTGCATGTCAATGCATTCGATATTTTACATTTCCCCTCTTTCAGGGTAGCATGGCTTTGGTGTGATGAAGTAATGAATTATAAATACTAAATACAGGAAAGCTCAATTCTTATATTGGGAGATAAAATATAAATAATGTATTACTTAGTCTTATTATTTGGATGCTGTACATTGTCCTGGTCTGGTAAAAAATACCGAGTCTGAATTCATCCGTCGTCGTCGGTACTAGCCATAACGAACAATCAATGGAAAACCTATAATTAACAAACTACTAACTCAAAAACTACCACGAGAAACGTGAGGAACTATGTGATAATGTTTTTGTTGGCATAGCTTTATATTTGATCAAATGTTTCCTCCACCCCACTGAGCTTAGGTGGGGAACATTAAATGCGTTCCTCGATTGCTGCACATTCTCCTAGAATATATCGTGTGATATCTATGGTAAATAAATCTAAATCAGCAATTGGCATATGCAGAGACTTACCTCTATTTTAAACCAACATTACCATGCATCGAACCTATGTGTTTGTTCTTACCCGATGAGTTCTGGTCTAAGAGTTATAACTTTGAACATATTCAAATGCACATTAACACACAGTCACTAATATATATATATATCTATATACACATCTATCTATATTCTCATCTATCTATATTCTCATGTATCTATCTCTATTTCTATCTCTCTTTATATGTCTCTTTCTATCTCTCTATCTATCTCATCTATCTCTATCTACCTTCCTACCTACCTACCTACCTATCTATATGATTTTTATCTATCTCTCTATCTATCTCATCTATCTATCTCTATCTACCTACCTACCTACCTACCTATCTATATGATTTTTAGATCACGTCTTCTGTCCATCTAGTCGTAGTGCTTCTGCCATGGGATCCTCCCTGCTAAGGATATTACAGTCAATTGAGTCCACTCCATTTTGGAGTTGAGACGTAGCCTTCTTCATTCCCAGCCCCCAATTTATTTTATCTTCGTATTCACTTTGACATACTATTCTTGTACTACCGTCTTTGCTCTAGCACTATTCCTTTCGATAATGTCGATGTCGTAAAAAAATTGTCTTGGAGTTTATTGTCTATCAAACATATGAATACTAAAAAACCCACCTTTGCTTACACATACTTTCGTTATCTCTGACATAACTATTAATCGTTTAGCGAATGAACACATTAGTGACACATGAACGCACACACACATACACACACACACACACACACACACACACACACACACACACACATATATATATATATATATATATATATGTGTGTGTGTGTGTGTGTGTGTGTGTGTGTGTGTGTGTTTTGTAAAACGGGGGAAGTCATTTGCAATAATAATATAAATCCGTTTGATTGAAGCCGCAAACGCGAGATGTCATTTTCGGCGGAGCGTATTGGGTGAATACTGGTAAATATATGCGTAGCAAATACTTTATTGACAATACTTTTGCACATGACATTGAACCAATAAAAACAAACTTTGAAGTGGTATTGTTTTAATTCGAACTGATGACAGGCTTTTTATGTAACTTTTATACAACTTAAAATCCTTTCTGCTATCATAACACAATACAGTGTTCATCTTTCTCGGGATAGGCAATTATCTATGTTAATCGACTGCAGCCAAGCAAGAAAGTTACATCAATATTTGTTATGCATGCAGACATAACGTCTTTTGAATAGTGCTTTCGACAGAAAAACACTTCTAAGAGAAAGTTCCCGGCACTATATTGGTGTAATATTGCTCAACACAACTTTCATGTTTATCTAAAGTGTGAACAGCACTGGGCGAGAAAACAAACACAAACTTGCGATTAAGGAAGAAGTTGGAATCAGGATAATGTAATCACAATACTGAGTTTTATAATCTCATTTCTAGTCTCAGAAACGTTTAAAAATAATCGGTGCATTTCCAGATTGCAATATCCTTGATTACACGTCAAATCTTTCATACGGTATATTATTTATGTTTTCACGATATGAAATGTGAATGCTTGACGGAGACAGTGTGCAGAGAGTTAAATGGTACTAAAATTTATACATTCATAGCCTTTATAAGAAATATTTAATTTGCTCAGTAGAGTTACAATCTTACAATGTATCATATCAATATTGATTGATGAAAGGAATTTACAGTAGCCACAGTAAAGTTTAATAAAATAAATGAAAACAACGAACCAAAATACATACCAGTGGTTTCTGTATATTCACCTGCAGTCACTGCGGTTGTTGTAGACGAACGTACTCCTGTAAAGAGGAAAATGAATCGTTTGAAGAGGTCTGCTTTATCAACTACAATGCGTTAGGTATTATAGGCTTTAACTGTACATATGTGTTTCAGTATGATATATATTTGACAAGAACAAATAGTAAATTAGACGCAACATATCCCGGAGGCACAATTGTTATATTAATAGATAAAATATAATTAATGCATTATTTTGTCTTAAGAGATGCATTCATAATTGTGTCATAATCTCGAGATTTCTTCGTCGTTGTCAGTGGTCGCCAGAATGTGAAATAAATGCATAACATTTCGTAAACAAATTTGCCCCCAATATTGCACTAGACAGTTATGATGGTAGTCACACTTATTGTTGAAGTGGGCATTAAGATGGTATGCCACACTTAATGTTTAAGTGGGCATTGATTTGTATTTCATCAATAGTTAATCCGATATCACTGGACTCAGGTGTGGGAAATTATAAGAGCCGCCAATTGCTGTATATTCTCCCTGAATCAATTCTGCATTTTCGATTATAAATAATTCTGTAATGGAATATTGCATATATAGAGTTATGTCACCGTGGATCATATCCATATGTTTGTTTTTGCTCGATGGGTTCTGGCCTCAGCTTTATAATTTTGAATTTATTTAAATGATGACCATACTATTCCATGCACCATCTGGATATTAAACCCTAGTTCCATGCACCGTGTCCCTGGATATTAAACAGTAGTTCCATGCACCCTGTCCCTGGATATTAAACCCTAGTTCACCAGTACTAAACAGCTTGTAAGCCAGCCAGGTCGTCCGTCGCTGAACTATCACTTTGTATACGCAGTATTTTAGAAATTGTAAAGCTCAACAAATGTATCATGTTCCAATAAATATCATTTTTATTTTCTGTTATTTTGTCTTTCTATTTTAAATGAAGTCAAAGATTATAGTGAGATATAAACATGTACAAGCATGTGTTCATAGTGTAGACACCACCAATTGTTGTAAATCGTATGACTTTATTATTTGTTCTACCCGATGCTCAACATAACTAGTTTTGTAGGAAATGGTTTATGTCGATATCTATTAACAGCCATCATTTGCCAACCCTCACCGATGTATATGATTCATAAATGATATCTTACATTAATTTCCCTTTAATACTATACACTCTGTAGTGTATATACTATCACAACAGTAGGGGTTCAAGTCTTTTCCATCAAACTGATCATGGTATTTTTGTCTATAAATGTATTTTAAACAGAAAGTATGATCTCATAAACACGCAGCCATATGCCCGTCTTCGTACTGTAATCTATTTAACATGTTTCGTTTTACCTGAATTATTAAAAGATATGTCATTACCAATTTTCTGCGTTAGCTCATGACACAACAAAAGAAAGAAGAATTTGGTGTACACATTTTACGTTACCGTCGATATTCTTCCCCGGTATCATAGGGGTAGTCGTGTTATAGCTGGTCCCTGAAAGAACAAAATCTGGATAATGTCGCCGTATTGGGCAGAATAATACAAATTATTCCCCGACTAAATTAAACATCTAAAAAATAAAGGTGCTAGACAAAAGGCACAAAAAATATGATAAAAAGGAAAACGAATGCAACCTAGTCTTTAGTGAAAATGGCAAGACGATTTGTCCATTCCTCACTTTTATATGAACACATAATTTCGTCTGGGTTTATACGGGAAATATATCAAAGGCTGAGTTGTATAAGCTCGAAACACTGAGATTTCAATTTCCCTAGACAATGCTACATGTTTTAGAGTACATGGTTTGTCTTTGTGCATGCATTTGTGTTTTGTTATAAATATATACAGCAGGGTGTACCGGAGATATTTTTGGACTAAATGATTGTACATATTTCTCTACAGAAACAACACAAAAATAGAAAAGAACATGACAGTGACAGTAAATCTAAATCTTAAGAAAGAGAAAGGCCTAACTGATAAAAGAAAATGACAATGTTCAACCATGCATGAGATGGCCTAATTAGTGTGCGAATTAATTTGTGTTGCACCTACAAACACATGTTTTGGTTGCGAAAGTCACAGCGGCAAGGCATAACACTAACAATACTGGATTTTACAATAATTCCAAACTTTATTTCATTTTTATTCTGCTTTTCCTGTGTTATAATTCGCATACAAATTCATAATATTTGCTATTAGAATGAATCATGGAAAGTTTAATTGTGTTATTCAATGGAACATCGTGTTCGCCAAAAGTTTTTAAAAACTTTCTATATTTATGATAATTGAAGTTCGTTTGAAAGAATCTGTTCATACCTGATCTCACTTTGATGTGTATGGTACTCGAAATCGAAGCGTTGGCATTCATGGGATTTGTCGCATGACAAGTGTAGTTGATATCACTGTTCACGCTTTCAAGCTTTAATTCTGAACTAGTGGTCAGAGTGTTCGCATGTGTCTCAATCCAAGCAATATGGCATGGCGGAAAACAGTCAGCATAGCAATTTAAATATATATTCTCAAATTCATTCACCTGAATAATATTACCAGATATATTGAAGTTAATTTCATCTGGGCCATCTAGAAAGAAAACGAAAAGAACATTGATGTATTATCCGTAATGGTGGACATAGCCAAATGTAAAGGCAATAGGTAAAATGCAATACTTCTTTATCCGGAGAGTATTTACTTGATAATTTCAGTTTAAACACAATGACATGAGATCAAGTTTTCTGGAAGAAAATGTTAATCCGTGCATGCTCACATAAAATGTTTTATCGAGCCCATGTAATTTATAAATGTTCATACATTCATTAAGAATACACACTGTATAAATTACATAAGAAAACTTAGACTTAGTTATACTCTGATATCAGTATTATATAAAGGTTTAGAGAATCGTACTTAACACATTGTCCAATCTTCTGTTCATCATAATTTCACCGAAAATCACTTTGGGGATAATGTTTCTCATGAATATTCATTTGAACTGTTGAAAGCAATTCGAGTTTATACGTCCTCAGTATGACATCAGTAATAAAGATTGTTGCTGTTGTTATTGTTATTAGTTTTATCATTATTATTATTATTATTATTATTATTATTATTATTATTATACTTACAAAGAACGTCCAAATAAGTAAAGCCTTCGAGGGATATGCCGGTGATGATGTTGTGTCCTTTGCACGAGTATTTCCCGCCATCATTTCTTGTTAAGTTTTTTATTCGTAATATATTGCCCGCTGATATAGCTTTTTCATTAACCGACAAAGGTTCCACTTTTGTCCAATTCCAGATACAAATCGGCTTACAGTCTGCATAGCAGGGTAAACTTAACCCTTCATATTCCTTAGCCATCGTGACGTTTGACTCAAACGTGACGCCATCAGGTCCAGCTGCAAAAGTTAAACAATTTTTGTTTTGAACATTTTCATATCAAATACAAGTCTACTAAACATCTCATTTCAGCGTATTATCTAAATTTTATGATATAATATAGTATTGACTAGCAGATTAAATGGAATTTGTGATTTATTTCCAAATGTATCATTCTTTAATGGATATCAACAACAAGTTCAAATATAGATGTATTTCCTTGCCTATGACCTTCCGTCAAAGAAACAAAGCAAACCGTGAACCCATTTTGAGTTTCAAGTTCACTTCAACAAAAACAAAGCAGACAACATTACACCCACACAACATCATTCTTATAAATAGTCACATAATTTCTAATTGGTACTTGAATATGAATTATCTGAGGACGTACTGTAAAAGTAGATGACATGAATGTTTTATATTAGCTATGCAGTATATTAACAAACCTGTGTAACCACCATCATTGACATAATTGTATGTTGATTCGTCACTTCTTTAAAATATAGTACCACAAATGTATGAAATACGACGAACATAGAACTCATTGTAAATGATTATTCTATCGCAAAAAGGCAGACACACAATACACAGGTTTGATTTGAATATCGATATAACTAGCAGAGAGAAAGAAAAGTTTCAAAAAAGCAAACATGCTTTGTAATAAGAGCAATCAACTTACAAATATTGAGTCTGTACGGATCACTTTCAAATTCACTTCCGAACTCCTTACATGTATAGAAATTGTACCTGTCGTCGGCTGTTAAATTCCTGATGGAAAGGAGCGTCTTGTCTTGAAAATATCTACCACAACATTCTATCATAGACTCATTAACTTTCCATATGACTCTTCCTGTGAATTTAATGGAGGAGTTACAATGAAACTCTATGGATGAATCGAATATGACATGCCGAACCATTGTTATCCACGGCAGGTTTGCTTCGTCTGAAAAAAACAAGGAACAGAATAATAAAAGCATCCTTAATTTTGTTTTTGAATGTCCATGAAAGAGACACATTTCTTCCTCGTATGCCTAACACAGTCCTTCCTTCTGAGACAAAAGCTAATGTTCCGCAGCAAAACAGGATATACATCCGGAACATATTCACATTTGTAGATTTGTTTTCTTGTATTCCCAACTAATTTTGTGCGATTTTATGCATAAAAATAGATCTTAAACTTATGTGTACTTCCAAACTGGCGGTCTTTAATGTCCTGTCTAAACAAATTCAAGATATATATTTTATAAATGACGCATTGATCAGATTACTAATGACACATGTATCTGAATGAATACAAGTGTCACATGTTTGAATTAATTCCTAAATTAAGGTCTCATAAAGTACACATTTTCTAATGTTCATTCTTTAGCACGATGTCTAAAGAGTTATGTAGAATATCCACCGTTATTCAGAATCTCTAGAATATATTGAATATAATCCACGGTGTATAGTATTGTCTCTATAAATAATGATCCCTATAAATATACGCTTGAAATTGTAATACGCGATAGAGTCGGAAATGATTGTTGTATTGTTTCGTTATCAATGGCTCATACTGAAACAAGCTTATAAACCGTTGCTATTCCATAGAGTATAGGAATTTAAAGAGAACATCAATACGGCGGAAACTTTGTAAAAAATAATATGTGTAAACGCATATACAATACATTTATTAGTTTATAGGAAGATATGTCTAAACGTTGCCTGATTATCTGCTCCATTGTTTTTGTCATCTATGAACACAACTGAACTGTTACTAGTATAAATTATTATCTTTATTATGTTTGTTGACGTAGTGCTACTACAGCAACCACTAACTACTATTACTAATATGTAGTAGTAGTAGTAGTAGTAGTAGTAGTAGCAGTAGTAGGAGTTGAAGTAGGCAAACTAATGCAAACTTATATTTTCAGGAGAAAGTACTGGGCTTCAAAACTTAGAACGCAATACAATTTCATTGGTCAACAAATTGACATTCTCCATTAGGAGGCTCACATAGATGCACTAGAGCAAAAACGGGTTTCAACATCTGACCTAGAAAAAAATACCAGTGTATGAGTTGCATTGTTCCCATCGACAAGCATTGTTCCCATCGACAACACTAAATATTGTGTACCTCCGCGGAAGTAATTGATTGAAATGCTGGTTATGTACCGAAGTCTGCCTTAAGGCTAGAGTAGAGGAATTATAGGAAATAGCTAAAATTTGGGTGCCAAGCAAATTGTATAGAGCATGATGTTTTAAGGAAAAATTCAATGGTTATTTAACTCATAACCGAGAGAACTTTTGTTAAAAGTTGTATGGCACTGTTGTGCCGCCTTTTATTATTTCCTGTTTTCATAAACCACTTGAGCATGGCCCAAAATTTCAATAAAAGAAGGCATGTTTTGTTTGGGTGAAGGAAACAATCCTATGGGACAATATTCAAATAATTCAGAAAAAATAAGATTAATGTTGAAATTTAAATTATCTTTAATTAGGAATTGTTTAACTGCCTTACATTTTATTTTCGCATATTGTAAACCCTTCCGTGAAACCAACAAGATTTCAGAATGTCATCTTAAGAGCAGACTTTTATTTTCAATCCACCGGTGAAGAGTTAGAATCCTTGAGAAAGGATTAGTTGCTTGAGCTTGTTAGTCAGTATGATGGTATTGAAGAAAATGCGTTTTTAACGAAGAAAGAGAAAAATAATATATTTGGTTCGATATTTGGAGGCGAAAATATTTTCGATACAAATGACTTGATACAAATAAAGTTTATCTCATTATAAAAGATGGCCGGTTACGAAAATATCAAGTATGGAGTATAGGGAGCAAAACAGCTACACTGGGAAATTAACATTATGGACTGATATAGGTTCAATGACGAATTGAACAAGGTTTGCCTATCGAGGGACAAGAAGAATTAAACATGGTAGGTCTGTATAAGGACCATGGGAATGGAACATAGTGGAACCGTATAGGGCATAAGGGAAAATAAAATGGTGTTCATGTCTAGGGACAAGGAAAATTGAACTTACCACTGGGTTCAGTTAGGAAGGCCCATGGATCTAAACTTAACACGAACTTTGATCCATCTGTTATGTAACTTTTGAAAATTTTCCTTCATCTTCTAATTTTCTTTTCTTTTCTTTCCTTGGTCCTGGCTGTTTATCTTTAACACTTCTTCCTTCATCACTTTTCTGACAAGGCCTTCAAAATATTTTAAAGCGTGGGCAAGGCCAGTCCATACAGGTCTCGATCTTTTCAAAAATTACTTAATCACCACCATGAAGTCCAATGCTTTCTTCAATAGTCCCATGGTACAGTGTTCATAGGGAATTAGTCCTTTAAATTTTTTCTGTCCCTCCCACCATACCTCTTTAATCAACAAGCCGGCTTTTAACGGTTGACACTCTTCTTCTTACATTCTGTAAAGTAGCTGGATATTTCCAATAGATCGCTATCTTCTCTAATATATACCTCAACTCCACCATACAGTCAAATAACATTTCTCAAACCATCTGTGTAATAAATTTTAAGTCTAATTGACACGTCAGCGATGCGTAGCCAGACCGAACTGAACTGAACTTGAATTAGCGTCTCTTTTGCCAACAAGGCATGCGCGACGAGTTCATGCTCGCACAAGAGGCTGATCAGTTAATCGTGGGGAATGAAAAAGAGCAACATCCTCCAGCGGATTTATGCACACAAAGTGTGCTGATTAATTTATCCAGATTATTTGTAAAATATGTAAAATAGTTTCGTTTGGGTCAGCGTTAATATATATTTTGGTTGCTTTATATGCGATATGTAGTTTTATCTCCATGTTAGTCGTCGACTAGCACAGCAGTGAGAAGCAGTATTAAGAAAAATTTAAAATGGAAGTAATTTTCCCACAACAAGCCTTGAATTCGAAAAGGGGGCTAAACTTAAAAATCTCTACAGGATGGAGCCTTGGTACTCACGCAATGCGTACTACGCTTTTGCTGATAAGGGATGACTAAAGCACAAAGAACTGGAGAGGTGCCGAAATAAGTAATTGAAGAAATGCACCTCCACGAAGACCGACATAAGACAAACCGAGGGAGCACACATTGCACATGCAAACTACAACTATTCACATCAAGTGACTCCCAGTGTCGGGTCTACAATGACTCCCGCCAACGGAATGACGATGTGTACAACTAATAAATCGCCTTCACCTATTTAACAAGATACAGGAAGAACAATTTATATCTTAACCAGAAATGAAATAAAAAACGATTTAAAATAGGGGCATTAATGGAGTGAAACTGAGTCTATGGCAGAAGAGGACGGGAAACATTCCTTTAACAATATCAGTACCGAAGGAAATAAATACTTCCCAAAACATAAAATGGATGTACCATTTATAACCCAGCAAGTGAACACGAGTTTTTAGCGTCAACTCCAGTAGTAGCAGCACTGATACCTCCTACGGCAGCACTACCTAAATCATCGAGCGGGATAATTACTGACAGTAAATCAACCAATCCAGGGAAACTCGCAACAACAACAACAACAACAACTATTAGTGAGATTACCAAATAAAAAACAAACATATACACTTTCACCAGATGTACATGCAACCAAGCCGTCAGCTACTGGTGCTAAAACAAAAGTTAGAACACAAATTGGCAGTAGTAAACAACATATACCAACTAGAAAAAAATGACGGAAAACCCAAAATAAGAACTGGCCGAACCAAAATAAATCCAGTCACACATCAGCGAACAGACGTGATCAACTATGTGGCCGACCAATTTGATGATTGGGGTCTTACATATTTACTGCAAAATGCTGGAGCCACTAAATACTTTACTGGTGCACTCCGAACAATACTAGAAGCCCACTGAAAAATCTATTATGATGGATCACTAGGAACAGAAGTCATTGAGAAATATGAAGATGCAAAAGAATCCATCATATACATCTATACCCGAGGACAACAATGTTAGGACTGCCCAATACCAATACAAGCGATGCTGATAAATGAGAGTTAAGTCAGAACCAATTCCGAAACTCTTGGTCCTGGGAGACCTATGCGGTATTGAGGAATGCAATGGACGGAAATAAGGATAGCTTCAGCCCTTCACAAAACATTCAGCCATTTCTGTATGCATTTACTGAGGTGTAACCTCAGTCCTTCTTAGGTCTACCACATATTGCCATTTAATGAGAAATTTCAATTTGGCAAGGGAAAGGATACTAAGAGTAAAAAGGGATCGGAATTACCAATCAAATTCTTACAATCTACCAAAAACAAGGAAGACAATCGAACAGAAAGAAGATACAAAGAATCACGAAACTAACATGAGAATCAGACGCAACTATCATCCGATTGACGTAACAGTATATGTTAGTTGCTGAAACGCAAAACTGAACAATATCAATTAACAAAGTCTAGCTGCAGAACTAGCAAAGCAACAACATGGATAATGTAAAATCATCAGGTCAAAACTAAATATTTTTGTAATCTGATGTAGCACAGGGAAACAAACGGCTGCGTACCTGGAACTATCTAGGAGGAATTTAGGTTAAGGTGATCAGGCATAACGCATTAACCACCAAACATTAGGCAAGTACCAAGAAGGAAGACAAGAACAAACAAGTCAACCAAAACACCAAGACAGAAGTTCCAAGAAGAGAAGCAAAACAGTCGACCACCTACAGGATTCAATATTGAAACTGAAAGAACCCCACCGATATCGAACCCTTGAAGACATAGGTGGAGAACTCATATATTACGAAAGCGACATTAAAAGTGCAACTAGACTATGGAATGGGCAAGTTCTAGAAACCTCGACTGTCCTACTTGAATTTTGCACACCACCACCACTATTGGTGATGCTTTGACCACGTGGAAAATCAAACCAACTTGAAGGATATGAAAATAAACCACTATTCTGCTCCCGCAATTGCAATCCCTAGCCTCGGTATTGAATTTGAATGCAGCCTACCGGACAGGTGTTCCATTTACACAGCAATTGTGAGCAATTCTTGAAGCCTTGATGTGATTACTAAACACCCCTGACATGCCTAACAATAATTTTCTTATGATATCAGATTTGCTTAGCGGATCCAAATTGGAAACTACAAAATATGGGACAACGTTCTACAAGAAGCCTTGTTACTGGTCAGGAATATTGAAGACACATGGCACACATTGGAATTCTTCGCATATAAACTTACCGGGAACGATATAGCAGACAGACAAGACAAATAATATCTCAAGAATAAAACAAAGACTGACATCTTTTACTGCACTCACGAACTATAGAATCAAGAACAAAATGAATCAAAAATGGCAAAATGATTGGGAAAGCAACGAAAAAGGTAGAACCCTCAGGAAACCAGAGCCTGGAGCTAGACTCCTAGAAAACTGCTCAATATACACAGCAGAGTTTAGGCCATATTTGAAGCCATTAAATGGATTCAATCCACTAACACCCGCAAAGCAATAATCGTCAGTTATACACTCAGCGTGTTAAGATCAATGGAAACCGGCTACTCTACCAAGCGAGATAACATTGCAAAAGAGACCAACCTGCTACTTAGAAACATGCAAAACAAGAACACTAAAACATAATTGATGTAGGTAATATCTCCCATTGACAGCCCAATTAAACCTATTGAAAAACACTTAATTGTGTCTTGCATTTATATCTGGTAACTAAAAGAAATAAAATACTTTCTGATTTTGCTTAAATTATTGATATCACTTATTTCTGTTAGAGATATAACAATATATATATATATATATATATATATATATATATATATATATATATATATATAATATATCATTGGAAGTTTCTAAATGTTAACGATCGTAAATTAACATTCTTATCCACATCAACTGAGTTAAACTGATCACTTTGCACATGTATTTGACCAGAAACAATTATTCAGTTTCAGTTAGTCACCGTGGCATGTATTTTTATTGTTGCTTGTTATTCTAGATACTCGCCACATTTTAAATTATCTGGTAATTACGAAACTTTATTCAGGTTATACAACGTGTGTTTTAAAATACGTTGAATGTAATCGCGACCTATGCGTATGCATAGACTTGATGCCATTATATTATTTCATTAAGTCATGGTCATCGACGATACGCATCAATACAAATAGAACAATGTAAACTGTATATATAACCGTGCCGAAATATTTGTTCTATTCAAGACTTCATTTCAGTAAATATTGGATCACCTATCACCTGGTCGAAAATCTAATTTGTACCAAAAAAGAACGATTCACTTTTAATTTAGATAAGTAATATTCATAAAGAAAACAAAAATATCCGTCATGTTCTAAATGCATAAATATGGGATTTATATTTGTCAACATGAAGAATCACCCCATGACCTTCTTGAACTTGTAACTCAGAAAAACCTAGTTAATATTTATCTTTTAGAATCATAAATAAATACATTATTTGAAATATAGAAATATTTACCTTTCAAGCAATCGTGCATCACAATCCTAGGTTTCTTAATTAGCAAGATGTTATCCAATTCCTTACATTATTGTATATAAACAAATTGTCAGTTGAAACATACATATTACTGCAAGTTACATATGCAGATTGCACTTTATGAAGTAGACTTTTTAGACGTTTTATATTTGTACACAAAATGAATGACTGCAGAAAGTATATTGCCCGATGTTGATTTATGTTCAAATTGATAAACGTTCATCATAATACCCTGATGCTAGACTATATTGAAATGAGAATTCCAAGGCAACTTATGCTAAGAATTGAACTATTGTCAATTGAACTATTGTCAATTGAACTATTGTCAAAGTTTGTTTTGTTTCATATTGTGCTCCATATTTTAAATTTAACTTGTATTAACTACGAAGGTGAGATATTAAAAACATAATTAGACAAATATTGAAATGACCAAATTTACAACGACCTGTTTTAGTTATAGTGGGTACATATGTGGCTTGCTGTCAGATGCTTATCTTAATGAAAATTAATAAGACAATATTCTTGATAATACATGTGAAAGGAATGTATAAAACAGTGGTATGGAACTGCAGTATATTAGCTGCTTTTATCTTGCAGCATTCAAGGATGGGAAATTTATATCCGTGTTGTGAAACAACGTCAATCTAATTGTGACAGGATCCTACATATATACATGTATATGTTATAGAAAACAAATGTACATGTCATGAAGTAATTCACATGATTCTATATTTGTATTTAATCTGTTATGAATAAGTAATATTAATAATTTGAACAGTTAATCTACATGTAACATTTAAAAATAATACAGATGTGCATTATATTATTTTAATACTTTAATACACCCAACAAGTTTTAAAACTGGTAACACAGTATACACGTTTATCGATTTGTAAATAACATGCTATCCTGAAATATTCATGAATAATTTTTCTTTACAAGAAAGGTTTGGTAGTAGCTAAACTCCAATAATTTGATTATATTATTATGATACGGGTTTAATGTTTAGTGAGAGAGTATTACATTTGATCTTAAGCTGTTCCATTCATTAAAGTGCTCTTCCACGTGAATATGAACACAGCCATGTTCTTTAACATGATTTATTTTGAGGTGTAAATCGATCTCTCCCAACAAGAAATGGTGGTCTGTTCAAATCACCTATGTGCAACACTAAAATATCTTTAATCGAAACCCCTCTGTCCGCAATCACCAAATCTCCTGGCTCAAGTAAATCTCTCAGGCCAAATTTAACGAAAACATCCATGTCCGAAATGCTGCTTTCATACACTTATGACAAAGTAAGTTATTGCTACTGTAAGTGAAAATCATACAAGTCATTTTAATATAGCATGGTTTTTAGAGGAAGAGTACATGTTATTATGTCAAGCAAAGTTCCTACATAAATTAACAAACATTTCAAAGCAGCCTATGGTAGACCTTACATTTCCGAAAGATTTGAAACAAGCAGCCAACTTTCCCTTAGTATTTTATGTATATATACATATATATATATATATATATATATATATATATATATATATATATATATATATATATATATATATATATATATATATTCTTTTCTTTAAAGTTTGAGGTGTTTTGTACTTATTTATTTATTTGTTTGTTTTGAATCCCACTCTAGTGTCACGGAACAGAAAGGGTTTTCGTTCTTGTACAGCTATTAATTAAAAAAATCCCCCACCATCGATGTTAATGGTAATTGTTCTAATTGGTCTAATACATAGATGGAAATGTCGAACTATGTTTGATGTAAGTGTTGCTGGGATAGGAAGGATCCGTCGTTGGTCCATTTCCACCTACCACATTTGTACTGCAGGTATGTGTCCATCTTGTGATATTTTCAAAGGTAGTATTTTCCATTCCACATGTACCCTCGCAACGCTGGCACATATCGATACTTTTTATTCAGTTTTTGAAAAGGAATCCTAACACAGACGTGTCAGAAGTTCATGACCTGAAATTCCACTATCGAAAGTTCAAAGCAACAATGTATTGTAGCACCTCAAAGTTTCGCTCTTCATGCGCATATGCAATGTGTTCAACGTATTCCGCCATTTTCATTGTAGTCAAAATGCTTGCTTATTCATTTTACATCATTATATATATCGCTTTATATATGTGTGTTTGTGTATATAGGCGTGCTGTTTTAGAAATTAGCAGTGTAGGCCAATCACTGCTACACAATATAATTGTATCACAAGGCTTGAGGAGCTTACAAACAGAGATTGTGTTGACGAGCAGGTGATTTTGTTCAGAATTTGGTCTTATAGGGTAAATAACATAAGCAAAAATAAATGCCTAACTAAAACTGCATGCTTCGTATTATAATTGATATTTAGTAAATTCGGAAGGTTATAGCTGACGCAAAGGATTACATAAAACATCACATATACCTTCTCATATGGTGGAATGTGCTGGTTTTCAGTTGAAAGCTATGAGGACCTTTAATCACATTTATGAATTTAAAGAAAATAAAAGGCGATAAATAGAGTCAAGTGATTGTATAGAACATTGCAGTGGCAACATAAGTCACTTGGGTAACTCAACGTTAAAAGTACATACAAGAAAAAAAAGAAAAGTAAATTTTGGATTCGAACTAGGTACCGTTTCATGAAAAGCAGCCATACGCGGCATTAGCTTGTAATATTACGCACAAACCTTTCGAATTACTTGGTCATAATTTTATCAACGTATATTGACCCCAGTGCAAACAATTGTTTGGTTGGTTGGTTGGTTGGCGTGTGTTTAACACAAATTTGTTTGGCTCTACATGGCGGCCAATTTGTTTGGTGGAAGAATAATTGGTGGAAGAAGAACCCGGGAAGAACCATCGACCCTCAGGAAAATATTGGCAAGTTCTCTTGCATGCCCATGTAGATCGAGTCGAAACTCGAATCCATGCGAACGGAGGTTAATGTCAGCGATCTACTAAAGGTGAGCGGCATAGACCTCTCCTCCAACCCGTGACCCTATTCGTCATTTACTCCAGTGAATTTTTTCAAAAAATAATTTAATAAGAAAATGTTTTGATTCACATACTAGCAGATAATACAAATATGTGTAATCATCTTAAAGTCAAGTACATTAGAAATTTTATATACGGTAAACAAAATAAATAAAACACCCACAAAACTCTCCTACAAAACATAAACTATAGCGATCTATGTCTAAGCAAAGCACGTTTATCTTCAAGATTAAAACTGTATAGAGTCCGAATTAAAACCACTACGCTATTCGGAATTACGGCCAGATATACCAGTACCGTTTCATAATAATACTTTACACCGCTAATACAGTCGCGCAATTACACGAAGAGATCACATACCCCTCTACACGATGTATACCGACAGCAGAACCCCATAATTGGACATAGAAAACAATTAATTTTACTATATGTTCTCTACATTTGTTTCAGAATACTGACCTTTCTACTGTATGACAATCAATGCAAATCATATGTTAATCTAAAATACCTTCAAAGGTGATATCACGGTGAAGTTCTTGTCAAAGGTTGACCTGCTCTTTTTTGAGATGCTGGACTGTCAACATAGCAGCATGTAAACAGAACACAGATTTCACTTCTGGATCATCACCAAGGGCTTATTACTCATTGTGCACTGTCGCCAAAATACACACAGACAACATCACCGTGAGCTCATATTATCAAGAATAAACAGTTACCTTTAAATCCCTACCCAAACTGCATAAATAAAACTCTTCGATCACCAACAAAATGAGAGAGGAAAAAATTTTCTAAAAATAGACTAGAACTACATTCGTGGGTACTGAACTAGAAGTATTAATTGTAACCCGATTTCTGACAGCCCCCATGTTTTACGCCAATTTTAGTCAAACATTTATATTTGCATGTTATACCTATTTCAACTTTATACATGAAGTCTTTTTGAATTTCCTTGCAAACAAAACAGGTGACACCTGTCAGAAAGTACGTAGTGCTGGTGTTCCACAGAGTGGATGTTCTGGCCCAAGTGCTCTTGAGAAACCAAAACTAAATTTGCTATATTTTCCTTAATTTTAGGAATTTTTCAATGCAGTAAAAACTTAATTGTAATACAAGATAAACCCTCTCTCAAAATATCTTTAAAAATTACAAATATTGATAAATTAAATTTTAATGGGAAATTAAAAGAATTTAAATTTTAAAAACTAAATTTTATTGAAAACAAATTTTCATACAAGTTTTAAAACACAGTTTGACAAATTTTAGACAGAAAATTTGACTAATGAATGGTATTTAAAACAAATGGTGGTTTGGGTCTGTACAACTGATAACATTTTTCCCAGGGGTAGTGAAGCAACATAACTCATAGTGATTTTGGCAGCAAACCGCAATATGCCTGTCCAGATGCATATAGGTGTACACACTAAAGAAACAATGACAGGTGTTATGTTCCACATTTATTGTGTCAGGTACTTAGGCAGTGGATTCCATTACTAATAGCACATTCAGATTTAAAGTTCTTGGGACCACTACCATGTTTTATAGCAAAAATGCATTCCATTTGAATGTCGATAATTAGAAAAGGTGGCAATGGGATAGGAAAATAGTTTCTAGGGAGGCTCTACCTTACTGAAATATGGTGCTGATCTCTCTCGTGAAGACCTAAGCCATGTTTTTGAGGTGCTATATATCAGTGTGGTGATATGAACTGATCTTGGTCACTTATGGCAGTACACTGCACATGCCCTTATGAAACCTTGCTATCACCACCGGACTACTGGAGAGCTTCCAAGCTGATCCAACTCTAACAGTTTGTTCCATATACCATGCTAGACCTGAAATGATACAATATGTTTCACTTAATTCTAGAAAACAGTAAGATCTATGTAAATGAAGTTAAAATGTGTTAGATACGGTGATTTCAAAATAACATTAAGGTTGCAAGCATGGGGGAAAATATTGAACTTGACAGAGTGACACTCAGAAATGTAAAGCAATGGCCATGTATTAAAGTGATAAATTCATCCCAGAAATATATGAGGTTTCTAGAAGCATATTTAGCCATTTGCAAGTTAAATAACTAATCAGGTAGACTACGTATCATAAAGTTTAAGGCAATGTTGGGGCGGTGAGGTTTGATCATTGGTGCAAACATTAGCACATACCAGTATACAGGAAAGTCAAGTGACAATGTACTAAATTAGAATATATTACTATAAGCAATCTTATTCACGAGGAAAATAACAATTCTGGATATTGCAAGTGAATGCAGCCAAATGTGTTCACACAGATCAACTATAGGTACCAATAAATCCTATAACATCAACTAAATGTGAAATTCTGATCCCCAAAACTTGTAAACAAGGATGGAAATCTGCATATGTGGGACATATACAATGTACATGTTAAGATCAAATGTGCAAACATAATTCAAATGATCTGCTTGAACATTTATAGTGTATTTTTAAGGGTGTTGGTTTCCAATTATTAAACACGTTGATTCAATGGAATCAGATATCAGCTGATGCTTCAATACCGCACTCTGTCAAAGTACTAAATTGAAATATGTTGCCATACATATAAATATTCATGATGAAAATAACATTTTGGGATATTTTCAGTGCACACAGCCAGAAATGTGCCTTGCGTATTCACTATAGGGACAATGTCAGCCTATATGATGTACTGAATGTGAACTTTTGATCCCAAACATTCTAAAATTGATGGATATTTGTTCATGTGGGATATGTAACCATGTTAAGAACAGTTGTACAAAGTTAAATTCAAATAATGTTTGAATATTTCTTATGTAATCTTAAGAGTGTCAGTTAACAAATATTATTAGTAATTAATAACGCATAAAGGAAGATGGATCATTAGAATTCCCATAACATCATATAGGCCACAAACTGAACAATAAAATGGAATGCATTTTGTGTTCAACTTACATCATTTGGCTGTTTTCTTACATGCAAGGGTAAATATACCTGGGAAAAGCATATTTTATCCCTTTGACCTGTATTTCATTATCAGACAGTCTAAAATGATTTAGTAGAGAATTTGAGTGGGTTCTAGTGTAAAGTTTTCATCGCTGTCCTCTCACCAAACACCTTATAACTATGTTTATAAACAATAACTGAAGCCTATACAAGAAGATGTGTGTTACTCAGGAAGTGACCCCATCATAAACACATAAATTAACTGCTTGGATCCCTAATAAATAGTCTGAATGGCCAATACAAATTATAATTTTGTCATCGTGTATTTTAAATGAAGGTCTCATTTTGACTTACAAAGATATTTCCTCTGACAAAATGTGAAAAATATCCAACATTGGAGCTTGTATATGGTGTAGGAATATATACATGCTGATAGCATTTAATATTATTCAAAAAATTTTATATATGTGCATTTTAGGGGGAAATTGTTTATTTTTTATCTTATTTTTAATTTTACTAAACATTTTTAAATAAAAACTAAGTTTTTACTTTTAATTTCATTCTTATATTTTCAAAGTCAATATACATGACATATTCAAATTTCATGTGTCTATCATTAATAATAAAGATTTTATACCAATTTAAACTTTACTCCAATACTGCCCTGACAGGACATAGAACACAATTAATTTTATTATATGTTCTCTACATTTGTTTCCCAGTACTGACCTTTCCACTGTGTGACAATCAATGCAAATCATATGTTAATCTAAACTACCTTCAAAGATGATTTCACTGTGAAGTTCTTGTCAAAGGATGACCTGTTCTATTTTCAGATGCTGCACTATCAACATAGCAGCATGTAAATAGAACACAGATTTCACTTCCGGTTCATCACCAAGGGCTTATTACTCACTGTGCACTGTCGCCAAAATACATACAGACAACAACACCCTGAGCTCATATTATCAAGAATAAACAGTTACCTTTAAATCCCTACCAAAAATGCATAAATAAAACTCTTCGATCACCACCAAAATGAGAGAGGAAAAAATGTTCTAAAAATAGACTAGAATTACATTCAGGGGTACTGAACTGGAAGTATTAATTGTAACCTGATTCCAATTAGACCGCAACTCTAACGCGACTATTTTGTTTTGTTCTTGCTGTCGAGAGTAAATAAGAGACAAAACATCTATGTTTGTCATTTGTTTTATTTTACCATTTATTCGTGCATTTCATATTCCTTTCAGTATTTCCTACAATAATCAATATATAGACACAATCATCACTCGTACACGTCCACATATATTCAATATACAAAGATGTGGCCGAAAGGTACCAATTTTGACACTGCATATACCGGTATTTCTAGAGCTGGATTATATCGACTGTTTGTCTGTAGCCATTGTGCCACTGTAATAAATATCAAAATGCGTGTTCAAATGTCACTTATAAGCACCTATAGTCATATCAATATGGTTATCTATGCTCAGTTATTCAAATTAAGTTAAATAGTAATGGTTATTCTAAGACTCAGTGCTAAAATGATTTTGTACCGAAGTCTATTCAATCCCGATTATAGTGTGCTCTGATCAAATGTCCTCGAAAACTTCTAAACGAAAATTATTGAAGAAGTTGACATTGGTAACCATATCATAAACTGGGTAAATAAATGAGTTCTTCTCGCTTATCACAACAAAATAGCAGGGTAATACAACTTTGTTGTTGCTGTTGTTGGTGGTGGTGGTGTTGCTATGGAAGCCAGTATAACTGATGGAGGAAGAAGCACCGTCCTGTGCGAATACAAATGTGTTGTTAACACCCACTGCTGTGGGCGTCACATAATAGCCCGGAATTCAGTCTTGTTGGTACTGGATTACACCTCTTACATTGACCTCATTCAAAAATGTCCATGTAATCTGGCAATGATTTTCCCGTATGTATCTCGGTGCGAATGACTAACGACAAAGGAATGTGGATGTGATATAAAGGGATCTCAGTAAGAAAAATAATTCCCCTTTAAAGGTAAGTGTAATCAAATTCTAAAATATATGATATCGTAATGAACTAATAGGTTTGAAATGCCTACATAACCTAAGATTTAGCAAATTCATGCACATAAATGTGCCCATGTATGTTTCACCTGTTGGAAAGTTGTCTTTTTAATCTTATTCATTTCGTGTTTGATCAGTTGCCAAACGGTCATCAGACATGTAGAGGATTATTTGTATTTTTCTATTGATATGATAGACATATATCGTCTACAACACGTATCGCTGACTTACTGTCAACATACCGTACTGTGTGTTAGAGCTATTGTACCGTATCTAAGGTAAGAAAAATTGATGTTAGGTAAACTTATTCGGATATTTATGTTTGGCGAACAGTTGCAAATTGACGACGTTTTGTCATGTATCCTCGTCCAAATGAGAAACATTGATGTGCTGATTTGAGGCGATTTCGCTTGTGGTATGCAAAATGATGATGTTTTTATTTAGTTTTACTATGCACTAAGTATTTACAAAACCCCTTTATCGAACTGTACTATTCCATGTGCATATAGAAAGTGGGACTAAAGTAAAGATAAATACGCATGTCTCATTACTAATGAAATGTTTTCTAACATATATTGCAATTTCCTCGTTTATGCAGCGACTGGTCTACTGAGTCAGTGGGATAAATAAATAGGTAACTTCCTTTTTCTATATTCAGTGGATTTCGTATACACGCGAGAACAGAAAACAATGTGCTGATATACGAAGCACAAGCAGGGTTTAAATAAATACTGCGCATACGACAGTGTGCTTATTATTCAGGTTTTAGCACAAAGATACATATGGAAAGGGAACGCTAGACTGTATTGCGCCTTTTGCCGATTTTGAAAACGCTTTTGATAAAGTACAGCATCATAAATTATGGTCATCATTAATATGTAAGTGTAAAAAAGTAAACATTTTCATACATATGTATAAAAACCTGACGAACTGTCTGAACACCTAAAGGCTTAACTGCTTATCTTCTATTGTACACCATGTATTTGGCAAGGTTATAGTTTGACCCCTATCACGCTTTCCCTATTTATTCATAATTTAATTACACAGATGAAGATCGAATGCAAACAAAGGTTATATATCGCAGAAGATATTGTTCATAGTTTGCAATACGTTGATTCCGTTGCTAATCAAGATGTTATTGTATAGCTCTTTCAGGACCAAATAAATATTATTGAACGTTTCTGCGATAAAACTGGTATGATTGTCAATCTCGATAAAACTAAAATCATTGAGTTCAGAGATGGAGGATATAATAAGCAATAGGAGATTTGGTTTTTCAAAATAGGAGGTGTTATATGTGTGCCTCAATACAGGTAAAAAAGTCTGTTTTTTGCCACAAGGTTGTTTTGGAATAAAACTAAGCAAGCACCACATTTAACTAGTACACGCCATGGCGCACACAATATATACTTGTATTTTGAAATATGAGGTTGTGTCCTCAAGTAATCATTAAGGTATTATTATTATTATTATTATTATTGGTATTATTATTATTATTATTGTTATTATTATTGTTGTTATTATTATTATTATTATTATTATTGTTATTATTATTGTTGTTGTTGTTGTTGTTATTATTATTATTATCATTATTATCAACTGCAACTGCTATCATCATACCAGTTTGAAGAAAGGGGATACAAATGAACCCTCCAGGTACAGAGATTAGTCTGCTACCTGTATTAAGCTAAGTGTTGACATCGATGTTAAATAATAGGATCAACGAATGGGTGAGGAAAGCGAATTACTTTGCGAAGAGCAAGCCGGGTGTAGAGCGGGTTATTTGACAGCAGTTAATATATATATATATATATATATATATATATATATATATATATATATATATATATATATATATATATAATTATAAATATTTACGAAAACGTAGGGGTAGATCCTATGCAGAATTGAGGACTAGTTACCTGAAAATTTTTAGAGAAATTCTCTGTTCATATTGATCATATTTGGTTTGAATCTTTTGTAATTTTTAGTATGTACATCAAATGTCAGTAGCATATTTTTATTTTCTCTTTGGCATGTTTACAACTAGATCCATTATCCGAAATAGTCACTTATTTGTACGCGCTTTAGGCGAATCTACCGCTGTTTGTACACTGTTGTACACGTTTTCCACTACACAAAAATATTAAATAGTAATGTCATCGCACATAGCATACTCAGGTTTATAGGACAAAATTCGCAATTAAAAAAATTAAATTAGCATTGTTAATACTTTTTATGTTATCATTTTGAATTTGGGAAATATGTATTAAGCATAGTTGAGACTTCAAAGTGATCCTGTACTTGTTATTAGATGAATGCAGTTGCTGTTGCATATACCATAAGTTTGTGTCTTCTTACAAAGATTGATGTGACGAGATTTCTCACCGCTGTCTTTGTGAGGTCTATTCTTAACTTGCTCAATATGTGTGTGCGAGAATGCATGCCAGTATCTTCCCGTGGATTTGGTATTTATTCCAGGCTCAACGAAATTTTAGAATGAAAAATCTTGGTGGCCGTCATTTTTAAAATGACGGAAAGGAAACTAAAAAGAAAATGCCTTTCTTATATATATATATATATATCCACATTCATCATTGTGTGTGTCACGACTGCCAAATAAGAGGATGCAAGTTCCAAGCTCGCGGCATCACAGTTGATTTTATCTTCGATTTCAGTTCTTTTTATTTTAATGTTTAAATTTTCTTTTAAACTTTCGCATCCCGACTTTGTAATCTTTTTTCATAATTTTCATTTTTATGTTGAAACCTTCTTTAATTACTCTTAACCGCCAAACAATAGGTCGAGATTTCTAAACTCAAGGCATCCCATTTTAGTTTTACATTTTTATTTTTATACTTGACTTTCGTTTCAACTTTCATTATTGACTACCATCTGCCAAACAAGATGTCACGAAAACGAAACTCATGACATTCCAATTTTTTACTTTCTTTACATTTTTACTTTATATAGAATCTTTCATTAAACCTGCCTATCCCATTTGTTATTCTTTATTTTTATGTTCAAAAATATTTGTTATCTCCCGCCATTTGGCGGGCAATTAAGGTAGTTGCATAATAAGATCAGTATTTATAATTCACACTAATACGCAAATGTATTTCACTATTATAATACCAACTCTAGTCATTATAAATGTTAATGTTTGTACCACTACAACAACGCTAAAAACAAAAACAAAATAACCACACAAATAAAATCGTTAAGAATTAGGTTTAATCTAATGAACGATCACTTAGTTTTCTGTGGAGCTTTCTCTAAAAGTAAAATAACAGATCTATTCCCACCAAGAGCATGACATGACTAAAAACTTGGTAATGCGCTGTACCGTAAAAATAACAAAATGTATTTTTATTGTAAATATGTGCAATGACAGTAACAGTTGAAACTTTATAACTAGGTATACTTATTACAGTATTACTGCTGCAGTTATCTACATAAACTCACAGTGAGGAGCTGACTGGAGATATTTTATGGCGGGTAGTTGTTTTGCCATTTTTTTTTGTTTGCAAGGATGTTTATGAAGAATTGATAAAAGAGATGCTTTTTATGGTATATATCGGAGTTTCAATTATAATTGATTATGGTAGTTTTGATAAAGTATTCTGTCCATACGAATCAATGCTGACCTGTACACAGTTGTTGTAGTTACCACATCTACGTTAAATATATTTCAAGAGGCAAAAATGAACGGTTAAAAACACAGTATGTGCAATGTTTGGCGATGTAATTGAAGTTGTTTTGATAAACATAACGAAGATGACAAATAGAAACAAGAACTAGTTCGAGTCAGATCTGTTCACCGTGCACACTTTCCATTCAAGAATACTTTTGTAATTTTTTGGGATGTATTGGGATGTATTACTTAATAATGATGTTGGAGATTGAACCCATTAGGCGACAACAATGACAATGACAGGTATAACAATATTTTCTTTTTGTTAGGCCAGTTTTTAAGAGAATTAGAAAATAGGCAATTTTCCACTCAACAGGACAATTGTTTGGCCCATGTTGATACACTACCTAATGTATAACCTTTACCTGTATTGTTTCGAGAATACATATATAGGGTACAGAATTTTACGTCATAGAATATGTTGTGTTTATAAAATTGTTATTATTTCATGAGCTATTTTTAAACAATCCAACGTGTTCTTGTGTCATGTATAATTAATAAGAGTGAAACAATGTTACAACTTTACATTTTTATCAGTAAAATTAATTTTAAACGTTTTTGAAGCAAAATGTCAAGTCATCCTCAAGTTTATTTTTCTTGGTATTTGCAATGAGATGATTTACTGTCGTAATGCCCACGTTTAGGTGGTGGCCCTTTTTGTGTACGATACTATGCACATTCAAAACCATGCAGAAATTCTCTGAAAAAAGTCGATAATATCGTATCAAATTTGCTGAGACCATCATTTTGACGTTCCAATTGTATGAATATTGACAGAAACTAGAAAAATAGACAATATCTTCATTAAACAGGTTTAGTTGACGACATATATACCGTCTTGTGGATGATTATTATATGTTAAATTAAACCATCCATCGTTTCTTCCATTCACATTGAAAACAAACCTCACTGGATCAGAGCTGCAATTTTATAGTACTGCTCATGCGATTTTCATAAACCAGACGTTTTGCGGTGAGGAATGTAAACCCTCGACTTTTGGTCTGCAATGGATCAATACATAGCTATCAAGTGCCACTATGCCTTGGCAGGCATGACGATGGCAACTCCACCGTGGAGGTGTGGGATGGTATTTCTGATCGATATTTGAACGGCCAAAGAATGAAGACAGCCCTCGGACAAACTATGACGTCTCAAGTGATTTACAATAAACAGTAAACCACGAACATGTTATCGAGAGCGTGTTCACTCTGATCTGGTCATCTGCAACAACTATGCAAGAAGATGTGGTGTGCAGAACTATTATCCACAAGCTGCCAATGCAACTCAATCAGGACGTAATAAAAGATGACATTGGCTTGTCTTAATACCTCCACTTTCGTGGGGTATAGAAAAAGCGCGTGAATTGTATTGCACCGTTTTAGCCTCGCCAAGGATCGTCTCGATTAACGAAAGCTTGGCATTGCTTAATAGCTTTTCAGTCGTCAGTGCGTTGTTGATGAACAGCCAGCTTTCAGAATTTTTATTAGCAACGTCTATTTATTTCTTAATAAGATCAAAAATTATATTTTAATAACGTCTATTTATTTCTTAATAAGATGAAAAATTATATTTTAATAACCGTTGGGATTGTTAATTAGCTGACAGTACATATGTATAAAGGCTGATAACACTTGATCTCGTCCGAGTTGAGCACAGGGCCAGAAACGTATCCTAAGGTTAATTTAAAATTTGGAGTATGAGGTCAAGCATTTCTTTCTAAATGACTTTTTATTCCTTCTAATGAAATGAACCTTCCTTGCTGTCTTTTTACATTCTACTTAGGAAACATGCTATTCAGTGTTCGTGTTTGTTGACTTGGGTTTTCTTGGAAAGTTCATTGATTTGAATATGTCAGCACTGTAACGAGAAGAAGGCATGGACTGCTATTATTTCATCTTTATTAAATTTGTGTTTTTAATGTAAACGGATTTTGCAGTGCAGTAAAAAATTCACATGCTCAATTTCTTAGTCGAGTTCAAATTACTTTTGGACAGGATCAAGTTTCCAATTTACTTTCCCAGGCAAGTCTACACAAATTATATATAGAGGGAGAAAGTTGTTAACGTACTTATAACTGTCATCGGTGGTAAATTATTTCTTTTTTTTTCCGTCAATTTTAAGGTCTGGCTGGCATTGTATCGTGTATATATGATACTCTTACAATTTGCCGATTAAAACAAATTTTGATACATAACGAATAAATACGTATACCATAACTTGTCAGTTACATTTTATTCACAATATTTGTACGTATCTGGGATTTGCTGACTTTGAGGACCCAACGAATCGTCGGGCAGTTTGTGAGGTTGCAAATTCTAAACAACCGGCTTGTCAAAAACAGGACGCGTGATTTATTGGCAAGTTTGTTTCCAGATAAAAGGCACTCTTCTCTAGAGATTATGCAATACAACGATTTAGTACAAAGTGTGACTGATGTATCAAACATGTTTCACCCACAAGAATGGTGATTGATATAATATTTTCAATGAACCGGTACAATGCGTATTTACTCGAACATTTGCCGTGTCTGCTTGGTACATAATGCAAATTTTGCCCATTTAACATCAAGTATGAGCACTTGTAATAGCAAGGATATTGAAATAGTTGTGATTGATAATCCTAAAGGGAAAGCAATAACGACATGGATTTTTACCAGACGATTACTTATCATATCTAATTGGACATGAAATAAAAACCAATATGACTTCAAATAAAGATGTCACTTGAACAAGATGAAAATCTTTTTACAAATTCTCCTGAATGAATGGTCATATCAGCATGTAGTTTTCTCCAAACGTCTCCTAATGGTGTTTAGATTATCCTAAATGAAAATGGAGCCAATTTAGAGTTCACGTGGGGGGGGGGGGGGAGTCACAGGTGGTTCTGGCAGGAAGCGCCCAGTACCACTGATAAGGAAATGGACTTAGTAATATCATAGGTTCTTTGTAACATTATTTTGTACACTACGTGGAACTGTTTAATGAGTGTTTGGTAAACAACTTTTGACACATATTTTGATGTTTTTAAATACTCCCAATTTATAAATAGTCATACGTTGATTAATCAACATTCAAAATGGCAGATCAAAAGTAGCTCGTGCACGGTCCGTGAAAAACAAGTATTATATGTCTGTTTGAATGAACTCGTCGCAACAATTAAACTATTACTATTGTGATAAACTGTAACTTTGAAATGCCCGGTTATGGGAATGTTCAGGGAGTAAATAGACGTGTATCGTGCATGGACTAAAAGTAGATAAAAATGGCAACTCGACACTGTTTGATATTACACTGTTTGATATTACACTGTTTGTTATTTCAACTCAAATGTGCAGGTACACACTTATAAACATGTATGGTCATAATATTGACATACCATATTTGTACAATGAGGTTAAGCAGGATACTGAGCACTTAGCAAATCAGCATATAATTATATGAGGGGACTTCAATCTAGTTATGAATGATATTATTGATACTTAGAGTTAGAACTCACCAAACAACTTAAGGTAAGGATGCAATAATTGATAGTTGTGTTGAATATAATCTAAGTGATATCTTGCAAGAAAGACAAATGGACTCAGAACAACACACATGCAAAAAGAATAACCCCATAAAACCGCAAGGTTGGATTTCGTCAAGTTTCTTCAAGTTTCAGAAATCACTTTTACAATGGTAAATTATGTCTCTATAGAACCAGGTTATACAACAGACCATTCTTTTGCCAAGTAACCCTTTCTTTTCGTAAAACAGAAAGAAACAGAACATTTTGGAAATTTAACAATAACTCGTTTGAAAGATTTAGAATAAATATCGGTTGTAAAAGAAAAGACTCAGGTAAGATCAAGTAAGATGGAAATGTGGTTTTTGCCTCATTTGTTACAATTCAGTCTCGGCGAGCTGTCCCCACATCGTAGTGAATGAGGTCAAATATCCATATTTCAAACCTATTTTAGTCTGCAGTGATTGTGGAAACGAAACTCTGCAGAAAGTAATGATATTCCTCAGACAGAGTTGCAAAACCTATGGAAGCGATCAATGTATACACTCTGCAGCCTTTTCCGGCAAAACAACTTAATAAATCGTAACTATACTAAATACAATGTCTGTTTAGATTTTCGCAGTAATGTCTACACACCAACAAAGAAGAACTGTGTATTGAAAAAATGCTGCGGCGTTATATATACAAATGACTAATACACAAGCAATAGACAGCCAAATCATTATGAACGAGTTTAATTGTGTCGCTAGCAATGGCGCAATCCTGCCAAAATATTGGAAGATCAAAACTATGACCTAAAACCTGAAATCACTGTATCGTTTGAATAAATTTTCATTAAGGAGTCTCAGACACTGTTGTGCGAATTTACCGAAACAAATTCAGAGTACATTGATAAGCTGGTGTATCTGAGAGTGACCTTAGAAATTGTATTAAAAATTATTGGGCAGATGTTATGGCACTTACGACAAATATCGATCAATAAGGAAATTAAAGAAAGAATTTCGGTGATAACTAGCAAGGACTCCAACATAGCAATATTTCCATCGAATCTCAAACGTATGCGGTGGATATTGCACGGTCATCCATAATGTCAGTGTCAGGATGGCCAGGCCACGTTCCAGAGATAAACGATTGTTTTATGTGGGAGATCATATCTCGCTTGACAATGTTATAATTATCTCAACAAACCAAGTTAATTTAAACTTTGACGCCGTCATCTGTAGACAAAAAAGCATGTTCGACACAACAGACGTTGATCCAGGTGACTTGATCTCGATTACGCCAGCAACACCTGTATATCTGCCATGCCATAATAATCGGCCATCTCATAGTCGTTTTCCATGGTTGATCAAAGCGGGCATTTGATGGATCTGCGAAGCAAAACATTAACGATCTGCCTGACATTTAGCTCTGAAATCGAGCGCATCAATCGGTAAGTAAGCGACCATGAGAGTCTTGGATAGTGTTAAAAATGCCATATTTAATCTATTAAAATAACTGGAATCGCAGATGGCTCAGGCGTTTTTAGACCGAGTACAGCGATCAATAGCACGAGCACAGCTCCAATTACATTGATATCGATTGAATGAACGCAGTGAATAAGGTTATTACCGAAGATTCAACGATTGCAAATCTGGCCATGTGGAGTAACTTTGCACAGTATTTAGGTAAATCAATACACTATACCTTTGCATTTGACATGAGATAGCCCTTGTTAGTCGATCAAAACAAACGAGATTTTCAGTATTACTCAAACCCAGCTAGAGACGCCAATCAGTTAAAAATAAACAATTGCAAGTTCAGGACACCTCAAGCCTTTTCTTTCCATTGAGCCATTTTTGGAAGTGGAGGAAAAGTAGTGCGCGAGAACAATGCCAATTATGATGCCTTTGCCGCTGTTGTTCAACAGTGCACGTTATTCTATCAATGTAATGGAAATTGAATCCATCCTGGATAACGTGTTGTTCGGACTTGCCCAGTACAATGATAATTGTACGAGAACCGCTGGTCCAACTGTGATGTTTGTCAAAGATGCAACTGATCACTCAGATCATAGATCAAATATAATCAGAAAGGCCACAACAAATGCCGGAAACGCTGCAACATATGTGTATAATTTAGCGTTTCGTACTCCTGAGTTAAATCGTGGATTTGCACATCAACAAGCACATTTTCTTGGAGCCTACTTACCAGTTTCAAGTTCTATTGACCTCCATCAAATATTTGGTTTCTGCATAGATGTTCGGAAGGTAATATTTGGAGTCAAGCACACGATTACCTTGTTTCGTAAAAACAACTGCAACGATTGCATCTGGCTTGACGCACACCTACCTACCGGTATAACGGGGCAGTTTACTTGGCAATAAGTACCCAGCAGGATACTGATTTGCCAAGTAAAGTGCCCTGCAATGCAGCAGCCACTGTGGGTTTTGGTGTGACTGAAATCACTACAACATACCCCACTGTCGGTGCACCAATCAGCATTGTTATCGGGGCTAATTCGAATGTAAGCAGTGTCAAGCAACCCGACAATAAAAAAAGACCCAAACATATATGGGTTGCTTGGGGGATAACTTATCACGGGGTATGAAGGCGAGGACCGTTGTCCGTGCATCCATAGGGAAGCGAATGAAGCAAAAACCCAATTTCAGTACTACTACTCAGTTCAACAGTGCCAGAACAAATATTTATCCCACATCAAGGTATAACTTGGAACCAGCTACAGCTACTGTTTCTGAAATTACATTCTCCATTAATGATCGGTTATTTTTGGAACTAATTTTGTTAAAAATAAGAGGGAAACTTTTTCTTATGATTTGTGAGATCAAGTAATAAATGTGATTACTATTGTGGAAAAGGTTAACAATATATAAAATCTTCATAAATTTAGAAGGGAAAAATATCCAGTTAGTAGAAATTTGTGTCCAAACAATGTATAGGTTTAGAATAAGATCTAATTGCCAATAGATAGAGAAAGGGTTTCAACATATATTTATGTAATTTGGAAAATAAAACTTATATACGTAAGATGATGCTAAATGTAGCTCAACAGGATGGAACATTTGCACACAATGAACTTGAACCTTTAACAGAAACTAAAATATACTATCAAAATCTATATTCTTATTAAAATATAGCCCCAGTTTATCTTGAAGCATCACTAGATTATATCGACATCCCTAAAATAGATAGTGCACAAAGTCAGTGAATGACCAAGTTACACTAACAGAAGCAACAGCAAGTCTTACAAACATACCTAGAAAAAAGTCCAGAATCAGATGGATTTGCAGTCGAGTTCTTTAAGGCTTTTGGAGAGACATTTGACAGTATTTTGTAAAAGCAACCAGTTCGGCCTATCATAAGGCTATCTATCATCAACTCAAAAAGAAGGTGTTGTAATATGTCCCCCTAAAGGAGATAAGACACAACAATTTATAAGAACTTGTAGACCCACCCATTTACTTAATGTAAGGTACAAACGAACATCAGCATGCATTGCAACTGGAATTAAACCTTCACTGCTATTAATTATCAGTAGTGAGTGATCAAACAAGCTGTACTATAAAACAAGACACGTAATAGAACATTTTGGTACTCTCTTATATTTTACTAAAAGAAATGCTAGTTACATGGACTCTTCCTTTAATTTGATTTTGTGAAAGCATTTGATTCTTTCGCATGACCTTTATTGATAAAGTTCTAACTTTTCTAACTTTTAGCAAGGATTTTTAAGGCTGAATCAAGTTCTTCCATACAAATACCAAATCTTTTGTCACTGTAAATGAACTATATTTTTATCGGTTTGAAGTCTAGATATAGTGTAGAAAAGGTGACCCTTTATTCCTATACAAATTTATTTTATGTGCTGAGATACTACCCTGTTTGATTCGGAAAATTCCAAATATCGAAGGAATTAAAATTAAAGTAACGTACTATCTAGTTTCACAGTTCAAAGATGACACTGTTCTCACCCTGCATGGCTCAGAAAAGTCCCTTAATACAACTCTAGATGTTTTCTAAGAGTATTCACAATTGTCAGGGCTGAGTATAAATATTGAGAAAAATAAATGTGTATGGACAGATTATACAACTAGAAGTACTAAAATATACTACTTAGAATATAGTTCAATTGGAATACATCTTGTTACATTTTTAATAGAGTTGGATGCTACAGTCATGCTCAATTATGAAAACAAAATTAGATACGTTAAAGTTTTACTTTTACAGTTGTCAATATATAACTTATCTTACTTGGAGAAAATGTAGTTGTGAAACGCTTGGATCTATATAAGGCTGCTAACCGTTTTTAAGTTTACCAAACCCACCTAAAACCAAGATTTAAGAGTCAGATGTACTTGTTGATACGTGTGTATGCAGCGGTAGAAAAGATAAGGTGAAAAGGAAAGTTGTATGTAAAGTATCTGTGAAGATGATCTGAAAATGTTAGATATAAACATGTTTGAACATTAATTGAAACTGACTTGGGTGAGAAGACTTGACACCTCCAAATCTATATAGAAATAGATTTTAACAACTTTCTTGCCTAACATATACATGCATTTCATTTTTGGTATTGATTGTTTGACAAAGGTGAGAAATGCTTTGAATGCATTCTGACCTGATTCGTTTACAGCATTAATGAAATTACATAATAACTTTTCTTTTGACAACTCAGAATATTATCCGCAACTTGCAATATGGATGCATTCTAATAACACAGTTGTAAACTTTAGTGTTATGTACGAGCAATGGGCGAAAAAGGATTTTTTATGTCAGTGATTTAATTAATTATAAAGGTTCATGGATTAATATTAATGTATTAATTAATATAAATGATTTTTGTAAAAAGGTTTAAAATTCATGTCAACATCGTAGAGTTTCAAGGCATGCTGAGGGCTATTCAGCATTTCCAAACAAACTTCTAAAAATATTAATTCGAATATATATGGTCCAAGTTTACACTAAATAAGGAAAAAAAAAGGACTGCAAAAGCATACAGTAAAAAATAAAAATTAATATTAATAAACCATCGTCAGTATTAAAATGGAATCAAGAATATGCGTTTATAGATGAGAATCACAGGAAAGAATACTTCTCTTGACTTTTAAAGTAAAATATACTAAACTGAGATGGTTTCAAACTATCATATTGCACATAATTTTACCAATAACTACATTTTTGAATAATATTGGAAAGTCAATACAAGCATGTGTTTTTCATGTAATGATTCATTAGATACTTTAGTTACTAAGACATTACTTGCTAGTTGTACTGAGTGGTTATAGAGTTATTATAAACATCTGCTTAATTTCCAAACTTCAAAACAAGAATTTATTCTTGATACAATAAGCCAATGCAAAATATAAACTGTGATCAATTTCCTTCTATTGCAACTAAAATCATATCTATAAATATAGATTTAACAGTGAAACACCAAACAAAGCCCATATAAAAGAATAAATGATGTTTGATTATTTCACATAAGAAAACTATAATGCATATATCAATTGTACATCAGACAAATTTGATGACAAATGGCACCTACACAAAAAAGTATTTGAATGATTCGAACCATATTTTCATATCACAACTATAATTTTAATTAAGCAAAGATATATGAAATTACGCATCTATTCGGTTATTGGTGTATGACCCCATTTATTTTGCTTTTGACATCGACGATATGCATGCATAAAAAGTTATTTAAATGATAATCGGAAGGACGCCAAAAATGACAAATCTCAATATATATCTTATATTAAATGTCCATCAAATTCACATTTTACTAATTCCGCTAAGTCATTCTGTTTCAAAGACTGATGTCTCTAAATCTGTGTATAGTCTGTATATTTCAATCAACTTGCTAACCACACGATTGAGGTCCTTGACGCCACTATAGACACATGACATATGCATCTAAATCATCTTTATGTGTTCCTTAATCACTAACTCTAAATCATATGTGGATGCAGCAGATTGTTTCTTAGAAATTCATGTTTGCTTTTTAAATTCATGTTGAGGCTATAGTTTCACAAACTTGCAAAAGTGGACGGTTAAAGAAAAAAACCAAATATGTAAATCATCGAGATTTTCCTGAAGTTAGCAAATGAAACATAAGGAGATTATGCTTATAATGAATCAATCTGTCATATTGTTTTCACAATAGATAAATACAATATTCAAAATACACAGTCGATGCGTACTAGGTTAGACTTGACAAGGATTGTATATTTTTAAAGGTTGACAAACATTTCATCTTAAAGTGATAATCTGGTCTCATTTGAGCTTGTTATGCATTTCCTGTTAGATCACTTGATTAACGAACAAAACATCAAGCCAAATGGGAAATGACCGGATGTTTTAGAACCATTTAAAGAAAAAAGTCACATGTGTGCAAGAAATCTCCGCTGTTGTACAGCTTTGTAACAGAGCCTCCATAGCTCAATGGTTAGCTTGACGGTCTAGTACTCGAAAAGATGCGGGATCGAAGTTTACCAAATGATCATAACTGGTCGGCTACAGTAGTATGTTCTTTTGGCCAGGCACCTGAATCCAACTGCCTCATCACCCTGTTACAAGTCTATGGTTCTAAATTAAGTAACAGAAAAAAGCGAAAACAAACACATTTAGTAAAATTCTACTTATAAATTTTCCCTAGACAACAAAGTAAATATATTTGAAAAGGAACATATTTTATGATTAGTAAAATTGCAAAGAGATCTACACGCTCTATCACAAGTCCAGAGTACAGTGTTCTGACTAAATCCCATTCCTGAATGTGCTGTTGTGTCAACACTCTTACCTATGATGATGCATCAACAGTTCGATGTATAATATTTATATGATCCAAAGTGTCCTGCAAGGAATTCACAATAATCACAAAATAACGATTTAGTCCTAAAGGTTCAATGGGCATTTTGTAATTCAAATGAATATTTTCAATAAATAATTCATCTCAAATTATAAATTACAACAGAATATAACTAAATGTCTGATTGCACTGGACATAATTTACAATTTAAATGAATAATATTGATTAAAATAACCTTATATAGATTCTTATTTGGCCTATGTTGCAATAACCGCTTTCTGAAAATACTCTGTCATCTTATGGAAATTTCCATCAAATTTTTTAGTAAGGTCAGATTTCTGCTTACATTTTAGTAGTCAATCTATCAAACATCAGGTAAACCGTAGAATCTCCAAGTTAAACAAGTGTGTGCATGTATGTGTATCATTATGTATATTATATTTAATTATACTTGATTTAAGATATATTTATTTCAATTTAATTATTTGTGAGTTTTTTTTTTAATTTTATTTTTCATTACATGATATTGTGATGTAAATTTATTCACTAGAGATGATACTTTTTCCAGAAAATAGTTTGACCTTGAATGTTAGTTTATAAACACCATGTGTTGATTTAAATCCTGACCTTGTTTCAAAATTTGTAGCATCCACGTAAACAAGTTATTTCCTTTTTTAAGATGATTAGTTGCTGTCGAGGTCATGATGGGACTTCGGGTTTTTTCATAGTTTTTTATTTCTTAGAGTAAAGTGGCTGGTTTTCGTTAGGGTCACACTGTGTAGACGTGATCTTTAAATATTACTTAGCTTCTATAAACTTCCAGAAGATGATCACGTGACCCCTTATTTACGTTTTAGGATACGTTATAACCTCTGTTTTGGAAAGTTATGCTCAGTAGAAGCCAGGCTGTTAATCTGGAAGTTGTATGTTGTTCTGTTTGGAGTTATTTCAAACTATTTAGATTCAAAAAGATTAATTCTTTTATTTTTTTTCTGGAAAATAAATACATATGGTCGTGTGAGATTCTTAACGAAAGAAAGTTCTTAAAAGAAATTTATTTTGATTTCCAAAACCGGAGTGATAATACTTGTTTCTAAAAGGAACTGTATAATTCAACACTACATATATCAGCATACGTCATCGTCTTCCATCTTGGATTCTATGTCGGGATTCGAACTTGAAATCAGTAGAACATTTTGCTATTAGGATTTCAACAATGTTGTTCTTGGGTTATTCTTGGATTATTTTCGATTAGATTCTATAAAAGTGTAAGTTCATATTGTTTCATTTTTACACGATTTTTTCAGGGAAATAAATTGTATTTTTCAAAGCTTGTTGTTTTCTCACTTTCTTATGTTACTGTTCATTCCAGCCTAAACACGGGATATAAGCAATTGGTTAGCTCGTCCCGGATTATTTTGAATTTTGAATAGAATATTTCAGAAAAGTTTGTTTTTTGAAATTAGAATTCACCTAGGTTTTGAAATTTTTAGTGAAATCGGCAAGCTTTTTCTAAGATGTCATCAAAAGCGGAAATCTTCCTTTCAAATCCTATCCAGGAAGAATTAGATATTTTCAAAAAAAGATGATTGGATTGAACTCGCAAGAAAATACGATCATTCTGAAGTGAAGACTTCCTTAACGAAACAAGAAATAAGAAATGATTTGGTTCAGTATTTGGTAGAAAAGAATGTTTTGGATAAAAGTGATTTGGTTTCGATCAGTAATTATGTATCAGTCTCTGACACAGACACGAAGGAATTATAATTAAAATACAAAATGAAATTGGAGTCGAAGAAGCTGGAGCTTCAGACAGATAAAGAAGAAAACTAAATGCAAATGCAGTTGCAATTGGAAAAATAAAAGAACAAAAAAAGACCGGGAGAAAGAAAAATAACAAAATGTTATTACAAAAAGAAAAAAATGAAATTGAAGAGAGAGAAAGAAGAATATAAATTGGAGAAAGAAAAAGAACAAATGTTATTACAAAAGGAACAAATAAAGTTGCAATCTGAGACAGAGGAGAGGGAGACACAGGAAAGAGGGAAGACAAACAGATGCAAATGTAGTTAGCTAAGGAAGAAAGATAGAGAGAAATACAAATGCAGTTACAAAAAGAACAAATGCATATGGAAGAAAGAGAGAAAGGGAGGAATTAGAAATGTAGATTGAAGGAAAAAGAACTGGCAAGTGAACAGCACACTCATACTTTAAATCCAAATTTAAGTTTAAAATCTCGAAAAGAATATTAGATTAGTGCCCCCTTTCGGAGAAAAAGAAGTAGAAAAATATTTTACTCGTTTTGAATAAGTTGCTGAAAATTTGAAATGGCCAAAGGAACATTGGACTCAACAATTAGTCCAATGTGTACTTATTGGTAAGGCTAGTGACATCTACAGTTCACTGTCAGTTCACCAAAGTGGTAAATATGATGTGGTGACAGAATTCATCCTAAGGGGCTATGAGTTAGTCCCTGAAGCTTATTGGCAAAAGTTCTGAAACTATAGAAAAGAAGCTGGACAAACTCATGTCGAATTTGTTCGAGAAAAAGAGAAGTTATTTGATAGATGGTGCTTAGCCAAGAAAGTGGAAAGAGATTATGAATGTCTCAAACAAGTTGTATTATTTGAAGATTTCAAAAACTCTGTCCAAAGTGGCATTAAGTCTTATCTTGACGAGCATCAGATTCAACCATTGGAAAATGCTGCTCAGTATTTTGTAACTCATAAAGTTCCGTTTGTGACTAAGACTTCTACTCAACAGTCTTTTGGCAGAAAAATATTTCAGGCTACTACAAGCCCTTCTTAAACTCAAACTGGCACATCTTCTAAAAATCAAACTTCAGAGAAGCTTGATTCAAGATCATTTTCTCTTCCTACGTGTACCTATTGCAAGAATAAAGGACACGTTATTTCTGATTGCTACAAATTACAAAATAGGCATCAAAATCAAGTCAGACCTATACCAAATGCCCTTATTTCTAAGAGGTCAAGGTCACGGTCAAGTATTGAAAGCAATACATTTTTGGGTCAAATAAACCCCAGTCAGATTTAATTATGGAGAATTATTCATATCGAACGGTTCTATATCCCTCTTGGGTGATTCGGCCAATCTTATCCCTATTAAAACATGTAGGGGACACAGAGGCGGCTCAGTATATTTTAATGTCAGGTACTTTGCCTATATCTGAGAAGTCTTCTTCAAATGAGAGTGGTTTTATTCAGGTAGTAGAGTGGAGCTTTGTTAATGTTCCTCTCCATTGTGTAAATTTGTCATCAGACTTAGTCTCAGGACCCGTGACAGTCGTAACAGTCTGTGTTTTCCCCATTGATGGCTTTCATTTATTACTACGCAACGATCTAGCTCGAAACAAGGCTATGATTAATCCACTTGTAACTGACAAGCCTTGCTTGGATCAAGAAGTCGATCCAATTGAAAAAGAATTCCCTGATTTATTGCCAGCTTTTGCAGTTACCAGAGCTATGACAAAGGAAGCTTTTGAGAATGACATCGTTATGGAAATTATTTCTTTAACTGACACATGTATTGCTCAGGCTTTTGGTGACGTCACATTCACTCCTTGTTTGGATTAATCAGAAGGTATTGATCACAGTGATCTTCTTTTAACCACTCATTATCTTTATTCTAATCAGTGTTATGAAAGACAATCACTTGTCGGTGAACAGGGAAACGATCCTGAGATCTCTTGTTTGTTTTAGAAGTCCATTATGGAAACTGAAGCTACTGAAGTTCCTCTATATTATTTCATTAAAAATGAAATTCTTATGAGACCTTGGAGACCCTCCGAGGTATATGCTGATGACGAATGGTCAGTGAACAATGAAATGTTAGTTCCAATACCTTAACTCACTTCTATTGGCTGAAAATCAGAAGTGATGTTGGTAAATAGTGTAGATCTTGTCATACCTGTCAAAACGTAGGAAAACCAAATCAGAAAATTCCCAAGATCCATCTACAACTTATTGCTGCCTTTGACGAACCATTATGTATAATTATGGTAGATTGTGTTCGTCCCTTACTTAAGGCCAAGTCAGTAACTAATACCTGGTGACCATTATGTGAGCGTTAACAAGGATTCCAGAGGCAATTCCCTTGAGGAATTTCAAATCTAAATTAATAGTAAAAGTTTTGATAAAGTATTTTACTCAGTTTGGCTGCCCAACTCTGTCAAATCAGGTCAAGGGTTAAATGCTACGTCTGGATCTTTCCAGGCTATTATGCTTGAATTTGGCATTCAGCAATTCAAGTCAAAATTGAAGTTATGGTTTGACAGAACTAAAATGTAGAGAACTTTTGAGGTTTGTAAAAATAGCGTTCTGTCTCTCTTGCTTATTCTTCAAATCTTTCTTCAGTTTAGATAGTATGGTCCTTACAAGGTTAGGAAAAAATGAATGAGTTAAATTATAATATTAGTGCTCATGGGATCGAAATAAATTATAGGAGTAAATTTATATTGAAGGAGATAGCAAGATTAAACATGCAATTAATTTAGTTTTACCTTTCCTACTCAGTGAAGATTTTAATGAAGGAATATCATCAGATTATACTGACATTGGAGTGACAAATCTTCGGGATTCGGAAGTTATGAAAGATCTGGACCAGAAACCTTCATATGTGCAAGAGAAAGAAAGACATGAACTTTAAAAGCTACTATTTGAATATGAGAACTTATTTTCAGATGTTCCTACAAGAACAAACAAAATTTTCCATGACGTTGAAATTGTAAATTCCAAACCTGTCAAATAACACCCGTACAGGATAAACCATCTCAAACAGAATTACTTGAAGAAAAAATATTCAATATTTGCTGGAGAAAGATTTTATAGACCCCAGTAAAAGTGAATGGAGTTCACCATGCATAATTGTTTAAAAATCAGATAAAACTTTCCGTATATGTAATGATTATAGGAAGGTGAATAGTGTGACATAAACAGATTCATTTCCATTACCAAGAATCAATGACTGTATTGATAAAATCGGGAATGCCAATTATGTCATTACATTTGACATTCTGAAAGGATTTTGGAAGATTTCCCTAACGGAAAGAGCAACGGAAATTTCGACATTCGTGACTTCAGATGGACTTTGTCAATATATAGTAATGCCGTTTGGGATGAAAGGGTCGCAAAGTACATTTCAACGTCTCATGAATATGATTACTGCTGGTCTAGGCAATTGTGATGCTTACATCGACGATGTCATCATCTACAACGAGTCCTGGAAAGAACATTTAGCAACAATTCGGAAATTCTTTGACAGACTCACTAATGCATGTTTGACAATTAATTTTTCTAACAGTGATTTCTGCCATGCTAGTGTAACTTTCCTGGTACACATGGTGGGACATGGACAAGTTAAACCTATAGATGCTAAGGCAAATGCTATCTCTAAATTTTCCGTGCCTGTTAATAAAAAGTACCTGATCCGATTTTTGGATATGGCCGGATACTATCAAAAATTTTGTTCCAATTTTTCTATAATGGCAGAACCCCTGACAAATGTATTTAGTACGAAAAACAAGTTCCTTTTGACTGCAAAATATCAGGAGTCTTTTGAAAGTTGAACGCCATACTTAAAAGCGAGCCAGTTCTTACAGATCCAAGTTTCAACCAAATTTTTAAACTGTCTGTTGATGCAAGTGATGTTGGGGCTGGAGCAGTTTTGATTCAAGAAGATGAAAACTGTATTGATCATCCAGTGTGCTAATTTTCTAAGAAATTGAATAAGCACCAAAGAAATTATTCAACAATCGAGAAAGAATTTTTGGCTTTGATATTGGCATTTACATTTTGAAGTTTACCTAAGTTCAGCCTCTTCTTCGGTTATTGCATTTAGTGACCACAACCCCTTTAGATTCATCGGCAAGATGATAATAAAAATCAAAGACTACTTAGGTTCAGTTTGTTATTACAGGAATATAATCTTGACATTAGGCACATCTAGGGAAAATATAGATTAACACCAGACGCACTTTCCCTATATATATATATGTATATAAATCTTTCTCTTTCTTTATGGGGATAGTATTATGCATATTTGATTTTATTATATCTGATTTAATATATATTTATTTCAATTTAATTGTTTGTCAGTTGTGTTCTTATTATATTTTTCATTACATGAAATTATAATGTAAATGTATTCACTAGAGATTATACTTTTTCAGAAAATAGTTTTACATTGGCGGTTAGTTTATAAATCCAAATCCTGATCTTGTTTCAAAATGTTTAACAATCATCATAAACAAGTTTTATTTTATTTAAAATGATTGGTTGTTGTCAAGGTCATGATGGTTCTTCGGGTATATGATGTAAACATTTTTTTTTTATTTCTTAGAGTAAAATGATTGGTTTTCGTCATGGTCCCACTGGGAAGACGTGACCTTTAACAAGTACTTAGCTTCAATAAACTTCCAGAAGATGATCACGCGACCCCTTGTTTAAGTTTTAGGTTTATGTTGTGCTGTTTGGAGTTATTTCAAATTACTTGGATTTAAAAGGATTAATTATGTTATTTTTCTGGAAAATACATGTGCTCGTGTGATATTCATAATCAAAGGAAGTTCTTATAAGAAATTTATTTTGATTTCCAAAACCGGAGTCATAATTCTTTTTTGTACAAGGAATTGTATAATTCAACACTACATATTTCAGAATACTTCATCGTCTTCCATCTTGGATTCTTCGTCGGGATTCGAACTTGAAATCAGAAGAACATTTTGTTCAATTTCGACGACACATCGTTTGAACTAGTTCAAACCACACTCACACTGGAGCAAAGGTCGGTCCATTTTTTCTGCTTATACCGCCCTCCTCCTAGTAGAAACAACAAGCTGGCTGACTCTCTCTTTTTTGAGCAGTATCCGAATCTCCTGATTATTCTTGGAGATTTCAACTTTCACTTTGACTTCCAGGAAACCCAAATACATCAACACTCATAGATTCAATTAATGTTTTCAACCGCAAACAGTCAGTTAACAAACCCACCCATAAACATGGTCACATTTTATACTGGATTCTTCATAGGCCTGATGATAACATTCTACGGTCCTCCCTGGTATCCCATGACGTTGCATCAGATCATTTCTGCATTATAAGCCATCTTGACGTATCAGTCCCTAACCCGCCAACTTTATCTGCTACTAAGAGAAGCCCCCCGCATGAAAAATAGAACCAAACTAACGCACGACGTCCAAGCTAACCTAACAACTTGCTTACTTCCTACAGCAGAACAACTCGATAACTGCCTGAGTTCATTGCTTGACAAACATACACCAGCTCCCAAGTGCAGAGTATCAATTCAAAAGTGTTCTCCATGGCATAGCAGTGTTAGGGACCAGCGTCGCACTGCTAAAAGAGACCGCCGTAAAGCTGAGAGGCTTTGGCTTTCCACCAGACTCACTATTCATAAGCAAATCTATGAAGCCACTAAAAAGAATGTCGCAAATATTGTCCATGCAGCGAAATCAGCCCACCACACTACTAAGATCATGGAAAGTTCCAGCTGCAACGAGCTCTTCGAGATTACTAACAAGCTAATGTCAAGGAACAAATCTACACCACTTCCAACTACCTTCTCTCCAGTCGACCTTCCGGACATGTTTGCAGATTTCTTCCGTGACAAAGTACAAACCATTAGAGATAAGCTTGACACCACAATTTCAATTGACTCGTCGTCACCATACAGTTGGGATACATAATTTGAGCGGCAACCATTAGCAGCATTTGAACCTGTCTATATGGATTTTGTACATAAAATCCTGATGAAGAGTGTACCAAAATCATGTGAACTTGATCCAATTCCAACATCACTGCTGCTTGAGTGCTTAGATCCAGTATTGCCTTCACTAACTGATGTTATTAATACCTCTTTCTCATCCGGGGAATTCCCATCATTTTTCAAAACTCCCACTGTACAGCCTCTGCTGAAGAAACCAACACTAGATCATAACGATTTAAAAAACTACCGCCCAGTTTCTAATCTCCCATTCATATCAAAAATCGTAGAAAAGGTTGTTTTATCCCAGCTTGTATCTAATCTAAATTTAAACAGTCTTTTTAGCAATGTACAATCTGCATATCGCCTTTGCCACAGTACTGAAACTACTCTTCTAAAAGTAGTTAATGACATTCTCTCTGCGTTGGATAGCGGACAGAGTACAGTCCTCACCCTCCTTGATGTGTCTGCAGCATTTGACACAATAGACCATGATATATTACTTCACCGTCTCCAGCATGTATTTAGCATTCATGATACAGCCTTACTGTGGTTCAAGTCCTACTTGGTCAACAGGACACAAATTGTATCTGCAAATGGAATACACTCCAGCCCAGTTGATCTATGTCGTGGTGTTCCACAGGGGTCTGTTCTTGGACCTGCTCTCTTCTTTCTGTACACTCAGTCGCTCTCACGTTTCATAGATCATCATGCAGTGTCTCACCAATTGTACGCTGATGACACCCAAATAAACAAATCTAGCCACCCAAATGAAGTTGATGCTACCATCCAAGGTGTAGAGAGGTGCATTTCTGATGTGAAATCATGGATGACATGTAACATGCTGCAGATGAATGATGATAAAACTGAGGCCATTCTGATCTCAATACAAAGACTTTCTCATTCACATCCTGTACCTCAAACAATAAATATCAGTAACACCATCATTAAATTCACACCATCAGTACGAAACCTAGGTGTTATTCTGGACAGTACTCTCACATTGCACCAACATGTCATGAACATATGCAAAGCTTGTTGTTTTCACTCTTTCTTGTGTTACTGTTTTTTGAGCCTAAACACGTGACATAAGAGTATTGTTCGTTACGGGACAGCCTTGACAGTTAAGCTTAGGTTGACTATTCAAAGACTCACTATGCTGTCTGTGGCTGATAAATTATCATTAGAGTAAAGACCCAGTTAAACGTAAACCTTACCTCCTAGCCGTCTCTGCCAATCTCTGATGAAGTGAGGAATCCTTTTAAAAATAATGGGACATAGGAATGAACTGCAGACTCAAATTTAAGTTTCATCTTGTTTATTAACAGTCACAAACTTGTATGACATTGACTTTTCAAGACTCAAATATCAGGTGCATCACTTCCAAACAATAACTGATTTATTTTAGATCACAACGGTATTGTGCAGATGGGCAAACTTAAGTAATTTAAGTATAAGTTTTTTATGATTGAAGTTGATATTAACGTTTATCAAGCTCAAAGTGTAATGCTCAGATGTTATATTAAAATTATTGTTTAATGATAGACTCTGAAACATAGGATAAGTTTTCATTATATTCGTATAAGATAATGTCAAACAGAGCTTCGACAAATACTGTATTGCTGTAAAAATAAGAGCTAACATCATATGCCCAAAGCTTTGAGAAACTTTCAATAGCTTTACAATATAACAAATAATTATTGGAAAGAGCCTTGAGAAACATTTACTGGCTCTATATTCAAACCTGCACTTATTATTATTGGTGGCGCTATGCAGTTTAGTATTTCGCATAGGTTAGAATTTTAAAGAAAAGGAAGTCCCTGAGTTCCTCACTGGTTATACTTGCTTTTTAAAAAGGACCTTGTATATTTTAAGTATAGTTCATAGAACCTTTAATTCCCTTTGTTTTGGTATATGATTGTAAAATAGGTTATAGAGTATACAGCTTGACCTTACTTCAGATGTGCATGCTTAAAAAAAAACTCTAGCACCACTTGGTCATTTTTACTTCCTGGACTTCAGAGGTAAATTGTAAAAGTCGATATTTATATATTTTATATATTTGGTAATTCATTTATTGCACTTTCAGATGCAGGTATTGTCTAGTCTGGCAAAATTAATGTTCTCTATTTTAAGAGCTGTTAAACATACTGTACTTTAGACTGAATCAGGCTAATCTTTTTAGCCCAAGGGTGCAGTCATTTTAGTTAGAAGTGTGCTTAGATTATTTACAATTTCCACAAGTACAATATCCAAAGAAATGTCAGCAACATTACATCAACTTATCATAGAGGTATAATAACATTATCTCCACTGTGCATGTTTCAAATGTAAACAACTTCATCTTAAAAACGTTACTTTCTCAGTTGTGCACAATAACTGGTGAGATCCTCTTTTATTATTATTATATTTCCTAATTCTATTGTATTGTAAGAAACATTGTTATTTTAACAAGCTCTGCAAGAAACACATGACCTGACCTCATAGGATTATGCAATAAATATCTGAATACTATTTAGCTTATAATCATTTATTTAAGATGATTTTGCTTTGCTGATTTAAAACCTAGCAATAAAAAAAATATCCAGAGAGGTTTAGTACACAGATATAAAATTTTAATAAGTAGTTTCAAGCCTATCCAAAATTTACAATAAAATAATGTTTTGGCATTTATATATATAGATATCCTGAAATATGGCCTAACTATGAATTCTGATTCGCGAAAAACAAACAAAATATTTACCTTTATTTTGCACACTTCTTTATATGGTATTCGTAGTAAAACATATAGAATAATTTTGCCACGCTCTTTCTAAACATAAGGAGCTATTAACTTGACCCTCAAAAACCCGAACAGGTCCTAGCAGAGACGCTGACAAGCCTGTTATACCCCCTGCGGATTTCGGCAGAATTATGAGCTTGGCAGGGAAAATTCTGCCGTTCGCTGGGTAGTAACTGCAGGGAAAAATGATGCAGAGAAAAATGCTGCGAGCATTTGCTTGTACGGCCAACCATACTTTGCTAGCGGTAGGAACAAAAATACAACTTTATTAACAACTATAATTAAAAGTTTATATAACCCAGAGAGTTAGCTAAGTGTTCATGCAACGACATTATTTAACAATGGTCAATATTTCCAATACAAATAAATGCTCAGCTTAAAAATGCGTGTTGTCGTAAGCGATACTTAACCGTTATATGGACATATATCTCAATTAATTTTATTCTATATTCTCTACATTTGTTTCTCAGTACTGACCTTTCCACTGTGTGACAATTAATACAGCTCATATGTTAATCTAAATTACCTTCAAGGATGACTTCACGGTGAAGTTCTTGTCAAAGGTAGACCTGCTCTTTCTTGAGATGCTGCATGCTGCACCGTAAACAGATCAGCATGTAAACAGAACACATATTTCACTTCCAGATCATCACCAAAGCCTCATTACTCACTGTGCGCTATCGCCTAAATACACATAGACAACAACATCCTGAGCTCATATTCACAATAATAAACAAATACCTTTAAATCCCTACCAAAAAAGCATAAATAAAACTCTTCTATAAGCACCAAAATGAGAGATGAAAAAATGTTCTAAAAGTAGACTAGAACTCCATTCGTGGGTACTGAACTGGAAGTATTCATTGTGACCGGATTCCTGAAAGGGTTAAACAATTTTACCTCCATGGACAAAACTTTTTAAGGAATTTCATCCATGAAAAAGACAGTTACATGCTTTTAGCTGACACCACTGTAACACAAGCACAAGCCAATTACAAATGGCCGAATGCCAAAAATGCACAAAACTTAAAGTTTAATTGTGATTTTACTAATCAAGATAAACACATCAAATAAACTGTAATTAGTTTTTAGTTCTAACACCAATCTGGAAAGTACTGAAATTAAACTTGACTGTTGAACTTTCCTAGAAAATTCAATTTTAAAACATCATACATATTTTTATATGACAATTTAAATTTAACTTAAATTTTAATGAAAATTTAAAACCTGAAGTTGACAAATTTTGTTCTATGGCAATGTCTCTCCATTCCTTTGTCATAAATATCAATGGTTTTCCTCATCAGATGTGAAGCAATTAAACCAGAGCCTGTCAATCAAAGGTAACACCTGAAATCTGGTAGCATCTAAATACACTAGCTAGTTCTAACCAAGTACATAACATCATTTCCACCCATGAAGGGGAGGAGTCTTCAGATGTTAGGCTTCCAGTAGTATTGTAGAGTTTGTGAAGTTCTCTGAAACCAAGCTAGCCTGCCTTCTCCTAGTTATATAAGTGAGAGAGAGAGGATAATTCTTGTGTTTTACATGCAGTTATTGTAACTGAAACCATGAAAGGGTACAAGAAAAGGAAGACAACTTTTTAAACCTGGATATATTCCACGTAACAAAGGAGTCACATATCTGACTGATGATACTCTACCACGTTCCAGTGCTGCATCTGTTCCAGTGACCAAAGAATGGATGCAGACAAGTTCTCTCTCTTAGCAGTGACAAAGGCGACAAATGAGGGTCTGAAGTCAATTCAGGCACCTGACTGTAATGGCACACTTGGGTCTGCAAACATTATATGACCGTCATCCAAAGCAAAATTGGACCTGAAAGAGACATAATAGACTGAGCACGATGGGACACGTATGATTTGTATGAAGAAAAAAAGTTGAAATGTGGAATGATATCATTTATCGCCATGGTTATCAAGTCAACATATGTGACAGACCAGAGTTACAAATTGCTAATGAAATAAAATGGGGACTTGCTTGGAAGCATACTATGATGTGTGAAAACTGCAGCTTTAAGTCACCAGAGTATAAGCTGTATGAGGAGATAAAAACAAATAAAACTGGGCCAAATTCCGCTGCTTTATATATGATGTTTCAAGCTGTACTACAAGATACACCAATGGGCAACACCAGGGCTAGATACTTGCTTGCAGCCACTGATATTCCGCCACCTAGCAGAACATCTATGCAAAGGGCCTCCAACCATGTAGGCAAAGCAACTATGGGGCTCAATGACAGACAAGCTGATACTAGTCAGACAGGTTAATGTCGTGCGTGGTGTTCAGTATCCTGAGCAAATAATTGTTGCTTTTGATGCAAGATACAATGCCATTAGCTCTGGACATGAAAACAACCTGGTCAAAGTTCATCACAAGCTGTTGGAATCGCCTGCGAAACTATTACAGAGAAGCAATACAGTGTGGGGACTACAGCAGAAAACAAGCTGTGTTGGACGGGAGCATTACTGAAGCGGAAAGGTTTTGATGTGCAATGTCCAGGAGGCCATGTTGACTGCACATTAACTATGTCACCAGTTGCACCACATTCAGAGTATGACATGGCAAAAGAAATGGGAAACAAGTTTGTGATGCAAGAGATTCTCATTAGACATGCAATAATAGATGGAGATGCACAGGCTGCTGCTGGTTTCCAAAATGCTTACATCATTCTGCATCCAATGTGGAAAGTAGAAAGACTGTCGGATCCCGTCCATTTGGGTCGTTTACTGTTCAACCGGTGTATGTTTGCAATATTTAGGGAAAACATGAGTAGTGAAGGGGGATACTCTACGGACAATGGGAATTAGCATTACAGAACCCCTTGGGACAATCTACGGACAATGGAAATTTAACATGGCGAAAAATCGTGGGACAATCTACGGACAAGGGGAATTTAACATGGGAATAAATCGTGGGACAATCTACGGACAAGGGGAATTTAACATGGGAATAAATCGTGGGACAATCTACGGACAAGGGGAATTTAACATGGGATTTTTTTTAAAAAAATTTTTTTTTAAAAAGGGGTAGGCAATTCAAAAGACTATCTCTTTTCGAGAAATATGGCTGGCCCTGAAAAGGGCCTTTGGGTTTTCTTCTAATTTCTTCTTTTCCTCCACCAACTTCTTATTTTATCTCCAACACTCTTTCTCTTCTTTTTTTTCTCCTTCTCTTCTTTCTTCTCTTCCTCCTCTTCTTCTTTCTTCCTCTTCTCATTTTCCTCTTCTTTTTCAATTTTTTCGTTCCATGTTCTTATTCTTATCTTTTCCTCTTCATCCTCCTTCTCCTCCTTCATCTCTTTCATTACACCACTAATCTTGTCCTTTGCTTTCCTTAAATTGTTAATTTCCATCTTTACACGATGGGGACTATAGGAATAATGGTCTTCAACGAGTCTTATTAGCATCTGTTCCATTATTCCTAAGTTGTCTAAAACGTCTTGCAAGGTTTGTATTTTGTCCATTTGGTTTGACGCCATCTTCTTTTTATTCTTTGCAGAATGGTTTGAACGACGAATACTGTGGGTTCTTATACGAAAAGCGCGTACGTGAAGGAAAACATCCCCCTAAAACATAAAATGGATCTTACCTAGATGATGACCAAACATCGCGCGGACGTGAAGGAAAACATCCCCCTACTTTCTCATTTCATATAATTTAACCCTAACTATACTCTCCACATTTGCTAAGAAACCCATAATCTACTATTCACACAAACATACCAGAGCTCTTACAAACACACAAACACATACACTTCCACTATTAATAAAGAGTTAGTGTTTATTTTCACACTACTCTACCTACACACATTGGCAAATTAATAGTTATTTCTTTTCTAGAGTATTGGGTAGCCCTGAAAAGGGCTGTTTTGTTTGGAACTTCATGGGCACCTGGTTAATGGTGGCACCTTCCAGGCCTGGCGCCACATACACATCTTATCCCCCAGTTACTTTTTACCTTTTGGGGGGAGAGAGCAGAGGCAGGATATGTTGCTTCAGAATCCCAATTTTCACTCTCTGGGATTTTGAAATTTCTTCTCTCCTTTTCCTCCTCCTCTTCTTTGCTTCTTCTTTCCTCTTTATATCTTCTTTCTTCTTCTTTGTTTCTTCTTTCCTCCTCTCTTATCCTTCCCTCCTCGACAATGGCTTCCGCGGCCAGTTCATTTAATATGCGCCTGGCATATTCCAGATGCACATGAAGTTCCAACAGTTTCTCAAGTCTCGTGTTCATTTTTTTTGGTGTTGATCAATCAACAAGGGTAGCTGGACTGCCGAACGAGTTTCAATTTATAGTGAAAGCGCGGACGTGATGGAAAACATCCCCCTAATATAAAATTGATCTTACCTAGATCATTAACCAAAAAACAACAACAACAACGCGCGGACCTAAAAGAAACACTCGCTCACTTTTTTATGCTACCCATCACTATTGTAAAATTTTTTATAAATCACTTTAATAGACTATCCACATAAGCAAAGCAATCCAATCTAACCCCAAATATACACCTCAAACACCAAAAAGACGTAATTTTAATCTACTATCCTCACCAACTTACGTTAGCTCTTACTAACACACAAACACATGCCCTCACATTTTTTAAGAAAGAGTAAGTGTTTATATTCACACTACTCTACCTACACACATTGGCAAATCGATCGTTATTTCTTTTCTAGAGTATTGGGTAGCCCTGAAAAGGGCTGTTTTTTGTTTTGCTATGGCATTCTTTTTTTCAGTTTCTAAGAATGCGATGTCCTCTGAGGATAGACTTTCTGGCAATAGGTCTGCTTCTTCGGAAAGAGAAGAAGAATTCTTTGGTGTCGATACGACAATCGACAAAGCCTCTGTCAGCTTCAGGTTGCTGCTGCTGCTGCTGTTGCTGTTGTTGCTGCTGTTGCTGCTGTCTCTGAAGTCTGTACTTCTCTGTCCATTCTTCTTTCTCCCTGTTCATTTCTTCTCTGAAGAGCTCTTCTATCAGGTCTTCAGTGATTTTTAACATTCTCACATTCTCTATTTCTTCTGGTTTCGGTATCAGACTGTGTCTGACCCTATGCAAATTCACGTAGGCTTCGTTGAGCTTAGCTAGTTTGGAGCACATCTTCTTAGGAGGATGAGTCGACAATGGATGGCTAGACTGGGAACAACCCGGTTCTTAAAGTGAAAGCGCGGACGTGAAGGAAAACATCCCCCACACGGTTTTCGAGCCGCAACGTTCATGAGAGGGATAGTAAGAAATGAAAGAGCATCAATCCAACATTCTTATAGCTAAACAAAAGACAAAGGCATTTTTTCTAAACACAACATTTTTTATTCAAAAAATCACTGAACACTAAACAACAACATTTTTAACAATAATCCAACACTATAACATCAAACAATTTTTTTCAAATACAATCTACTTTAAACAAGGCTGACAACGTTGTGAATGAAATTGTGATTTCCACTGTTGGAAATCATTAGGCCATTGATGGACACTACGTTTCCTAGCTTGAGACAAAAGATAAGCATAATGGTCACAAAACCATCGATCTACTTTCACATCGTTTCTAGCAGAAGAACGAGGATCGAAATGAGTCACTAAATGTTCTAAGGAATAGCCCAGGCTGCGATGATGCAGAAAATACACACAGTACTGTCCACACACCAAGGAATCTGTGCCTTGTAATTTCACATTATTGAATCGGGTGGTCTGAGCATTTCTTCTCATAAAGTCGATGATATCGTCTTCCAAAGGGGGCAATCCGTACGAATCGAAATATTCCACACATCCTTCTTGAGGAAAGTAGACGGCTACCCAGTGGGTTCCTGGGAGATGACTGTCGTCCGTGTTGATCACGTAAGCTTGATGGTCTTTAGGTTTGCGATGAGGGAGTTCGTCTTTAGCACAGACGACGGGATTCCAAGAAGACGTATACGAACTGTGGTTCAAAAGGTAATAAAGTTCCCAGGTATCCATTGTTTTGTGTTTTTCTTCACAGGTAATAATAAGTTGTCAATTCGATCCTGACTTTTTGCTTGAAAATGTCTGACGAATAAACGGTTATTCGTTCTGTTTCCTCACTCTGATTCAGGAGAGCTTCGATACGATGGATCTCTTGAGTGGTTAATGGTGGACAAGAATGTTCACGCAAGTCTTTATACCACTGGTGCAACACGTCTTCGTTCGAGATGAGACTCCAAGCTTCGTCCAGATACTCGTCCAATTTTTCTTCTTGACTTAACATCAGGCATTTATCGTGTTGAATTTGACTGGGATGATCGTTTTGACATCCATAACAATTTTTCTTGATCAATTCCGTCATTTTGTCGACCAAGTGTTTGGCAAAACAGGAGACTAAATGGGCTTCTTGTTCTGGCCATCTCGACTTCATCAAAACTTCTTCGTCTTTGTCTTGAGATTCTTCTCCTTCCACGGTCTCCTTACATTCCATCTCCAAAGTTTCTCCACTAGGTAAAGAGGGATAACAGTCTTCCATGGTTTCTAGTAATCTAGAATGACTTCTCTCAAACTGTTGATTTCTATGGTATTGTCGAATTCTGCATACAGGATGACGTTCACTGTGTTATCTGCGGGTAGTGGACTCGCCAACTGAATTTCCACACGAATCTGGCCGGATTTTATAGGGTGGAAATGTCCCTCGTCGCTGCCTTGGTCTGGAGTGAAATCGAAAGCCCACAAAGCATAGCCTCCGTCATAATCGTCGTACGTAATGCCGTGACTGGTGTTGGTTCCTAACTGTCCGGTGGCTTCGTACAGGGACAAGTACGATCTCAAGTAATTCTTCTGGGCAAAGTTAGGCTCGAAAGGTCGGGTACACAAGGTCTTGCCATCGCGACTGACTTCGATCTTGGACGCATTGTAATGCTTAAACTCAAAAGGATTTTCGTGGTAGGCTCCGTTGAAAGCTGAATTCTTGACGATACCAACAATCAAACGTTTGGGTAACTGTCCTTGGAACAGATGATCTTGGATCATGGATCGCTGTCCAGCAGGGATGGTGAACGTTTTCACTTCCACCCTTCGTATGGGATACTTGGCGGTTGTTCTGCTCAACGTCTGACTGATGTCGTTACCTACTTTAGGTAACACTTCCACACGACGCACGTAGAGTCTGGCTTCTAGGATTTTGGTTTTGTAAGTGGCATCAGCAGCAGCCATCAAATGGAAAGCAGCACTACTGCGATTCAGTCTCAGGCGGACATCCACCCCGTTCAACAAATACTTTTCTTGTAACCACATGTCCAAATGCAAGCGATCCATCAGTTCTAAACTACGACTTAGTGCAATTTTCGCTCGTCGTTCTACAAATCCCTTTGAATGTGAAGCATCCGCAGCAAGTACAATAGTGTTGAACTTACTCACTGGGTCAGGTCTCCATACCACGCAAGCATCCAGATGAGTGTTCTTGGCATTTATTCCGTACGTCAAGAGATTTTCCAGGTAGGCACGGTAAGGGTAAGTATCCATGCTGCTACTGACCAGTTTGTTATTCAAGTACAAGTCCACTTCGCTAAACAAGGAATGCATGAAATTGTTGACGGGAGCTACTACATCATCATTGTCTATGGGACCGTTGTTCGCTTCGGTTACTTGGACTTTCAAGTACAGGTAACTGCTATTCAGATCGATGTAATCTTCGGGTTGTCCTTTGATTTCAAACTCGATGGGAGCAGAATCCGTCAAAGAGGAGATAGGATTAAATTCCACCCACTGGGATTCTTGCATGGTCATCATGGTGGGTGGCATGGCAAACAGATCCAGTTCCGTCTTGGAACAAGCGCAAGACTCTCGGTGCATCATTTTTTTCTGTGTTTCAATAATCGAAAACGTCTAAGTCTCGAACGGTTCTTCTTTTCTTGGCCTTTCTCGCTTGAAGTCTAGTGAAAGGGTGTTTTCTTCGTCGTCTCTTTCTGCCTTGTCCTTGCTGAATGCCTGACTCGGTAGCGTGCAGGGCATTTATAGGTGTGTCTCGTCGGCCTAAAATGTCTTTGCCCGTTTGCAGCAAGACATTTTTGCCTGCCCTCATGAAGGCTTCTTTAGGGTTTTGTTTGTCGATGATGACATTTTGGAGAAATTCTTTGCCTTGCGTCAGTGCCGCATCTTTCAAGGCGTGCAATCCGCGTGTCACCATCGGTTTCAACACCGGGGCCACCGAACGAAAGGCCGATTTTAACATATCTCCTAAACCGTGTCCTCGCTGTCGTGCAACCCCTCGGTACACTGGATACATGACTTACTTACGAGTCGTGAGAGAACCGTTTTCGAAAATGGAGTTTCACCGTGACTTTTCCTTTGGTGAATGGAATATTTTGTCCCAAATCTCCTTTTATAGTAATGTTGACCGTGTCCAAATACGACTTGCTGACCGGCAAATAGTGAGGATGGACAAATTCGCGGTGGACGTGGTAAGTGTTTCCACCTTCCTCGTCAGCGTTTGCGGCAGAATCCACTTTGAAAGGAATGACACGCAGTAACGGTACGGAGGTGTGTCCCACCACGTTGTATTCCACCACATCGGAATACACGAACATCAAATTCAGTCCTTGGTTCAGTTCTACCGGGGTACGAAAATACTGGCCAAAAGACTCGTTGTCGTAAATGATGGATAATTCGGGGGGTTTTTTTTGTTGTTCTACTCTCTTCCTCATCTCCGTGTCACCGCCCAACATGTCAAACAATTCATCACAAAAATAGAAACCCATGATTTTATCCTCAGGAAATTTTATCAGGAAGCGACGAGCTGTTTTGTGGTATTCCAGGGTGACAGTTTTGTTCTTGACATTCTTAAAAGCTTCCCCAAACACGCCATTAAACCTGGTGGCTATGGTGTTGACCAAATGTTGACCACTAAAATAATAACCTGGGGGAACGAACAAGTGATAGATGGTGTAATGTCGATTTTTTGTGCTAGGGGTTTTATGCTTATATTTGCTATGGGTATCCATCCACTGTTGTATTTGTTCGTCATAAACTTCCACATCAAAAACATTTTGATTGGCAACGACATTGAGGACTTGGGTCGGGTGAATCATTTCTACTAAAGCCACTTCCCAATGGGCTTCGTGATCTAAGGGGATGGCTTGAGGTAATTTGGCCGTGTAACAGCACAACGCGTTGTTGGGAAACACCTCCATGGAACTGTCACTGGGTAAGGTTAAGTAAAATTGGTTTTGGTGACTCATAATTCCAGAGTTCTGTGGCTGTCCGAGGGGTTAGTGGATGTCAGAGGCGTGTCTCCGCCCAAAATGGGGTTCTGGTTGTGGTTGTTGGAGTGGTGACTGACACTGGCACTGGACACAACGTTCCCGTTCGAGGAGAATTTCAGGGAGGGATTGGGAAGTAGGTAACCGATGCAACTGCTCAATAAAATGGTCCACAATTGTTTGTCTCCTTGTTGCAAACTCAAATTGGCGATGGCTGCCCCGATGACACAATACACCACGAAGATTTGGCAGAAAAAGACGATTTGCGTTTTAGGCACACGTTCTCCACACCACACCCACAAGGGTTGTTTTTGTAAATCTTGCACAGAAGAACTAGGGGAAGAAGGACTGGTCGACGTAGCTGCGTCTGCTGTGTGAAAGGGCATGATGGTCACTTCTTCTTTTTATAGTCGATGACTTGCGAAGCGTCGATCCAAGAATCGAAACTGGGTGGATATCCTTTCCAACGTACTTTGACTTCTTTGACACGTCGTTTGCCCACTTTACGGGTTCTGCGTTCGAGAATGCTTTCGATGTCGTACACGTCGTCTTCTTTTTTGGTGACACGTTGTAACTCGGGCAAATAAAACGTTCCTTTGAGTACTTCTCCGTTCATGTCTTCCAATTTATAGACGGTAGGATGACGGCCATGCACTCGTCCAGTGACGCGAAACAGTTCGGTCGTCCAGTTAGGTAAGTAACCTTTGTCGAAAGTGCGTTTGGTTTTGCCAATGCGCACCCAATCTCCTACGGCCAATTCTCCACTTTTCTTGGGGACAGCCCTCGTCGGGGACGTACCAAACAGGCGCTCAAACACCAGCACTTCGTTGTCGGGAGTCACGTCTTGCGGGGCACGTCCGATGCTTCGATGGTAAGATTGGTTGTACGCTTGCACCAGGTGCGGTAAGATGTCGATGTACTTCAGGGTGTGGTGATGCGTAAAATATTTCCACATGCGTTCTTTCAAAGTGCGTTGAAAACGTTCCACGATGCTGGCTTTGGTTTCGGGATTCTCGGTGGTAAAAAAATGAATGTCACGTTTCTTTAATTCTTTTTGGAAAGCTTGGTTCAGAAATTCGGTGCCTTTGTCCGTTTGCCATCGAAGAGGGCGACGACCGCTTTGTTTCAACACCCGTTGCAGGGCTCGCACTAACTCGCTGCTGGATTTGGAAGTCAAAGGCACGACCCAGGCAAATTTGGAAAAGACGTCGATGACACAAAACAAATATTTGTAACCACGATTGTAGCTGGCCAAATGAGAGACATCGGCTAAATCGGCTTGCCATTGATGATCGATGCCTTCCACTCGGGTGCGACTTCTGGCAAACTTGCGTCGAATGGGTTTGTGTAAAGTGTAGGTAGCTTGTTCTTGTAACCATCGTTGCACTTGAGGTAAACGGAGACTTTTCAGTTGCGTTTTGGCAGCACGATACAATTTTTGAACTCCTGCGTAACCTGCAGGATGCGAGGGATCGTAGTAAATGCTAGCTAAGACTTTTTCCATTTTTTTGTGTTGGTGTGTTAATAAGTCACCCACTCTTCGGTGATGCTACTTTGGGTGGGTCGAAAGGGTGGTTTGGAAACGGATTTACGTGTCCGATGGGCTACGGGAGTAGAAGTCGAAGGTAGTGGTGGAGGTGGAGGTGGCAATGGAATGGCTTTGGTTTTCTTTTCTTTTTTCGCTTCTGGTTTCCCTTCTTTCTTTTTCACTTCTGTCGAAGGAGGCGTGGACATCATCTTTTTAACCCAAGCTTTCATTTCTTCTCGTTGGGGTGTGGGGGACGGGGTCAACAAGGATGCTGCAATCTTACTCGAAATGGGAGCTGCTGACGGTGTTTGAAACACTTCGCGCATCTCTTCTTCCTCAGGTCTTTGTGGGGTAGCATCTCTGGTGACCCTTGGGGATGGAAGTGGTGGTGGGGGTAATGATGATGATGGTGCTGGACTTTTCATCAAGGTCTTAAAATCTTTTAGAGTGGGTAAAGCTGTTTCGTCTAAAGCTTTCTGGTGAAAGAGTTGCAGTCTTTGCAAGAGTTGACCGTACTTTTGCGATTTTTCTGTTTCGGACAAATCTTGGCGATCCATCAAGGATTGCAATTCGTGTTGTAACTGGGACATCTCGCTCAAATTGGGATTGGGAGGTAAATGCGGGGTGCGTTGTTCTTGCCACCGATGGTATTCCATCCATCGTTTGTAAGGCACTAAAGCTAGTTTTCGTCCTTCCATGGGGTTGTCAGGGGTGAATTCTGAGATCTTGGGACTTCCGAAGGCCTTTTTATCTTGCTCCCATCAGTCCTCCCAACATGGTTCCCAAGACTCCTTTCAGTATGGGGCCTAACAAGAGAGGTAAAATGCCTCCACGTTGGACCAACATCTTCTTTTTTTGACGAATGGGAATTTTCTTTTGAACCATTTTCCGAAGAACGTGACGATGTTTGCCTAAGCATTGTTTCTGGTGTTTGGACAAAGGGATCGTGCCTTTCAAAACGTTCAAACAACATTCGCACACGGTATCGATCACCTCTTTGGAGGCCGTTTGAATGAGTTTTTTTCGTAGGGGTGGAGAAGCTTTGGACAGGACAGATAACAGGTCCCCATGTTTGGCTAAACGTGGTGGTAGTCCTTTTCTTTTCTTTCCTTGGGGTTTTCTGGAGGGTGACATCTTTGAGTCTTTAGGAGCACCTAAAAACACTGATACCCTACTCGGTCACAGGCCTTTTTTATACTGGAACGCGTCGCCACTGATTGTCTTTACGTTTTATCAGTTTGAGGACAGGCATGACACGTCGTGCAGGGGTACGTAACGGACTAAATCGAGCCAGTTCTTGCTTGGACAAATCCAGTAAACTTTGTAACATGCCCGATCTTTCTTGAACTTTGATTTTGGGAGAAGGTACTTTGTGAGCAGCAGCCACTGTCGCTAAATTGGAAGGTCCTGACACTGGGGAAGTTCTTTTGGGGGTCATCAACGGAGAAGTTCTTGGTGTAATCAACGTCTCCAAGTACTCTTCAGTTCCTGGTGACATCAACGGAGAAGTGGACAAACGTGAGGCTGCCGGAGACGCTGTGGCAGGTCGTGGCTTGCGAGTGTAAGGTTGCGTCCTGGCCGAAGTGCCTCTCTTGCGACTAGTTTTCTTCTGTGGACTTTTCTTCTGTGGACTTTTCTTTTTTTGAGGACTTTTTCTCTGTTTCTTTTTCTGGGGGCTTCTTTTCTTTTTCCGGGGTGATGGTGGTGGTGTCTGGTAAGAGGAGGGTCCTGCCACTGGAGAAGTTATTCTTCTTGGGGACTTGGTCTTTTTCTTTTTCTTCTTGGGGCTTCGTTGGACTTTTGTCTTGGGGATAACTTTGGGGGCATTAGGATCCCATCTTAAGAGTGAGCGAATGATGACCCCTCCTAGAGTACCGCTCCCTCCAGGTTTCAAAATGATTTGTTTTTTGGTTTGAGTGTCGATGCGGGGATCGGCCAGTTGGACCAAAGCGACTTTGTTTCGATCGAAAAAGCGTTGGGTTTGATGAGGAATCTGAATGATTCCTTGGAGTAATTGACGTGCCGTCACCGTGAACCATCGTAAGACTTCTTTGAGACTAGCTTCTAAGACACGGGCTCGTGTTTGTGGATCTTTTTCTCGACTGATGCCATACAAGGCACGAATCAATTTGACGGGAAGATGAGACTGAAGGGACGTCATGTTCACACTGTGTGAGACAGACGAAAAAGGGTCTGAGGTTTTTATAGATTTTTTTCATGGGGAGTGAAATGAAGTCGAGGACGGAGACGTGTACAGGACAGGCCCTCCGTCTTGGCACCAGTGGTGAAACAAGTGGGTACGAAATCGCAAATCCTCGGGGGTCGTAGGTTTCAAATCGACGAGTAAATAGGCGTGTGGCGTTTGAGTGGCATCGTCGTACGCCTGAGTCAGCCAAGGCGTTCCTAACTGTTTGGCTAAAACTTGCACTTGCGATTTATCTCGAGGGCTTTTAAACAAGACCACGTAATGCGCATTGAGACTGATGGTGCGATGGGCTTTACTTTGTTGAAACAAATTTTGGGTAATGTAAACGACACTGGCATTACGGTGATGCCCTTTGCGCGTGAACCACAGTTTAATTTCTTCTTCGTCTTCTCCTAACATGTCGTCGAAAATGACCAAATGGGTTAGACGGGAGTCAGAGACGATGCCGTCGTCTTCTTTAGGAATGCCTTCCACAAACACGATGGAATCGCCTTGACTTTCTCGCAAGAGGTTGTACGCCGATTGCCACTCTTTGTAACACCACACGATCCGTTGAGGGGGCCGATCGATCAAATGATGTTTATGTTCGATCAAACGTTTGACGAATTCGGTTTTGCCCGAACCGCTAGGTCCAGCAATGAGCATGTTAAAGGGATGGCGAAGATACAAAGCCTCCCAACTGGCACGATCTAAGTGTTCGTCGATGACTTTGACAGTAGAGGAAGAGGGAGCAGAGACAGCAGAGGTAGCCATGGTATGAGAAATGTCACTTGTGACACGAAAAAACAAACAAGACAAGAGTTTATATACTTTTTCAGAACACGTTTATTGAATGTTTTTTTTCAAATATGAACACGAAAGACAAAAATACATACAACCCAAATAGTGATGTACAGGAATATAAAACACAGCAAAGCGATCAAAGTGAAATATAAACAAGTGTCTGTACAACATGTTTTGGGTAACCAAGATGTCCTAGGGACAGTGTGTAATGTTCTTACAGTCTCTACATGAGGTATTGTCACACAAGTGTCCTCCCGGAATGACCTTTCAGGAATGTCCATGACAGTCCTGTCCTGAAGCGAGTGGTTGTTCTCGGTGACGGGTTCTTCTGGCACCGTCACTAACACAGGTTGAAAAGTAACTTTTTTCCTTGAACAACTCTTGTGCATACTGGGCCACTTCTTGGGTCCAAGCCTCAAAACCCCCCTTTTTCCAATCACGAACATCTGTCCAATGAGGGTGTAAGTCACAAGCTACACACACATCGTCATACACGTCTTGGGTCGCTAAAAGTTGACGAATCTTTTTTTCCTGTTGAGGTCGAGAAGTATCCAGATGAAACCGCAAGGCTTTGAGCAAAAGGAGTTTTTCGTGACCATTTAAGGCCATGGAGGTGGTAAGTACTGATCGTAAAGAGTCCACAAAGAATCGGCTGGTAAACGAAATCCCAAAAAACAAGTCACTAAGACACACACCACTTGTCGTCCCAAATTGAACGGATACAATTCTTGTAATAATCGACGGTAATGATCCACGGTTTGAATATGGTCATTGAGTTCCTTCCACGGAATCTGTTGAATGATATGTGACATAATCCGTGGCATGGCAACTTGATTTTATAGTGTCTTTGTTTCGGAAGCAATAAAGGTAATTTCTAACCAAACACGTTCGTTCTCCAGTAGGGAATTTAAATGTTACACACTGTAACTGAAACGTCAGAGTTTGTCTAGATGTTTCGTCTTTTTCTAAGCAGATTCCATGTAACAAATGTTGGTAATCCTTTAACTCGTCTTCCTCAATACGTTGCAGTAAGTGAATCTCCAAGTAACCAAAATTACGAACGTCTAGCCCATCATCATTCATATACTGAAAGTATTCAACAAGGTCTGACCAGTGAAAAAATTTCTGACGAATCAGTCCTCTTATACCATTCAGGTACCAGTGGTTAAAGATCTGGTGACGTAACGGATGCAATTGTTCTTTACGTTTCACTTGTATTTTCACCAGCTCTCGGTAAATCCTTTCTCTCAACTCCTCAGGCAAGCCCAAAATGTACTCTTGTAAAGTATCCATAATTATATACACTGTTTTTGGAATCGTTGGGTGGCGACCAATAGCCTCGTTTAACTTTGTGTCTAATGTAATATCCACTCATAATCAGTCTTCTTGTACTTTGGAACATAGCATAATTTAAAAACGGACGAATCACTTTGAGTTTGCGTTTCACTTGTATTTTGATCAGTTCTCGGTAAATGCGTTCTCTCAACTCCACAGGCAAAGCACGAATGTTCTCTAGCAAAGTATCCATGAATAGGTCATACTAAATCCTCTTTGGTCTGACACAAGAAATGTACTCTTTGCACAAACATGGTTTCACTTCAGTGTCGAATTTAAATCGTTGAGTCACTAATCTACACATGACAATTCGTTCAGAAGTTTCCTCTTTCACCAAGTTGACATTGTGTTCAAGATGTTGGTAATTCGTTAACTCTTCCTCTGGAATTCGATGCAGTACGTTTACAATGATGTAACTACAATCGTCCATACCAAACCAATCCTTTTTAAAACTAGAGGATCGTTGATCAATGTCTGTCCGATGGAACACTTTCAATTGAATCAATCCTTGTATAGCCTTCAGGTACCAGTGGTTCAAACACCGGTGACGTAACGGATGCAATTGTTCTTTACGTTTCACTTGTATTTTGACCAGCTCTCGATAAATGCGTTCTCTCAACTCCACAGGCAAAGCACGAATGTTCTCTTGTAAAGTATCCATGAACAGATGATTATGGTAAAAAAGTTACTTCAATGTCTCGGTCCCACTAAAGGTAAGTAATGACAATTCGGTGACCATCGAGCATGTTCAACGTAGGCCGAATCTTGCGGTTCCCAGTGGTGAAGTGACACACCGCAACTGAAGCACTTGACTTTATCTCCTTCGCCCAAGTAGAAAAATCCGGCTCTGGCTAATTCTTCGGGGGTCGGTCCTCCCAGATACTTTGGCCATTTTCCTTTGAACGATTGAAGGCGATTTTCAAAGTCGCAGTATTCCGACAAACGCACAGGAAACGAATATTCGTTTTTCACAGGTTCGTTTCGATGAGGGTTGAGTGAAATGGGTAGGAGTTTGCTCAGGGCTGGATGACATCCGTAGGGAGGTAAACGTGAAGGTCGACATTCCCCTTTAAAACGAAACCCAGTAAAATGTCCAAGAGGACGAGCAGCATCGCTTTCGCATCCCACAGGTTTGACACGCACAGCATCACTTTCCATGACAGGGGTAGGGGTACTAAAGTTCCCATGATGCTTTACGGCATCGCTCAGGTCACAAGGTACAGCATCGGTCCCATCGCAAGGCTCACAATCGCACTCGTCTGCAAACTCCGTTACGCAATTACAATGGTAACCACATGGACAATCGCAGTTTCCTTCCGGACATTTTCCGTCGCAATGTCTGGGTCTTATCCATCCAGTATTAGTCACACTAGAGAAAGATACAGCTTTTTTACAATCCCCAAACTGGAACGATGTCTCTTTCAAAGTATTCATCTTGTTCGCTCGGTCTTGCTAGTCACAATGAACTATCGATCTTGCCTAGGGTTCCTTTTTTATATACAGACCAATACCGACGTGACCGTACGGTAAGGTGAAATGATTGGGAAGTCGCACTCGCTTCTGGTACACGATTTGATAGACTTTTTCCAGGGGTCGACTGACGATGTGGTGAGTGGGTAAACGTACAATCTTGTTCGGTTGGTGAGTGGTCACTTTAAAGTTTCCATCCTCTCCCGATTGCAAGGCTTCTTTCAATACCCCAAAGTTGACCACTCGACTGGTACGATAATTCAGAGTCAGTCCTTTCACTTTGCACGTCGTGTGCACTTCTCCTTGTTTGTCCCGGTATTCGTAGCCGTAATTTTTTGGGCCGCCACTGACGAAACTTAGAATCTTGTCGTCGGGATGCTCGTCTGTCCAGGCTCCTAAACGGTCTCCTTCGATGTCAGGGTGATGTTGAATCGGGTGATGGATGTAAATGCAACTGTCCGTGTCAAAGTACAGGACGCGTTCTTCTAACAGTTCTAAAGCTTCGTACAATTTTAAGCGAGCATGGGCTGTCACGTAAGCCGCAATGATGACGTTTCCAAAAGGGTCGTCTTGCACAAAGTCCAGATCTTCTTCGTAATTGACCAAGATCAAATTCTCTCGAACGACGTCCACGTGTTTCATGTATTTGGTTTTGTCGTGAATCATCTGGAAGTAGCGGGAAGGTTCTGTCAAATATTCCGTCTTGGGTAAACACGGGCGTTGTGCCATTTTGCCCCACAAGCAATTTAACATCACTTTGGCAAACGATCGCCTGCCTTCGTTTTTCTCGATGTGGTCTAAAGTGATACCTTCTTGTTCGTAATATTTCTCTTTGAATTGTATTTGGTCTTCGGGAGTGTGACACCAGGAAGGATAGCCGCTGGCTTCTTGTTTCAGTTTCAAAAAGGCATCCACGTAGTCGGCGAAAATGCCTTTCTGCGTGGGGTCACCCTTGTGGTATTGTTGTGTCTTAGGAAAGTGGCAAATTTCGTACACTTCTAACAGTTGGTATCCCATGTTCAGAGCTTTGAACAATTCCACGCTGACCCAGGTTCCCGTCAAGGCACGTTCTTCCTGGCTGTGCTGACAAGGTTGGTCTTGGTTGCACGTTTCGGCACAAGTACGGCACAAGGGAAACATCAGTTTGCCTTGACAATGGTGAGGTAAGACGGGGTGGTATAGGTTCGTGGGAGGTAAAACTTTGCACTTGATCAAGCCTTCGTATTGTCGAATGTTTTTCAGGTCGATGTGTTCCGTCAGCAATTGCGGGTGCCCTACAGGAAAGCGACAATATTTGCACACGTAGGGATACAGCGAACACACGTCCAAGTATTTGATTTCTTCTCCGTTCTCTTCGTCGGCTTGGTACAGCAAACAGGTGGCATTGGTCCTTCCTCCGTACAAACTATCCCTCGGGTTCAGCGGGTCCATGAACTGGTAACTTTCCACGAGGCGTTTAAACTCGGGATCGGTTTTCAAACGGTGATCGTATTCGTGTTCCCACATTTCCACCACTTGGTATCCTTGCTGTTCTAACTTTAGGCGTCGCTGACAAGTGTCCTGGTACAAGTCTTCCATGGTTCGTTGTAAAAACTGATTTTTAGTGCTACGATCAGGGTAACAGACGGGACATCCGTGAAATAAGCAACCGTTAAATTCGTACACGATCTTGGGGTTTTCTAAGTCCCAGCCATCGACCGAATACGTTCCGATGGTCTTTTCGCCCCCTCCGTTGCGGGCATGCTGAATCCATTTGTCTTCCTTGTCGCACAAGTAATGTAACCAGCGTAGGGCTTTGACCGAGTATTGACGTTTGACAAAGTGGGTCGTTTGAGGACTGATGACAGCCACGGTGTTTTCAGGCATGAATCGTTGTCGATACACTAAGGAACACGCTTTGGCAATGGTGCAAGCTTCTTTCAAAGGATCCACCCCTCCGTGTTCCATGAACAGTTCTCGAAATTTTCCACAGCAACGCCGTAAAATGTCCACGTCGGAACGACAATACTTTAGCATTTCTTCCTGAAAGTCGAAAGGGTCCGAGGCGTGAGCCTGGTACCAAGCGTAAAAAGCTTCTCGTTGTTCGGTACGCATGTTGTCGGGGTCGTAATAGTGAGCCTCAGGCAAATGGGGTAGAACGGCGTGTTGATTGGCTTCCGTATTGAAAAAGTGTGGAAAGTACCCTTTAGCCATTTCTGTCATTCCAAACGTTTTAGGCATTCGACTCAAAGGCATGGCCAAGTAACTCATCGAATCTTTAAACTGCACTTGTCCCACTTGCATGAAAATGATTTTGGCTCCGTTCAAAGTCACTTTAGGACGCTCGGTGCCTTGTTCTGTATAGTACCTCAAAAGAAACTGTCCATCGTATCCGGAGAAATTGTGAGCCATCACCGTGGCATGACGATGACAATCTCCGTAACGTTCGATGTCCTCTTGGCTCCACGTCTTGTCGACGGGGTCTAAGACCCATTGGGCAAAATCGGCTAGCGTGTTGGGTCCCCGAAAGATTTTTTCACGCCCTCCGGGAATCTTGCTGCAGTGAGGGCAATGACTGAAGATAGGTTCTTGAATGCACTTCTCGCACGCTCGATGAGCCACGCAGAAATTAGGAATGTGAATGCCGGTTTCTTGCATGCATTCGAAATCGAAAAAGATGAAATTGCCTTTCTTCTTGTGACCGTCCTCTTTCTCTGGTGGGGGCTGGTATTTTTGCACGTAACATTGGTGTTCCAAGTCCACGATGTGGTGACAAATGTGACATTTTTTCTTTCCTGAACATACGTGTGCCTTGGTATTATTGATACGTATGACTTGTTCACACGTAGGGCACAATCTCAGGAGTTGACAAGCACATTTCTTCTGTGAACCTTGCGTTTTCAGATGTTGTTGGTAACAGGTAGGGCTGACAAACGTACGCAGACAAGTGGAACAAGGCACTGGTTCTTCGCTCAGACAGGGTGAAGAGGCCAAACATCCTGAGCATTTCGATCCACAATGCTTGTGTTGCTCTCGATTATTATAACCATGGTCACATTTCTCACAGTAATAACCGTATCCCAGGAATCCGGTGATACTGGTAATGGTATCAAAATGGTCATCGTGATGATAAACGTGAATGTATTTTCCGTCCTTAAAATCTTGCCCTCGAAACAACAGAGACCCGCGCACTTCTTGAGGGTACACTTTCAAGGTGTATCGTGGAGCTAGGGCATCTTGCAATTTTTGCATCTCAGGAATGCCACAGGGTGTGTCTTTGGACAGTCCGGCTTGTCGTAACAGGAGTTCTGCTTCGTTTCGTTGTTTGGCTCGGTCGGAACGTTGAATAGTGTCCCAGGTTCTTTTCCATTCTACCGTGTCGTTCTTGTTGGCATAGGTTCGTCCCACCACGATGGCACGGGCTAAACACATCTGGTCATGAGGGTTCTTAATTCGGACGAGACTTGTTTTGGTGTTGCGAAGGTCGTCCACCAATAACATCTTTTTGCGCCCTGTCCCTTGAGGAGGAGAGACGTGGGTCATGTCCAGTGTGGCTTTACCATCGGTGATGTCAAACTGATCATTAGATTGTTGTACGTGTTGAATCTTGTCCATGACTTTGGAAGCAGTTAATTCTGCAGGGGTGCTAAACTCGATCCAAACAGGGGATTTCAAACCGTCGTGTTGTATGGAAAGTCTCAAGCGATCGTCTTCTTTGGGTTGACATTGTCGCTTGAGTGCAGTGAGCAAAGAATCCCACACCTCGGTGATGAACACTTCTGCTTTCTCTAACGGCACTTCAGCCTTGAAATCTTTAAACTTCACCGTGTATTTGTAAGCCGTAGTTCTAAATTTTCTAGAGGAGCGCTTTTCCGTCTCTCGAATGGAATAGTAATTTTCAGGGTTAACTAAGGGTGATGAACTTGGTTTAGAGGGTTCGGATTCTGGTTCACTCATGTCCTCTTCAAAATCACTGGCATGAATTTGTGCCAAGATTTCAGCCCTGGTACGAGGCGATAGATCACGTTTCTGCCTCTTACTTTCTTCTTCTTTCTTCTCGAATGAATGGGATCGTTTCATCTTGAAAGCAAAAAGTCAAATGACTCAAGTTCAAACACCATAAACTACTTTATAGTCATAGCAGACCAGCGTATATAAAAGGGTGTGTGTCTTGTCCTTTCACTATTCATTTCACTCTCAAGCCGAGCACAACGATGGAAGAGACTGACCAGATGGAACGTTTCGTCAGAGCTTTGCGAGGGGTCATTAGAAAATTCTCTTCAGACCAGCCTACGGACTATTCTCCTTCCTTTAGAGATAAAAGTCAAGATACTTGCTATATCTGTCAGAAGAAAGGGCATTGGTCTTCAGAGTGTCCAGACCGTCAAAAAAGAAAAAAAACAGGGGATAAAAAAGACAAAAGTCAAGATACCTGTTATTATTGTAAAGAAAAAGGACATTGGTCTCCAGATTGCCCAAAAAAGAAACAAGAGGAGTCAGAAGAAAAGAGGAATTCTTCAGAAGAAGAGAGGGATTCTTCAGAGGAAGAGAGGGATTCTTCTGAGGAAGAAAGAAGACAGGTGAAGAAAAAGAAACAGGAGAAAAAAAGAAGAAGGGAAGAAAGCGAGGAGGAAGAAGAGGAAAAGAGTGTGACGGTGAAGAAATTAAAAAAACAGAGAGACTAAACAAGGAGAAAAGAAGAAATTAATGAACTTTTTTATTAAAGTGTTGTGTTATAAATTGTGAATTGGATTGTAAAAAATGGAGAAAAGAATAAATGAATGATATAAGGTAAGTGTCTTTGAGTTGTGATTTTAAAATAAGAAGCTACACTCACGCACTCATACACAGACACGTACTAAAAAGGTAACATGGGTGAGTTTTTTTTGAGTTATTGGCAAATTGAAATTGTATTTCTTTTCGAGAAATGTGGGTGGCCCTGAAAAGGGCCTTTTTTAATTAAGGTGTAGGGGTGAGTTTAAGCAATCAATTTTAACTGCCTTAAGCCTTTGCCACGGCCAAGGCCTACTTCTGGACTGCGTAATGTTGATGATGATAATGATTGGGTTGAAATCACTAAGGGTGGTACGGTAGGCTTAGTCACAGGGTTGACATGTTTGGCTCGGGAAGGTCGTATTCTCTTCGGTCGTGATAAAGAAGTCTGATACATTTGTTTCAGACTTCTTAACTCCGCTAAAATGTCCAACAGTACCGTGACCGTTTGATTTTCACCCTCTTGTTTCTTTGCTGCTACTTCTTCTTGCTGTTGTTGCTGTTGTTTTTTTCTTACCTCTTCTTCTTGTTGCTGTTGCTGTAGGAGAAAAGCCTGTTCCGCTTCCTTTTGTCGTTGTATAAATTTCTCCAATTCTTCTTTCTGTCTCTGTCTAAAATTATCCACTTGCGGTAATGAAGAAAGTAACGAAGGTTCCGGAACAAATTCTTGCGAGGAGAGAAAATCCACAAAATCCCAATTCACCTCTTCTGAAAGTAAGTCCGGGTTCCCTTGGGCAGTCTCCCCTGCTGGTGCACCCCACTGGATCGTTTTCTGAGTTTCCGTCATGTTGAATCACTGTCGCATAGATTGACTGCACACAAGCGCTAGCGAATCTATATTGACTACGTGACGTCACAGACTGCTCTCTTCGGATTGGATGCGAGCTGACTGAATTCTGTAACGCGTGTTCGGATTGGTAAATGAACTCAATCCGTTTCAATCCTTCCTCCGCCTATAAATAAGCGCCGTTCACTGCATTGATTCACCTGTTCTCGTCGCTTCAAGATGTGGACTACAGTTGAGTCATCCACCCTTGTGTCTTCCATGATGTTTCGGACAGACTTGCTCATGTATGTCCGATCGAAGTGGACCGTTGTCCACAGGACAAACACCAGCCTGTGGATACGTAGGATCTACGTCGAAAGACAAGGATGCCTGAAAAGAGTGCTGATGTACGGACCAACAGTAAGACGCAGCCTAAGGACAAGAAGAAGACCAATGCGGTGCCATTTATGTTAATGAATACATTAACATAAAACCCAAAGGCCCTTTTCAGGGCCAGCCATATTTCTCGAAAAGAGATAGTCTTTTGAATTGCCTACCCCTTTTTAAAAAAAAATTTTTTAAAAAAAAATCCCATGTTAAATTCCCCTTGTCCGTAGATTGTCCCACGATTTATTCCCATGTTAAATTCCCCTTGTCCGTAGATTGTCCCACGATTTATTCCCATGTTAAATTCCCCTTGTCCGTAGATTGTCCCACGATTTTTCGCCATGTTAAATTTCCATTGTCCGTAGATTGTCCCAAGGGGTTCTGTAATGCTAATTCCCATTGTCCGTAGAGTATCCCCCTTCACTACTAACATGTTTCCAGGAATAAGAACAAAAGAATGAAGAAGCCTCAAACAGAAAATTGTCAACCAAGACATTAAAACACGTTGCGGTTTGATCTTCAAGCAAATGATGGAAGATAATAGTGGTGATGTTACCAAAATTAAATGTCAACTTCCCCAAGTACTGAATGCCACTCTGCGCTGTTATTCAGCGGACTGCTCAAAATGGCATAAATGGGATGCATAGAGCTCCTTTGGTATAGTCAGACTATTCAACTTCACCCTTAGTGCCAGTCTATGCACATGTTTTTTCTTCCATGTGTTTGTCACGGGATCTTTATATAACAATATGCCATATAATCCATTGGCTGTAACATTTCCTGTCCATATTTTACAAACACTATTACGTGCTATCACATAATTTAAAGAGATTTTCGCTGACAGGCTTTGCAGAAATCCTCCATTGCAACTTCTATATGGTGTAGGAATACATTGCTGCTAATAATAATGAGTGTCATCTTAAGCAGATACCATTTCTGTGATATTTATGGGGGGGGGTATTTTTTAATTTTTTAATTTCATAATTTAAAAAAATCATATTATTTTTTAAAAATTTTAATTATATTTTCCAATTGCTACATGCAATATAAACATGGTGTAAAAATCTCATGTGTCTATCATTAATAATAAAATTGTTAGAGCAATTAAAAGTTGAATAAATACTGCCCTGACAGGACATAGAACACAATTAATTTTACTATATGTTCTCTATGGGGCCCCGAATGGCCGAGTGGTCTAAAGCGCTCGCCGTTACGGATCACTGCCATCTCAGCTCTGTCTGCGTGAGTTCGAGTCTCAGCCTCGGCTAACGTTGGTACGTGAGAAAGCCTGCCAGTAGCTTCTCGTGGGTCGGTGGTTCTTCCCGGGGTTTTCCAGGGTTCTTCCTCCACAGATAAAACTGGCCGCCATATATAGCCTATCTTGTGCTGAAAAATGGCGTTAAACCCTACAACAATAACTATATGTTCTCTACATATGTTTCTCAGTACTGACCATTCCAATGTGTGACAATCAATACAAATCATATGTTTATCTAACATACCTTCAAATATGACTTCACGGTGAAGTTCTTGTCAAAGGTTGACCTGCTTTGTTTTTAGATGATGTTCTGTCAACAGAACAGCATGTAAACACAATACAGATTTCACTTCTGGATCATCAAAAAGGCCTTATTACTCACCATGCACTGTCGCCGAAATACACACAGACAACAACACCCTGAGCTCATATTCTCAAGAATAAACAACTTCATGTAACTCCCTACAAAAAATGCATAAATACAACTATTCTATCACCACCAGAATGAGGGAGGAACAAATGTTCTAAAAATATACTAGAACTCCATTCGTGGGTACTGAACTGGAAGTACTAATTGTGACCCGATTCCATATGAGATAACGGCGGTAGTGTTCCAAATGTGCCAAATTTCGAAACGAAGCTAATAACTAGGAAAGTTACGCATGCATTTCCAGCATAATAACATCGTGACAGTAAAGAGGTAAATGGATGATTTATTATCAATTTATATGGGAATATGAAATAAACCTGAGCATCATACAAATCGCAGTTTAGTATCGAATAACAGTTGTTATAGACGTAAATGTGAACAATGACGTTGTAACCCGGTGGGTGCTGAACTGAAAGTACTAATTGTGACCCGATTCTATATGAGATAACGACGAAAGTGTTCCAAATGTGCCAAATTTCGAAACGAGGCTAATAACTAGGAAAGTTACGCATGCATGGATACATACATACATACATACATACATACATACATACATACATACATTTACCAGGTTTTATAGAGTGGATTCGATCTACTGTTTTCAACACTATCTTATCTTAACCTTGTCTCTGTCAATTGGGTCCCATAAAGAAACCGCAAAATACTTGTCCAAATGTCACTAATAGTCACATATGCATATATACCTCCAAATATGTTTTACCCGCCACATTGTAGTTCTTTCTTTGTCATTTATTTCACGCTTGATTAATTGCCAAACACTAGTACAATATTTGACGTGGCGCAGATATATTTCCGATGGCGTGATTGGCATATATTATGTATTGTTTGGCTGACCTTATAGTGACAAGAATGTATTGCATATTTGAAACCTCGTACTATATCTGGAGAACTAAATATATACTAAGTCGTCACAACAGGGAAGTAGAAATATTTGATATTTACCTGTGTTAAACACTTGCAAATGGACGGCATTCTGTCTTACATCATCGTCTGTCTGGGAGATAATTTGTATTAATTTGATGGGAGCTTACTTGTGGTATGTACAATTATTTGTTTCTTTCTTTCTTTTTATATTGTGCTAAGAATTTGTAGAATCGAAAGGTTTTATCTCACGCGTGTTATTGAATAGCTATATAAAATAGTCTTTAACGGGAAATATAATTTCCATTACTCATTCTACTGGTAAAAATATCAATCGTACTGTTATTATTTTCTTATGCTTCCAGCCAGTGGTGAACCATATTTGCAAATGAATATCTGGCTGCTTCCTTTCACTTTACTTAGTGAGTTTAATATTAATTTCGTGGTTTACATCAAGATTGTGTGCTACGAACGAAACATTCCATGTATATTACATCATTTTTCAGACTGACGAATAATTTCGAACTTGATTAGAGGCTATTTGAGAAATTCGTAGGCTCTATATAAGCGCTTGCCTAAGCTACCCGTTGATTTTCGTTTCTATTAAATTTCCATATTAAGAGGACAGTTGTGAATATATTTCATAGATTTGCTTTAGTCAGTCTCTGTAGTATTGCTGGTTTAGATATGAATATAGAGAAAGTAATTATTGGATGGAAAGTATACTGCACTTAAAGTATGAGGAGCCCCTACAAGCCGAGTGGTCTAATGCTCTCACCGTTCCAGATCACTGCCATTCACCTCTGAGTGGGTTCGAGTCTCTGGCTCGGCTAATGTGGGTACGTGTAAAAACTTTGTCCATAGCTTCTCGTGGGTTTCTTGGTTCTTCCCAGGTTTTTTCCAGATTCTTTCTCCGCCAGTTATACTGGCCGCCATTTATAACATGTCTTGTGATGAAAATGGCGTTAAACCCCATAACAAAAACAAACACTTATAGTTCGAGCTGGAGTACCCAACTTGACTCAGCTATATGATATAAAATTGTATATCAACCGGAATAATATAAATAACATAAGTACTTATAGTAGCTGTGTATGTGTGTGATTTTTACGTAGCTTTAACGTAGCTACGATGTCTGCAGAGTGACAGTTTATATTGATGACTAGTGTAAGTGAAAGCAGTCATTCAGTTACAGGTTATAACAGTTTATTTCCCATTGTAGTGACGGTATATAAATTTAACTTTGTCTCTATGCAAAATGTTTTAACAGGTTTACACAAATGTCATGGAGTAAACATTTTGGTACAATTCAAATTTCTTCTTGTACCCTGCTTTTCGACAACAGTTAGTATTTACACAAATAAATTGCAAAAGTGCTCTCGATCATTTTTGCCAATGAAAACATACCAGCATTTCTTGTGGATTTTTTGGAATGTAGGAGCGGTGCAGATTATACATTATGTACTGTGAATGAGCTGGCCTGGCCCAACAAAAATAACATATGATCTTACCTTTCCCTGGTTACCTGCATTATAATAGGAAAGTAAACATTATCTGGACTTATTAAGGATGGTCTTTTCAATTTTCAGCTTTCTTCTATTCGGGATCTGTTTCCGGGAGAATAAAATGTCTAAACATTTGTATAAAGTCTACGAGCAGTGTTTCTTTCGGACGAATTTAAAATCTAAATTTCTAGAGGTTTTTACTGTTTAAAATTGGTTTTCATTATAAATTTATTTGAAGGTTTATATACACTTCCAGCTTTTTCCGATCTCAAAAATTAGGTCCAAATATTATGAATTTAATACAGACAATAACGTCCGCTCGAAAACCATCCAGAAAATTAAACAGAACGTAATTATTTGTAAAATGTTCACACAGTTATGGATAAAACAAAGTATTGCTGGCGATGGAGTCTGGACCATACAGGAATCTCATCCACTGGTGATCTTATTTTTTCCTCTACATTTAGCTCATCCATGACGTAATTGTTACATACCGCTTTTCTCAGTGATTTTTTTTTTATCTTCAGTTGTGGGTAGGTGGGGGGAGGGGAAATATACGAATGAGTCGGTGTATATCCATTCCCTATATATTGCATTGGTACATACAAGTAAAACACATCTTTAAAAAATAGAGCATAAATGTTGTTCAAAATATGACATTATTAGAATAGATATGCCACGTTGTTTTATAATGAAGCCGTGCTCGAGTAAAAAAATAAACAGTGGCTGTACGCCGGTAAACGGTAATAAATGGATTTTGCTAGAAAAATCTGTGTGTGTGTGTGTGTGTGTGTGTGTGTGTGTGTGTGTGATTTGGATTGTTAACGTAGCTTTAACATGTTTCATTCATATCACTACGATGTCCTCAGTGTGGCAGTTTATAGTGATGTCTAGCGCAGTGGGGCATCATGCTGCATACATGTAGCACCATGTCCCACCCAGTCACATTATCCTGACACCAGGCCGACCAGTCTTAACACTAACCTCTTAATAATGAGTGCATAGCGAGGCAGCTTTTACTAACAATTTTATAAGTCTTTTGTATGACTCGGTCGGGGTTCGAACCCGCGACCACCCGCATCCGGGGCGGACACTGTAACCACATAGGCCATCACAGGTCGCTAGAATAACCCGATGTTCAATTTCTGTTAAATGTGCCAAGTGTGATATTAATTCAACTGATCCTAAACATTCATAATGGTCTGCACAAAATACAAAATCCTACAACAAATCCCACCCACCATAGCCAAATAATAATAATGTACAAATTGTAAACTGTTCCACTCACAGGACTGCCCCTTTGTTGGCGAACATCTGTACAAATTTGTACCATTGTCAGGTTTTCATACAGTTTGGATTGTATATGTATTTGGCGCATTTTCGTTCATGTATACAGCCTCGTACACGGTACGTAAACCGGTTTAGTGCAAGTTTCTTTCTTTACGTATAAACCAGCTTTCAGGTAAAGAATGGATTTATACGTTTTTAATATTGCACGATTGAAAAGATAGTATATTTGTGATTCCACATCAATTTATATTCACACGGTAATGCTCAAGCTTGTAACAAACATCTTCGATATGCATCTTTTTACTGCATATTTGCGATTTAACGGAAATGGAAGAATGTTTTAAGATGTTACATTACATATGTGCAGGATACTACATTTTGAGGGGACTCAACATGAGAATGATATGAGCCAATTTAGATTCAAGATTGAGACAAAACTATAACTAAGTAGATGTAAAACATTTTGACCTCCACCCGAACTAGGATGGGAATCACAGGTTTTGTAGCTTAACATACCATCTAGGACCAGTCGTCTCCCCCACCCTGCGCCCCCACCCCTCTCCACTCACGAGCCTATACTCTAACTTGCTTTGTAGGCTCAAACCGCTTTAGAAAACAATTAACAAAGCAAACACCAACACCACTGCTACTACAACTACTAGTATCACGTGCTCCTCTACACACATAAAAGCAGTGATTGTAATGCATGCGCCTTGCAATATGATCACATTCATGTTTGAATTGTTGCAGGTTATCGTGTACAACATTTCTAAAGGCCTATATCTACTCTTTGTCTACTAAGTTATCAGCACAATTTCTAGGCTATTGATATTATTTATATTTTAAATAAGATTTTTTTAGATAATAGACATGCACGCGCTCATCTGTAAAAAAGCAAATACAATATTTGCTAAGCTTATTTAATAAGGTCGCCACAACTCATATACGCCCAGATGTGTGTCTACCTCTGGAAGATTTACATTGGTTTAAACTCTATGTATCGGAATTACTATAATAAGGTTACTTGCTCGTTTTAAGCACTTGTGCAAACTTCCGGACGCGTTTCATACAAGTGCGACTGAAGTATTATGTTCAGCAAGTGACCACTAAATCGGTCTTCTCCATTATCAAGCCATGTGGTATGCCTGTGTATTTGCTAAAAGAGTGAATATCTTGTATCTGAAAATACGTACTATTTGTTAAGTAAGAAACTAAGATAAACTTAATAGTTTTTGCAAGTTTATATCGGTTGTACGTTTACGTTTCTGGGAGGTCTACATATAAATTATTAGTCAAAATAGAAATCATATCCAACAATGAAATATGTACAATATGAACTAGGGGAAACTATATTTTATTTGCATCGGAAGATAAAGTTGTGCTATATTCGTTGCTCAACAAGCTCCAATCAGTCATTGTGAACTAAACGTATCAAAGGCTTGTGACAAGAGCTAAGAAAACAATAACTAGTTTAGTACATTATTTGTCAATACATTGCAATTTGTGATGCATGTTAACTTTAACATCAGAAAACCAAAAGGGCATATCCCGCCAAGCAGGTAACACAGCTTTATATAGAATCGAAAGGGTTCGAGTGAAATGTCATTATCAGATGCATTTTCGAAAATCCTAATTGCTTGCCATTATAAATTAGTTTTCTTCCTGTGTGTATTTTGCTGATATTTCTCTTTTCATATATTTTATTTGATTTGTAGATGTCAATGCTGATGCAATTTTAGCTGGCTCTATAATTTAATAACAGTAACATAATTAATTATCCTTAGAATTTATCTTTATAATAGCACACTTCTATTTTTCCACACAAGATTCACACAAAATATATCTTTGCATCGTTTTATGTCTTCGTATTATCAACCTCGTATTATCAAATCGATATGTCGTTAATTTCATGAATATCCATTGCCACAAACTATAAAACAGAACTAAAGATGTGAAAGGATTTACTTGCCAAAAATTCATAGTTTCAGCATGTGCACGGTCCTTTCAGGACACGCAGTACATAATATGTTTTATGCAGTTAAGTCCTGATACCCCCCAAAAATGTAGTTGATGATCAATAAGGAGAGACAAAAAAGAAACTAATATACATGTCCCTCGCTATAAAGCGATTGTAACCGAATGCATCATGGACCGATTGAAAATGCAATATGAGTGAATGGAAGTTTATGAAATGAAAAATAAATATTTACGACAATACATACACAAGTAGACTCAAAAGCCCACTACAATACATGCGATATAAAACAACACGTTATGAAAAGAAAACAGATGAAAACAGATTCACGTATACAAAATTCATCCATTATACATAATTAAATGAGTACAATTCACAGAATCATATGATGCAAAGAAATAAGCATGATTCATAAATCATGTGATACAAACAAACAAAAAATAAGCACAATCATATGCCCCGCTGAACTAAGCATGGTTCATACAACCACATGTCCTTCCAAATGTAGCACAGTGTATCCTGCCCTTATTCCGAGTTCGGAATTCATGTCACTATTCTTTGCCCTTCTCCAGAATCCGGAATTCCTATCCTACACGTCTAGTCATGTAGTAACATACACACAGTCAGTTTAATTTTGTCCAGTGGCTACGCTGTCACACTGCAGGTCATGCCGTCACCGTTCTGGTTCTTCCAGCCCATCCATCCAGCTATACATATACTAAACTGGTCATAATAAGAAATAAACTAAATGCAGAGAGAAAATCCATAAATACATGTTACCATATTATTGTACGTCAAAATAAAGTTTTCAGTGATACCAGACCAATAATTTTCTAGAGTTTTAAATCCCAAAAATGAAAAATAAATACGGTATATTTATCGAAAATTTGGCTTGTATATTTTATATCACTTATCCCTATGGCTGTACTAAGTCTTAAGAGTACTGACACACCTTCTCAACATCCAATCGATCACTGTGTCGCATAGACAATATGTCTCCTATAAATGCAAAAAAGGAAATTGTACATGACCAGGGGTGAAGTACCCGTGCTCATCGTGGTATATGGATATCTCGCCGCAAGCGACCTATGACGAGATGCATGTATTGGGCAGTCACCCTAAAAAATATTAACAACACTTGGGAACGTTGTATGCGTCTGAGAAACCAATTACCCAAATCGTTCTAAGGTATTACCAAATTATTGTCTTGTCTTATTCCGTGACACTCCATCCCGCACTTTATCCATTTATCCATTTCCCTCTGTCTCTCTCTATCTGTATCTGTCTCTCTCTCTCTGTCTGTCTGTCTGTCTGTCTCTCTCTGTCTCTCTCTCTCTCTCTCTCACACACACACATACAAATAAACACACTCATACACAGGTTTCAAGAAATATCATATAATGACCATATGTACGATACAATTACTAGTGTATGTGTGACCATAGTTTCATAGTAATAAAACCTTTAATCGTTTATTTGTGCAATGTTTCTCAGATGTACCTAGTAATGTGTTCTTACACAACAGAATGTGTTATGATATGTTGCTACCACATCTAGTAGAAGAGACAAACGAGGAGTTTAGGATGTATTTATGTGCAACCTCTCCCCACTCACCCACCCCCAAATAAACAAACAAGAAAAACAGTCCACTTCATAACAGTAAGAAGCTACTTGATATTAACAAAACTTTCCCTGCTGAAATATAAAGTAGCTCCTGAGTCGTTTATATATATATATATATATATATATATATATATATATATATATATATATATATATATATATATATATATATATATATATTGGCGATCCAACATTTTTTTAAACCGAACTAAATACAACATAATATTCCTAGGTTAATACCAGATATAGTTCATCCGGTGATGGAAACACAAACTTGATATTTTAAACAGTGGCGAAATCTGTATTTTGTTTCAACCTGTATATAATGAAGCTGATGACTATTTCTTAACATAAACATACCGTCTTCGTTTTGTTATATAACAGACTTACTCTAAAAGCTTAGAAGATTAAATTCACTTCCCATCACAACACCACACCACCTTTTCTTAAATTCACCTCACTTTCACAGGCAATGGCGTCATTAGGATTGGTGTCACCCAGTGCGGTAACTCATGGTATCACCCCCATGGACCTCCTTCCTGCACAAAAATTCAAATAGTTTATAGACAGTCATGTGCAGTTACTCATGTCACCCGCATGGACACCCTTCCTGCACAAAAAATCAAAAATGTTATAGACAGTAATTTTGGTGTCACCCCTTCTGATGGTATCATCCAGTGCGGTCCGCACTCCCCCCCCCCCCCCACCCCAGTGACGCCACTGTTCACATGTTGACCATATAATATCAGTGACTTATGATTGGGATTACCTAATATGTTGCCGAAAGTTACATATCGACAATTCGTAAATTATTGTATTCTACCTGACCACAACGTAAGTCCCATTCAACAATGCCATCATGGCATGTTTATCATTGTCGTCAAGGATGTAAGGACAAATAACTTCAAGGAGACGCGACCGGCGTGTAGTCAAATTTCTTCAACAAAATTTAACTCCATCTCTGAAATGTACTGCGATTCATATTTATTTGTTCAAGCTGGCAAAGTGCTCGCTTTTATTTCTGAAGGTATTACTTCTGTATAAGCACACAATGAAACGTCTCATTGAATGATGTGTATTTGCACATTTGAAAATAGTAGGATATGTTTCACGTGAGAAAATATATAGGAATGACAAAAAATGAATATTATTTTGCCAGTATGTTTCTATAATTCACACTTAAGTATATAACAAAATTACAAGTTCGAACATTTTAACATAACACAAAATGCGGATCTTTCATTGGACAAGATGGAAATCAACATTTAATGAAATCACGTTACCTTAAACATTTATCATAAGTGTATATGCTTCTTTATCACATGACTACTGTGCTATGTACACTAATATATATATATATCTTCATTTTTATACATGTAACACGTGTAATAAGACCTCCTGATATCTCAAATGACGATAAAACGTCATGCAGATGAAACACATAAGGACTGAAACGTCGGAATATATTTTAAAGTCAGTTCACTATTTTGTTAGAAAATATGTGCAAGTCCATAAGAGAGCATGAGAAAAGACATTCTTAAAATAATGTTTGCATAAATAAAATACAGGGTACACTTTGCATTTATTATAACTATAACAATTTATATCTTATCCAATAAAATGTTGTATTATTGATATGGGATGATTAATATTTTTCGAAGTATTTCTTTTTGCTTCAGGTCAAGGCAGATGGCATTATTAATACTGCTGATTGCATTAGTTACAGTGTATTCTGGTACGTATCTTGCATGAATAGATAAATTATATCATGTTTCATATATTTTAGCTTGTAATCATACCTTAAAGTTTTCTGTGTTCTTGTATGTTTCTGTGTCCCACTTATTCCTTCATTTGTGAGAGGACACATTTAGTGGGAAACGTGTACGTTATGATGCTAAGGTTTACGTATTCGCTACATACATTACATTTGAACTGTCTTAGGTGAACTCGTTGTTTGGTGATGATGCCAGTAATTTTCGCCTTAACATATTACCCTGAATTTCATAATACAAAAATTCAAAAAGAAAATGAAATCCGATTCTAACTACAGTGATGTTACGCATAGAAACTAATCGTACTCATAATTTTTAGTAATAGAAAATTATTAATTGAACAAAATATAATCATCAATGGTAAAGTCATCAATGATGAAATCATTCATGATAAACTAAATTATTTCCATGATTGCAACTACTTCGAATGTGATGAAGAGGAACATGAATTCGCGATGAAATGTTTTTTTTTTTTTTTTTTTTTTTTGGGGGGGGGGGGAATGTGCTGCTTGTAAAAAAAAGTAGAAAAGGAAATTGGAGAGACACTTGAAAGGATTTCTGAGTAAGGGCTTGTTCCAATGGGTTAAAGATATCAAGCATTGCTCGAGGTCAGGACCGATGGCATTTATTTTACCACTACCGTATTGTTGGCAAGCATCTGGTAGCGGAACAGTGACACAAGTTCCTAACTCGCTTATTTCTGTTCCGCTAAACTTAGCTCGTATGTAATGACGTATTTTCTGTCTGGCTCATAAATTGGACCTGAAAAGACGTGATTACATGTGCCCCCTCCCCCCCCCCCCCGACACATAAATCACGCACAGGCATGAATTATTCAGCGGAAGGGGTGTTATTTTGGACCCCTGGATCCCTCATTGTATTGCTTTTAAAAAATTATAACGATTATCAAAGGCACAGTAGTTAGCCTGCATGTGTTTATTGAGCGAGTACACTCCCAGGAAAAGCTAATTTCAATAGTGAAAGGTAGACAAGGTCCAAACGACTTCATCATATAAGGTAGTAAAGGTCCAAAAGACCTAATCATAAAGCTAGACAATGTCCAATAAAACCTTAATATAACGATAAACAAGGTCAGAAAGACCTTATAAGAGGGATCCATGACCCACTGGGGTGGGGTGGAATGAAAAAAAAGGGGGGGGGGGGCGGTGTTCGTATTTCTTTTCTACAGTGGCGTAACTGTTTATATTAGTTCCGAATACTTGTGACTAATGCGCGAACGAGGCTCAGTGCAAGCGTGCAGGACGCCAGTGGTCCAAGGACTGGAAAGCACACCACGGACGAATGCTATTTCTATATATTGAGGAGACAACATAACATGGTTAAGATAGTGTGAATATAAGCTGAAAGTAAACTGGTAATTATGTTTAATGTTAATCTCTTGATCTATAAAGGCATTATTCCAGGGATGGTCAATTCACATGGATCGCCCTCTACACCTGCTAGGATGTCGTTTGGCAATCTTGGATTTCGCTGGGGGGAGGGTCCAATCACAAATTTACATTGACCAGTACACATCTTGTTGGCCATACAATAATATATGAAACATCATCAGCTTACAGTAACAACCTGTTTTAAATCCCAGGAAAAAAACACTAATGCACATCATCTGAGCACTCCCATCTCCGTTTGGTGAGTTGTAAATCGCTTAACTAAATAATTTATTGTATTACAGAACGCGAAAATATTAAGAGAAATTGCAAAGGAATGGTATTACACTCATGGGTCAACTTGATCCCCCCCCAAAAAAAAAATCAACGACGATTTTGAAATGTTACAAGAGCGACGGGAGGAGGGTAGATATACATTCGCGGCAGAATATCGATTTATCAAATTACTCCAGCAATCAATGACAACGTCGATTGTACGGGTCAACCATAATACAAAAATTGTTGAATTCGTTCCACTGCCAAGGGCCATAGTAACATGTTAGATCCGCGCTGCCTTGAGAGGATGAAACAAAATGTTTGTAGGTGTACGCCGAACTGAGATAAAGATGCTTCTGGTGGAATCGTTGCATTATAATTGCACGCAATCAACCAATCATTCGGAATCCATGGAAGCAGAATCCAAGGATTCTAAGCACGTGGTTATTCCGGATATGAATTATCCTGTATGTGGGGTCGGGGCAGTGTACCGATTAAAAAATTATAGACTGCCTAGGCGGCCCAGTACGAAAACTAATAACATAATGTCTCTTTTCTTTGTTTATTCGGAGTGCTCGTTAATTTTTTTTGTTTGTTTATTCGTGCCGTTTACGGTGAGGACAACCTGGTCACCGTCGGTCGCTCACGGTCTATCTATGGCATGCAAACTTATCGCTAATTTTTCACCGAGGGCGTCCAGTAAATGTCCACTTGATCAATAAGATGAAATCGTAATAAGGACGGATTGTGACATCGAAAATAAACAGGATTAGTAGGCACTGACAAAATAAAATAGCCGGTGGGAGGGACCGCTGTAGAAAGCTATAATAAACATATCCTTGTTTTGCATGGGATCCGTTGTATGCCGCCTAATACCTACCATCCACAGCGTCACAGACAATAATTACAGAACAAATATTAAATATACCCAGCAATATACGACGACCACCACCATCTGGATCGTTGCTATGTTTGAGAATATTTGGTGGTGTTTTATCGCCCTTCATGCTGCCTCAATCAATGGAAAATATTAGTTGATTATATCATTGGGACCCTTTTGTATTTAATCGATGTCCAACACAGGCAGTTTGAAAGTACGCAATTGGGCTTCATATATCTTATAATGCTTAAAAAAATGACTTTGTGTATTCTACAACAGCTGCAACCTCACTATCGCCCTATATAATAGCCTTTTCTATTGAAGATTTTCCATAAGATTCTCAATCAGACCTCCTTGAGATTTTGTACTGTCTCAATGATTTTCGTTTAAGATTATCATTCGGATATTCTAGTATGTTTTGCTCAGATGTGGCTCACAGATCGCCTTGTACATTTTGATATTCTTCTGCTATCGAATTGTCGGATACTCTTCCTTCAGAAATATATCGCCTATTGCTGATTCTGTCATCAGTGCGCCATCATATCGCCATGCCTATTTTTGTCGACCAACAGACGCGATATATGATCTTTCGACCATCTCGGGGAGGGAGGCGGATTTTCAGATATGCCCATTTATAGTGTCCCTTTTACTCTGGAAGTTTAAACAATTTATGTTCGTCAAATAAAATCATATCATTGTGGTTGTGGTTGTGGGGGTCCAGCAGAAGTTGGCGCTAGCAAAGGTTACCCCAACACAGTTCTGGTCTGCGACTGATATATGTCAACGGCTTAATCCGGCATTCATATTTCATTGGGGGCAATCAACGTTGGCTCATTACCATGATATCAACTTTTGATTCTTTTCATGTTATTGATTTAATTCTACGCCGAAGTTCACACTGATTTGCTCAATTTGATATGATTATGTTGGAATGCCAACGACATTCCAGACCGGAACTTGTATTTCGGTACCGTAATCTTTATTGTTATACTAGAATACCAGTCAATTGTTAGCGGATAATCCACCTAATGATTTTGCTCTGATGTTTGGCTAACTATAATAAACTCGTAACTGTGTTAGTGCAAGCTCAAATATCGGTATAGGAAATTAATATCGAAATACGGCTGCGTTGAAGTCGCTGCTATCAATGTGGCCGTCGTCGGCATTGTGTTATAAATAATCTGGTCGTTATTATTTATGCCGATTATAAATGGGGCAATTCGCAAAATGGCGGCGACCATGTCGTCCGCTATGACCTACACTCATAATGATAAATATCACCGATTGCAGAAAATTCATCATCGGATATTTCACCCTCGTTTGACCCAATGATATCATCGATGATATTATTTTTTACTCGCACATCTTGAAAGTTGTGTGTTTCGCGATAATACTAAAAATACAAGCAACAGCGATGCATACAGACACACCAATTCCTGCTGCTGGAACCATCACGTACGTTACTGATCATGTACCTATTAACATTGTTGCTCCAGCGACTACAGTAGACACCGCAAATACAACGTTGTCGATGACGACCATGAGTCTCGTGTACTTTTGTTTTTGCTTAATCGTGAACACGTCGATGTTTTCCAGCGATACCTTCCACGCATAAACTTGATTTTATTTATAGGAATGTGTGAGATTCGTACGCGAATCCATATTCAAGTAATACATTGGTGTGTTAGAGCGAGAAATTCAAGACACCTGCATTACATCACTACGTTTTTTTTTCATCTTCGGGATCCACTATGAGTATTTCCTCGGTACTTTGGTTTGGAATGATTGACACGGTTCCATAATATTCATTCGCTGAATGACGCCTTGGATATATCGTAAATGTCCTAAGTTTCGCAGAGCTGCACACTGAGAGTCTGTATACGCAGGTGAGATCAGCTGTGTGCTTGGTTGTATTATCGCGTTTGGACCATATTGCTGATCCATACCCAACCGTATATACAGCACTGATGGTGGGGTTGTATGTATTACACCCGCATCAAACTTTACGACGCGCTCGGCGACGTCCGGGCTTCCGCTGAAAAATATATCTCCGAGCGTTGTGTTAATCGCTTTCAATTGTGTTTTAATGCTGGATATATCACCAAGATTTTTGTTAATTACAGCGAGCTTTAAATCGATGACCATTGGAATTCCAAATTATTCATCGGCAAGTTTATCAAGCTTCTGAAAATTTCTTCGAAATTTTATAAACGTGGTTACAGGAGAATCATATTCAGATCACATCGTGGTTAGTCTATTACCAATTGTGGTGTCATTGCCGTCCACGTACTACTTCGTTGCGACGTCATCTTAAGACGCTGGTTCTCACAATATAAGAATTACATATTTTTGTTATGCGTTCACCGGTCATTGTATCTCTGGTATTAGAAACATGTTTATTCATTTCGATCATTACATAAATGAATTTCAAAAATAAAAAATGTCAATCAGGTCAAGCAGAAATAAACTTAGTTTTGGACAAGGTTTAGTGCAGCAAAAATGTTGCATTACTATAACATGTAATGAAATAAAAAATTTAAAACTAACAAACAAACAATTAAAATAAATGTGCATAACATCTGATAATAAAGCACTGATTTATTTTTGAGGACGGGCGCGTCTTTTTCAAATGCGGGATCATAAATACGCTTAAACATTTTATTATATCCCTTATTGTTTAAAACGACGTCGAGCCAGACCACTTGCTGCGATCAGACTTCCTTAAACCGTTCATTTGCACCTTATTAGCTTACTTATGCTTGATGGCATATATATATATATATATATATATATATATATATATATATATATATATATATATATATATATATATTTGGAATTGCTCCACATCACTTAATAGGAAAACTATGATCTGATCTTGCTGTTATTTATTTGTAATACCTGATAATATTGTATTATTTTCTTCTTAGATTTATGTCTCAAATCTGCGCCTCACTCTCGTATTTCAGTGACATTTAGGACCAATTGCTCCGTCCCCTGAATTAGGGAGTGTCTACGAGATTCAACTAGTTGAAAAGGTTTAAAGTGTTAGACATTTACAAGGGAATACTAAAGACATCAAAATGCCAATTATAATGAAACTAACTCTTTTATAACAATCCGCATTAGAATCAAATGTTAATCCTGATAACAATTATTGCCACGAATTATTTTCTAAGATAGTAATCTACTTTAAAATTCTTTGCCATATTCGTTATATATGTTTCACTCATATCTCTAATAATTTGCCAGTAAGACACAATCTGAGGAAGAATAATTGTGGCTTATTCATCCCTCTTCGAAGATTACTATCTTTTTATTCCATACGTTATATTGAAAACTATTACTCACACAAATGGAGAAATATTTAATGTAAAGGAGCATGTGTTCATCACTTATCAATGTTCTCGGATATTGAACGTGACTTTAGGCAATCATGGTAACGTTTGTGTTTCAGAAGATCAAGACAGACATTTAACAAGTTTAAAATAAGGTTTACAAATAATGATAAGCGTATATAATAATTTGTTCAACCACGTCTGATGAACAACCCCCCATAGTCACTAACATACAACAGTATTCGTATATTCCGAATTGAATGAAGATACTCGTGGCAACAATAAAGACACTTCTTTCCTAAACCTGTAACAAACAGGAACAAACACTGTCTCCAATATCTATATGCACTGTGCCAATAATAATAATAATAATAATAATAATAATAATAATTATAATAACAATAAGCATTATCAGTATTATTATTATTATTATTATTGCATATTGTTATAAAACTTAATCGGTTCTCTTTTCTTACAGGGGCGGAATTGATTTCTAAATATATTTGCAGCGGAGAGTCTGTTATATTATTTAGAAATGTCTCGTTAGACATAAATGACACCGTTGCATCTTTGTATGTAAATGGTGACAGTAATACGTTAATTGCGATGTGGATGAGTAAAATTTCTAAGATAACTGACAACTACACTGGGAAAGTGTTTTTGGACCAAGAAGGAAACGTTTGGATGCAAAATGTTAATACAGGGGATGAAGCGAAATACATCATTTTGCACGAGATAGGCGGCACAACCAGGAATCAACATGAAGTGAAGTTAATTGTGCTGGGTGAGTGTTCATAGTTGGTTTGATGATTTGGAGGCGTCGAGTACAATACGGTCTCTCTCCTCAAAAGCCCTAAGCGCGAATCAAGGATTTTGTTAGTTATAATTAGTGTATTAATAAAGTGTTTGCATGTTTTTCCTCATTGAATTTAACTCTAAAAAGGTTTAGTGAGACAAGTATATATTTACGTACGCGCACAAAGATTGTAAAATATATTTATGCACGAGTACAAAGATTGTAAAATAAACCTTTGCTCATAAATTCAGCATCCAAAATTGGATTTTAACAAATCCACCGTTTAATATCAGATATATTACCTTTTTGTTTAAAGTTTGCGCAAATTCCGCAAATTATGTAAATTATGTACTATTAGCCTTCATTTCATTGCTTACTGTGTATGTGCGTTTTATTTCAGTGTGTTGGTGGCATTTCAGAAAATGATATAATGCACGGAAAAGCTCTTAATATAGTCTCTGTTCTCTCTCTCTCTCTCATTCTCTCTTAATTCTATATTTGAAATCTGCCAAGTGCTTAAGATAATACAGACACAAGTTTCACATATCTGCATCTCTTGGCGGAGACTAGTGAAATAACTAAATATAGCACTCACAAGACCTCCTTACATAAATGATTTTTCAATGTTGCAATGTTATTGAGCTTGATTAAATGAATAAAATGAAACAAATGCCACATAGTGAAAATGGTAAATTTTGTTATATGACTGAACACTATTTAAAAATTCATCACATGTATTTGCTGTAGAAAAGGAATGTAGAGGACTTGGCGAGTCTAGCGTCGCACGTTTAACATCGGATTTGCAAACTGTTGCTGACACACGAAACCATCAACTTTAATTAAGCATGTTATCTCGTCGTTTGCGGCTTGCAGCCAATTAATTTTATTAGACGATGTATGCAACTGCCACTTCTTGTTGTTGCTGCTGTAGGGTTTGACGCCATTTTTCAGCACACGAAAGGCTATACATGGCGGCCAATATTAATGGTGGAGGAAGAACCCGGGAAAACCTCGGAAAGAACTACCGACCCACGAGAAGCTACTGGCAATCTTTCTCACGTACCCACGTTGGCTGAATCCGAGACTCGAACAAGCGCAAACAGAGGCGAGATGACAGTGATCCGTAACGGAGAGCGCTTTAGACCACTCGGTTTTGTTTTGTTAACAATATGCTAATACACTGCTATTAAATTCTATTAAAACTGAGAAACGTTCAATAAATGAAGAAATAAATTAAATTAAGCATAAATGCAAAGATTACAAATTCCGTAAATTTTTCATGTCGTTGTTATTGTGCTTGGATGAAATTGATTGATGTAACATTATCATATTTAACATATCTTGGAACCTAAAGCGGAGCAGTTCTATGTTTGCACTTCATATAAAGCAACCAATCTTTCTGTTTCGCAGTTGCGCCCACAACTAACTGCAAGTTGGCAATAAAGCGTGTGAACAATACTTTGATTGCCTCTCTGCAAGGCTCTGAATGTGGAAAACCCGCAGCTTCTGTACATTTTGTGCACTACGCTGATACTTCATATGAAGTAAGTATTCTTTAAGACACAGGTAGCACTCCAGCCCAGTAAAGAAAAATGGAATTAGTCTAAGCCCGAAATTATATGCCTACACGCTATACGTGATACCAACATGATAATAATTAACTCAACGATTTTGAAAGACCCTTTTTCATTTGTCCGATGCGCCACTGTCACTACCTAGTGCTTATATTGTCCCTTACAAAGCCTCGATTCGACATTATGTTAAGGTTGTAGCGGTATTCGCTTGTCTTCTGTTACGCTATTAAGTCATTCATAAGATTTTGACAACATAGTGTTCACCCAATATCCCAGAGCAGTTTCATATCACACTACCTATTTTAAACATTAAACGCATTAAGGATATACAAAACGTACAAAACGTATGTATAAGGTTTAATCTGGTCTTTGCCAGGGGTTCACCAGCTCTGTCACCTTGTTCGTATTTCAAACCTAACGGGAGTTTCCTTGCTAGCACGGCCTCTATATTAGCGTGGGCTAGTACTGTTTCTTTCAGATAACAAACTGAATGCAGTATGCCTTCTTCAATAACCTCCAAAATAACTCCAAACTTTTTCAATCTTTCCCTGGAGATAAGCAGGTCATAAACTGTAACTGATGAATGAAATGACTGAGTTTTATGTACATTTTACATCCCTTTTGTTTCACGATTTCAAACTCGCTGGGGTAATTGATGTGTGGGTACAATCTGCATGCAGTGTAGGAGAATAAATTAGTATTCAACAGGTAATAACCTTTTCAAACATTACACTTCAATCAGCTTATACAGTATATAGTGTGACATTGAAAATTATATGAATTTGAACTTACATTCTTCAATCCAAGCAAAAAAGCAAATTTCGCATTTAATAAAATGCCATTACACACTGTCTACATTGCAATACTGCGTTATACTTGTTAAGAATATTTGATTCATGATTCATTGCATAACACAATTTATGTGATACGCAGATGATTTTAAGAAATTCAAGCTATTTGGTTTGAAACAAACTATTGATGGGTAGATAGTCTTCAAAGAACACTGTCAACGATTATACAAATACCATATTTGCTACATTGAATGTGAAAGAGAAACTCAACGACATGTAACTTGTAGAAACCTGAATTCAAAACAGAAACAGTTTTGGTATGCATCAAATATCAGCATTATATTTGATAAAATACACTGTTTTATGGTTGTAATGTTTTTGTATAATCCGTTTATAAGTATATGCGTTTTTTTTTTTTTTACAGAACAACACTGTAGCAATTTTATATCCTGAACAAGAAACCGGAACATACACTGCTTGTATGGAGACCCCTGCTCTAAGATGTGGCAGCTTTTCTAACCCATTCGACTTTTGTACTTACTTCATATTTCACAATCATCCGAGTAAGACATAGTTCCCTGTAATTACAAATATATTAATATAATCTGTTCTAGGAATTTTAAATTCACAACTTATAACAAGGATTATGTGTATTGTTATTTATAATGTTGACACGTTCACACAGACACACACACACACACACACACACACACACACACACATATATATATATATATATATATATATATATATATATATATATATATATATATATATATATATACTAGTCAAGGGGTTATATCATTAGTCTCCCTACGAGACATAATGTAACCCCTTGACTGGGATTTCCTTGTCTCGGTCCAAACCCCAGCGTAGATTATTGTTCTCTCCCAATATGTTCCTCAAAAGAAAAAAAGAACTATTCACTAGTGTAATATAGTTCACGTGCTAATGTTTCCATGCGGCTCATTAACACAAATTTGTTAATGATCGCTGTGGTGTGACCGATGTATCCAAAGTACACAGTTTATACGCGTGAGCAAAGAAAAATTATATCATAAAATGTGGCATAGTAATAAGGTATTATCACATTTAACATATGGATGTTATATAAAATTGACAATAAATAGTTATTATTTATTGAAAAATACCTGTTTCATTTTCATCAGTTTCAATTTTGAAATATTATATTGTAAATAATGAAACGATACCGGGAATTCAGCTCTAATGTAGTTATATTCAGTACAAGCTGTAAGGAAGAGTAACATGTTGCATCAGATTATTCATGGGTAATTAGTGATCAGTGTCACTATCGTATATAGCTCTCCTTTTCTTTGGAGGAGTTGAAACTCTTTGTGACATACTTGTGTTGTCCTTAATATTGATTGTAAAATTACCCCCGTGTATAAAAGACCCTCCAAATACGGAACATAGCTGATAACCATGTGCTACACTTTCAAGTTCACGGATTCTTTGAAAATATATTTTTCTGTCTTGGAAATATGGCAAGTGTTACAGTAAAATCTGCTTATGGATTAATGTGTTGACGGATAAATGATTCCTTCTGGCTGGTAATTTCATTATTTGTCATTAAATAGTGTCGGTATATTTTGGTTCAACTGGGTCACAGTGGAGATGCTTAACAAAATTAGAATACAGCATAGTTGACATAACACATTTCTGGCTGTTACTAAGTTTTCCGTAGTTGTTAAGAGAGTTGGGAGGCTATGAAGTGTATAGGTCTATAGTCTATATGCATGGAGAAGTGTTTTCTATCATATTGTTCATTTCACACAGCATTGAGAATTTTATCCTATCTGTAGCACAGTTATTTTCAGGTCAGCGTCATTAAATCTAGCTAACAGTACATAAGTTGTTTCACCCGAAGTATTTAAAACTAGTTAGGTAGTTTTAGCCACATTTAATGACGCTGACTTGAAAAGGTGCTGACCTAGGCCTGAATATAGAATAAAACTGACCATGCTGTGTGGAACGAACTAGCATAATACCAAAAAGCTCGACATCGTATGCGTGTGTGTCTTTGTCTCTCTCGAAATGTTTTTGTATGCTGTGTTCTCAAAGATGAATTGACCTTAGTTTCTTATATTTTTGTTATATATTTGTTGTTGTTGTTGTCTGATATTAAAACAACTACGTCAGGCACAGCAGAAGACAACAAGGGTTTTATTTCTTAAAAGTGGTTCTGAGCGCGTGGACACCTTGACTGAGACGACTGGTCTGAGATAACTAGACTGAGATATGAAAAGTAAGTTTCGCAAAACAGGTAGATTTCTGTCACATAGTTGAGAAATATATATAGTATGTACGCTGAATCAATGATATACCATGAGATGAATAAATATTTAATTAAAAGGAAACTGTAGTTCTGTGCCTTTTGTGGCTATTCACAATCACCTTTGGATATTGATAAGTTGATTACTTTCATTTTTTTGTTTCCGTTTCTATTTATATTGGGTAAATCAATATAAGACACATTTATGATTTAAACATGGAATATGGTTGTAATGAAGACATTAGAAAACTACCAACACTGAACGCTCAGTCATGCACGTACCGGCGCATGGCAATAAGTGTGGCGAAGTAACTAAGCGAAATGACGAACCAACAAGAGGTAATTAAAATACGTCTTATATATACAGTTGATCCAAGTCATTATTCTGCTTTACTTAACATTACTATCCACATAAAATTATTTTTCTATCTCTCTTTATTTCTCTCTCTCTCTCTCTCTCTCTCTCTCTCTCTCTCTCTCTCTCTGGACAGTGTGACTGAACTATTATCATCAGTCATAGGTTCAGAGATATCGTCGTCTGACACAAGCGAAAATCCAAGTGAAAATCATATACGCTAGTCTTTGATGGACTTTCGCCAATATCTTGCTATGATGGTCCAGAGGGAGAGAAAGACGCGACCTTTGGACATTTTCATGTTTAGTTATTAATAATCAATTTTTAACATTATAATATGTTTATGAAACAATAATAACAACAATAAAGCATTGAATACATTACAGTATGTATGCCTTATAATCAAGAAATTCACCGTATGTTGTCGACTGTCGACTACAATTTTGTATCATTGATTAAATAAACACTATAGGTAAATCCCAGGGTAAACATACACATACCGTTATGACGAAAAATATTCTTGTTGCAAACTTGGTGTAAGTTCAGTTTCAAGGTTTTCATCCAGCCCAAATTCTTTTCAGCTCTCACTCCAGTATTTTGTCCCTAATGGATGAGACCGAAGGGGAATGGAAAGTAGAAAGGATTTCGATGAAATTGTTTACCATATTAAACTCGTTGCATAAATCATTCATTTAAACGAAACTCGCCAAGCCTAGCATCTTTTTAATGCACAATGTGTACATCTCGTGGTATATCATTGATACATCGTACATATTATATTATATTGTATAGTATGTGCTCATGTTGACGCAAATTCGAAATTACGAATGCTTGGAATAAATTTGTATTCCTTAGAAGATAGGGTTGTGACAAAGCATGAGGTAGAAGGTAAACCTAATCAAATGGGTATCAGACTGACAAGAAACATGATAAGACCAACACATGTTAAAGTGTGGAAAGGGCAACCCTATCCTCCATTATTGTTCAGCGTGATTGTTTCAGAGAGAGAGAGAGAGGGAGAGAGAGACAGAGAGAAGTAGGTACAAGTTACGTTTCTACCACGGAACGACAGGAAACAATAAATATGAACGATGACTGATATCTGTCTAAAGAATAAACCAGAAAGATTTCTAGCTACAAATACCGTGCTTGTTACGACACATTATGACTGGACCTAATATATAGGTCCATGATATCATTTGTATTTTTGGCTAAGCTCAAGAAAAAAATACATATTGCACATCTTCACTATTTGCGGTAGTCATAACAACGAAACAACAGCGACATCATCAAGAACAACTACTAAGGTAGCAGTGGCTGGAAATGGACAGGGCAAAAGAAAACCGCTGATATATATATATATATATATATATATATATATATATATATATATATATATATATATATATATATATATATATATATATATATAGATAGATATATATAGATAGATATATATAGATATATATATATATAGATATATATATATATATATATATATATATATAATTGATATATCATATATAATTCTACGAAGCAGTTTATATCTATATTACGGGTGGTTTCATCCATATTGCAAATACTTACTGTCGTCAGACTATATACCAATAAGTTTTAGATCTGAAAGAAAATATAAATATCACAGTAACATATTAACACTTTACATTCGAAACTTAAAAATGATTATAAAAGTGGTAAGCATAATTGATGCTAAAATGCTGACCTTTCCACCGCATTCTGTGCATGATGTCTAATTAACTTAAAACTTATTTTTGCTTCTAACATCGTATATAGTATGACATGTCTAGCCATCATCGTGGCTCAAATGCCTTATTTGCTGAGTCAGTTTTTACATTTTAGGAAATCTTTCACTTGACATATACATTAAGAGGGCAAAATGTAATTCGTGACGTACTGATATATACATATACTCTGTTTACAATGAATGCATATTTTTTAACGTGAAACGAAGGAAGCCTTTGCAGTAAAGTACCATTTTGTTAATGAAACTTTTCTTCTGAGTACGTCTGAGACCTTAAGTTTGGAATGACTTACAGTTTGGGATTTTACGGTTTAATAATGTATACCAAAATGCTATGTATGCGTGAGATCAATCGAACAAAAAACTAAAACAAATACAAAAATAAAAATTGCTGTGCAATACAGCATGTATTATTGATCATAATTGGAACAGTGATATTACTGATGGCATGACTATAACACTTGTGGGAGGAAAAGGGTGGAAATAGTCAGGATGGTATGTTGGTTATCTGGGCGGTCGTCTTAGTTAAGCAATGTAGTTGAGGTAATGAGCTTTTGTCATATTTTATGATGTGTGATCCAACATTCGCCGTCAAGAGTATGGGCGAAAAGTAACAATAGGGACTTTGAAAAGGATATAATGGATCCCTATCAAAAAGCAGTCATCTCCCTCTCCACCCGAAGACCAAGCAGTCAAGATCAACTAAGATCTAAACTAGCTTGTTAAGCCTGTAAAATTATGCTCTCATTCAACCAAAAGGCAGAGTGACTTCAGGAAATTTAGAATGGCTGTTTAGACTTATGTGTTTGAAGTCGAGACTCCATGTCCCTAACTAGAATGCAGATGCATTCATTACTGACGTAATTGATTATAAGTAAGGAAAATTAAAACGCTATCACCAAACTGAAGATCAAGCTCGTTTGAGTCTGTCGATCACTCAGGACCGCTTCCCGTTTCCCGTCTGGATCTATATTGCACACATACGGAATACGCCTCTTCGAAAATGTAGGATCAAGTTCAACGTGTCCATCGATCAAATGTAGTGTCTGTGATTACAGATGGTAAAGCTTTCCTTCATATGAAACTCGCTTCACATTCTTCAGGTAAATGATATGTTTCTATCAAGCGAATAAAAGCAACAGCGTCCACGATCAGACATGTTTAGGGTGCGCCATTGTGGTTGCTCGAATTTGCATAAAGAAAAGCGCTACAATGGAATATAAGCCATTATGATGGATGCACATTAAAAACAATGAGTGAACCAAACAGAGCGAATTGAAGCTGAACCGGTTTTGAAACGCAAACAATTCAGGATGCAACGGCCGTGGATATATACTGAACGTTTGTTTCAAGTTCACAGAGTAGATCTCCTACTTGGAGGATGTCACTTTCCGGACGGAAATAAAAAACATGCACGTCTAAACATCGTCACCAAAATAATTTAGATGCCATCGCCAGTAGCACCATATTTGTATGATACAGTAACCGTGTGTCCCTGAAGAACAAAAAAGAACCGATGTTCTACACGGAAACTAATTTTGGTATGTTCAGTGTGTTAGGAGCGGAATCACGTGAACAATTCCATCATTTGAAACGTGATTCTAATTTATAGAACATGATATTCAGCCTGAGGACGATATGTTCGTACCAACGTCAAGGGTCATGCATTTTTTTCAGGAAAGAAAAGATGTTATGTGCATGGCCAAGACACTGAATTGGATCGGCAGGGTTTTATCTAGAAATATTAAACTAACTATAGTTTCGATCTTATCATATTTGACTTGGAATGTTCTCAAGACACATGGATTCACTCTATCAACTTTTGCGTCTCAGATCGTGTTTGCCATTGCCACGACTGCATTCAGGAACATTTAGTTCAGTATTATCTGAGTATTGAAGCGTATTTCAAAGGGAAATTGAACACGCATCTTGATACCATACTCTTTCTAATGATGTGCTAATTAGAGCATGTTATGTTAAAAAGGCATAATGTGCAATATTTATTTCACTATATTCTACTTAAATCAAATTATGCTGAGTTTTGAGTCACCTGTTTTCACAATAGCTCTATTATATTCAAATTAATTTAAATTAATTGTTTTATTATGACGACACTTGTGTAGGCCGCTTTCACACGTTGACTGTACTGAGAGGAAACAAATACGGCTCGTTTAGTAGTGTTTGCATTATTATTATTATTATTATTATATATATATATATATATATATATATATATATATTCATTTCATATCAACCCAGACAATCAGGAAGGATCAACATTTATGAATGTGGTTATCATAACGGTTTTTGTCTCTACCTGTTCGGTTCTAGTTGTTGTGGGCGATTGTATGATTCGACGAGGAGTATGCAGAAGACGTAAGTCTCTTTCCATTATTTGTCATGTTCCATGTACATTCTGAATAAAAATTAAATGTTTATACAAATTTAGTTATTGCAAAAGTTGTGAAAGGACGGACAATTGAATGCTTGTTAGGATAATGATAATTTGTTCGTAATGCTACTATTTAAAGATCTGTTACGAGTCTATGCTCTTAAAATAAGTAACTTAAAATAGTTAAAAATATACCAGGTTTGTAGAATTAAGCAAATAATTTATTTCCCATGAATACAAAAGTGAAAATGTTAAAAAAGAACTTACGACATTGCGATTTAAATCCCAAAATAATCCTAAAATTACAAACACAAGTCCTATTAATGTAAGGTTCCCGAAAATCTTTAGTGTAAATCAAACTTAAATCCAACGATGAAGGCGTTAATATGCCTTTGCATCCTGTATTTTGTTGTTGTGCTAACAGTATTTTCTTGAAACCCATGAACATAATTCCGGGTTTGAATTCGCTATATATGCGTGTGTTTGTGCAAGAATATTATTTTTAATAAGCACTCTCTATTTCCAGTAAAAATTAACTTGCATTAAATAATTTTGAAGAAATAAAACCCATCCCACTTCAACAGCTGAACTCAGAAATAACATAAATTGATTCTGATAGATCCTAAGAACTAATGCGTAACACAGACAATGTCAGGCGCACAGTGCAATCGTTGCAATAAGATAGACCCAGACTGAAATAAATATATTTGCTTCTGCTAATAATTATCAACATAGTCAGCTTAGATACACGGAATATGCTTTAGTTGTTTATTAGTTGTTTACAGATGAATACAAATAATTATTAAGGTTAGTAGAAAATGACTTTTAGTTTGGACAAGGTTACGTCTAACATACAATGTTACACAGATTTAGTATATAATAAAAATAAACTAATACAAAAATAACTAACCAAAAATGCATACATACTATATATCACAATGATGTCAATTACAAAAACGTTCTGTTTATAAAAATGCCATGAAAAATTAGATATAAAAGTATGAAGTACATTGCTACTTTACCTTTTTTTAACAGATCTTCAACAGGTTTCCTTGTAATTTAAATACGTGAGAGAAGTATATAAATGTAAGATAAAACTAACAAATAAAAGTGGTTTCATTAGCAAAGTGGTGTTCATAATGCAGGTTTAAAAAATCATTTTGAACCTATTGGTATTTGTAAAGGTTTCTTGAACTCTTTCTTTTTATTTGTTTATCTGTCTCTTTTTTAGAGTTAGTGTGTTGATTCACAGACAATGCGATTTTTTAAGTCAGTGTGCAAGTATTCATGAAAGTATCAAATTAGTAGGCTTGGTAGGTGGGGTAATCCTTTCTTTTATGGATGCAAACAAAACGCATAAACGATTGGTTAGATCATATACGGTTTGCAAATAATTCGTATGCATGGTCCAATTTTATAAACGTATCATGCCGTGGCTTGGAAAATAATCTCTACGACTCCACGATGAATCTGTCATATTTAATAAAAACAACTATTTGCAAGGAGTTTTAGAAGCCATGTCAGTATCATGTAAGATCGAATTAGATAACTATTTTTGAAAGCTTTGTGCTTGCATTATCTCTCTTATAACGAAAAGACTGGACGATATTGATCCAAAGATTAAGAACACATAATTTCTGCTGCCCCTGTAAGGTAAAATAACCCCACACTTTAACTACTAAATATAAAGACTGAAGAAAGGATGAAGTATGTAGTCTTTTAAAGAGTTAAAGACAAGTGTTCTTGCCGTTGTGACAGTGGCTGACTGAAAATGTACATTTTGCGATTTAAACAAGAAATTTTCTACTTGACATGAATGAGTTAGTAGAATATTTTGCTTACTTAGGGCCAATGTGTTCTTTCAGGAGTATTGCTCATCATTTGTAACAAACGCAAAAACAAATATGGTGAATAAGGCCCTCTGCATTCAAGACATTATCTTTTAGATATATCTGTATTGCATTACCAACTAAAAATAAAATCGAAGAAAGGATGAAGAATACCGTCTTTCAAGGAGTTTAAGACAAGAGTTCCTGCCGTTGTGGCAGTGGCTGAATAAAATGTACATTTTGCCATTTTAAAAATCTTCCACTTGACATGAGTAAATTAATAAAATATCATGCTTTCTTACGGCGAATGTATTTTTTCATGAACATTGCTCATTATTATTACCAAGCGCAAACACAATAAAATATAGAGGATAAGGCCATCTGTTTTCAGTACATTGTCCTTTAAATATGTGCGTATTATATCACTTTTCATGCTCATGTAGTATAGGAGGACACATGCCTTACAAGAGTAATTACATTCAAATGACGTTTCGCACATTGAAAAGACGTTTTACTTGAATCGTGCGTCGAATTAAAAAAAATTCTTTAGTTGTATCTAAATTTGTAACTGATGAAACTTTCAAATTTCATAGGAGGTGCCAAATAATGCTCATAAACAAGTCTAGACTCCTCTCAGCTAAGCTCTCAAAACGTGTTGGGGCTCCAAAATCTCTCTAAAATAAGAAGGAAAGCGTTCATGACTAATCCGGTTCTATAAATATTATATGATTACCAGGGTACAGGTAAATGTGTATATGAATTTAGTTACCTGTAATATTATCTGTACAGATTTAAACACTATTACTATTATTATAATTAGTGTCATTATTATTATTATTATTATTATTATTATTATTATTAGTAGTAGTAGTAGTAGTAGTAGTAGTAGTAATAGTAGTAGTAGTAGCAATAATATTATTAGTAGTAGTAGTAGTATGATCTAAATGATGCGCACACTCTATTGCATGTATTAGCATAAATTGCAGTACTAACGCATCCAAAATAATATTAACAAAAGAGCTAGTATTTGTTTATCATAGATTGCATACATTATCACACCTTGATTAAAATGAGTTTTTGTTTTCTTTACAGCTGGCTTAATATATAAGGACAATTTGAGTCATATATAAAAAAAAATATTTGTACTTTCGTAACCAATGCAATTAAGTTTCGTATACACGTGAACTAAGAGAGTACTATGCAAGATTATTAATTTTCATTTCTACTTTTTTCTTGAATATTGTTCTGCTTGTTTCTTGCATGAGAGCTTGCTTTTGAGAAACACTAAATGCTACAGTAATACTGCTTGAACAGAACATGATTGGTGTCCTTATTTGGTGAGTAGGAGAGTTATGAGGTTTGAAACAAATTAACAAATACAAGATATGCTCATATAAAATGCTTGTTCTCGTAATGTGTCATTAATACTGACAACTATTAACACGATACACGTTGTGACTAACAGAATAGTGTCCTTATGGACCTAATTACTGTTCCGGAAATATTCTTATTAATGTTCATAATAAATTAAACATATTTTTCGTTATTTTCCCAACCAGACAACACAAACGATGCTAGGCACAATGCACAAGATGTTCAACAAGGTCCAGTCAATGGAGAACAAGAACTGCATCCTATGATTTCTTAGAGGGAAATTATTTAAACGCAACAAAAATTGTGAAGGTCTAACTTATGTAACTAAAATATTTGCGATCCAGTTGTATTGTGCAATAAACGTAACAAAGATAAGTAGATTGAAAGAAAATATTCATTAATTGTCGCTGTTTAACGAAACATAGAAAGCAAATTTTACAGACAACATTTGTTTTCAGAATTATCGCCAATTGTCACTACTTGCAATTTTAGATTCGGGAAAAATGCAGAAAATTGTAGGGGCATTTTATGAACATCAATGCACTTGTTTCGTTCTTTTAGTTGTATAATTGTCGATGAGCATTTGTGTGATTGGAATGTTAATCAAGTGGACACGAATGCCTTTTACACGTTGTTCAATTTGATGTTCTGTATATCGTAAAGTGCACATATACATGATCATTTGTATTGACGGATGCATGGTACCAAGGTGGATGTCATGTCATAGAAAAGTGCCAACAAGATACAATTTGAATCAGATGTTGCACACGTGTAAAGTACTGTATAATTGTATATATTTAATAATATCTCAATGGGGAAGGTCTGTGTGGATGCGGGAGTAATTGTGACTATATTGGTACGTTTGGACGCCTCTATGTGTCGGTGTTTGTGTTCGCATAATGCAGTACTATTATGACTTATTTAATGATGCTTCATATTATGTTTGTTTCTCCTTAAAGATGTAATAACTCAAAACTATTCGTGATAGTAACAAAGATGTATTTATCATCAGGTTGTAACGATTTCTTTTCCTGTAGTTTAACATAATTCGAAGTTTTGTACCTGTTTTGCTGATAACTTGCAAAATGAATACACATGCGTCTTTTTCATTTGTGTTAGACTTCTCTCTTTTGTTTAATTTTAGTTCGCTCTGTGTTAAGGTATAGTATTCTCCTACATGCAGAAGTTTACTTAGCATAATCTGAAGTCGGTACATTTTTTGGTGAAAACATTCAGTAAATCTTGTCAAGATTTACACCATACATTACGATGTTAATGTGGGAATACTACATGGGCAATTTATGTTTGCAGTTATTCCTTTCAAAGTTCGTAAATATTACCATTTTTTTACACCTTGCTAAACTTTGAAAGAAAGGAAAAGATTTCCAAAACTTTGTGTCTGATACTAACGGTGCTATTTAATAACATAGATGTTAGCTTAAACACAGTTCAAATAATTAGTTTTGAATTAAAAAGTGCAACGTCATGTTCAAATCGCGTCCGTTTCTGCTAATTTCATTCTGTCGAGAGACCTTAAGAGGCAACGACACCATACATTCAAGAAACTGTGTAAATGGATAAGACAACAGCTGTTAAATGCTGTCAACTAATGAAGATGCACGGTTAAAAAGCATTCTCGCGCTTGTAGATCGATTTAGGAACAACAAAAAAAAAAACACAATTAAGCGTGTATTACATAATGCTATATGCTCCTGTGAATAATGTGGATCAGATTGGACGCTGGCATACTCTGAAAGAAGACAATGTGTTGAAGAGAAGCTATGGTCGTTAAGAGTGAAACGGGAATTAAATATTACGATTCCATATTGAAGGGTTTATGTGGCTCTGAATAGGGTTATATGCAAAATGTTATCTAAAATAATAAGCAGCTATTCAGGACTTAATGCTATAATATCCATCACTTAGTTATCTACTATCCTACAGCTATCTCCCCACTATACTATACAAAACCGCACGGATGCTGTCCTACATGGCATGTCTAGTAGGAAATGCTAAGTTAACTACTATCCAGCACTAAGGCATCTGCTATCCAATATCCCTATAAACACATCATTGTAGTGACCGATACGCGTTCCATGTCTAACAAAGAAAAATAGTGGAATTTAAGAAGGGTAAGAAATCATGTATAAATACTACAACACACAACAGAGAAAGAGAATTTGCTCAATATATCCGAAAACACAATAATGGGTTAAGGGTTTTACGGTTTAGCTGAATCTAAACATAGAAAGATATATATTCATTCGGCGCGTATTGTCTCCCAGCTAATTAGAATACAGCGGACACGCTTGACATATCTTTCATTATATACATAGAATTTAGAAACACTTAACAAAAATCTACTGTGTTTTACGATTGTCTCCACTAGTGTGGATTTAATTTCAATTTTTCTATTGCTCGCCTCGTTTTTTAAATTTCTCTGCTGAAATGGGTTGTTGCTGTTGTTGTTCTTTTTCTTTGTCGTAATGCCCTTTCACATGGCTCTCACTTTTATATAAGACTTTCTGAAGAATCTTTTCTTAGATAATTTGTATCATTAAATTTATTTCTCTTTCTCCTCTTTCACGTTATGGACAATGTGTACCCCAACGTCCTTTTTCCTGGCAAACATATCTTTACTTTTGTTTCATGAGAGGTAGTGAAAAGTCTTGTTAGAAGCTTATTTTGTTTCTTCATCTGTACAGTTCTGAACATAAGTGAGCTGACTTGTGATTCTACCGTTTACATAGATTGCACACCTAATTTTAATTGCATCAACTGATCAGATAATTCATACTCCCCAAATTATTTGAACCCATCTGGAAATGAATCTTTTGGGGAGGTCATTTTATGTTTAGTTCAACAATGTGACAGATCTAACAGAAGAGAGGTGTGGTTAAAAATGATGAAAAAATCCCAATGAAAAAGTCTCATTCAGAATGGAGAGGTACTATCCTTAGAAAACATTCTTATCCACTAAATATACAGGCGGTTTCCATCTTCTTTACGCATTTTATTCTGCGTCTCTTCCGTGACATGATGATGCCTATAAAACCCGATTTAAGACCAGTGTGTTCCATTTTAATGCAAGAATGGAAATCCTTTTCTACTGCTCCAGAAGCCAAGAAAAATGTACAAACCATAGCAGGCATATTACGGCACTTACTGATTTTGTCCAAAGTTTTGTCCGTTGAAATACCATTAGTACGTAATGTCAAGTTGATGCGACGTCTGACAATCAGTAGGGACGCATTCCGGTTTCAAGGTAGATGTGTTCTACACGATGAAGTTCAGTACTTCATTGAGAACAAAAATGCCAGATGGTCATCATCAGCATTCAATGGAACTTTCATCCATATAAAATATAAAGGGCCTACCTCATCGTTTAGCTAAACAGTGGGATGAATTGCTAACACTTACCAAACTTAATGCCCCAATGCGTAAACAAATCATTCGAAAAGGATCATAATAAATAATAGGGACCGTGTCTGAATGTCTTTTGAACGTTACAGAAGTTACCCTGCCTTTGACACAGAAACAAAAAATAATTATAAAGACAGCATTGGGTCCCCTCGCTAAGTGGCGGAGAGAACATGATAAACAGTAAAATGAGAAACATGTTTATTCAACCAGGCGAATTTCTTTCATTGTTGATAGGACCACTGTAAACAATGTACGTACCTTTAGTAGGATGGACTGTAGAACAACTTGTTGGAGGAAGAGTGAGCTGCGGAAAAAGAATCTAAAAGAGCAAACGTTTCTGAAAGATATCACAAGTGCATTCTTAGATCTTACGGAAATACGAAAATTAACTTTAGTTTGTTTAGAAGATAGGTGTAGACACATCGAATTTAGATATTAATCCCAATCTTAATCCCAATCTTACTGTGATGTCACACTTAATTAATTAAAATCGTTGAGGGATCGAAATTAGATCAGTCAGAAAGTAAACCTTTGCAGCGGTATGGGAAATTATTGCAACGTACTCAGTGATTGAATCGGAAAGCTTTAGACAAGATTGGTAATCTTACTCTCAGGGATTTTAAGAATTCTACGAAAAGCAGCGTAAACGAAATCAACAAAGGCGATGACAGAAACGGTCCCATAATGGGAAAAGGTTATAAAAACAATATCAGTATTCAAACTTAGTTTACTAGTTCTTCCTAGTATGTTACCCAACTATTTGACGCCGAGGAATGAAAGATTGGGGAAGAAAATGTCGACGACACTCTCTTCATTATAAAAATAAACGAAAGAAAGGGAGAAAAAATGAAAAAGAAATGAAGAAATATTCCATAAATAACGAAGATTTCTAAAACTGCTTGGATTGATGAAGTATCGCACGCTAACTTACCAAATGAATACCTTAGGAACAGTATCCAGTTATGCACGGCTTACTGAGGAGCAGCAGAAAAGCAACTTTTAGGGTAGTATTAATTGAGTTTCAGAACAAGCTCCAGGAGTTGGATTAAGAATTGTGTCGGTGGATGGTCCACAGTTTGTGTTTCCTATGCTTCTCTACACGCCTGTATCCCTTCGTTGTGCAGTTTATTAGTATACAAAGATGTGACATCTAAGGAAACATGCAATGTATCTGGCAGTAATGGTTCGCTTCTTTGCTTTTTTGAGTCAATCTGTCGTGTCCTGAATATATGATGGTAATTTGTGGACATGTGGTCTCATAAAATGATCCAAATATTCTGATATCCTTACTATGGGATGCCGTTACAGGATTTTTTAGGTCTGTCTGGGTTTCCTTGTTTGTGGATTTTAGGTAGAAGGTATAATCTACCTGTCCTTGGGTTTTCTCGGCTTAAGTAGTTTATCGTATACGGGTCTATGTGCCCGATTTGGTACACCTCGTCAATACTGTTAGTGATGGTTTTTGCATATCCCAGTGTTGGATCATCGTCTAGTTTTTGGTAGAACCTAGCGTCACTTACTTGTCCACTTCCTTCACAAATATAGTTTTCCCTATTCTTAACTGGAGCTTGTCCTAACACTCAATAACTTTGAATTTAATGAAGAAAACTACGTCAAAATGAATGGAGCCACAATGGGTATAACAATGCCAGTTCGTATGCTCATATTTTGATGGGAAAACTGGAGGGTCAGCTATTAGCATCGGTTGAACTTACACCACAACAATGGGTACGCTTTATCGATGATATAGAAATGAAGTGGCAATATGGAAGAGAAGGTCTTGATGATTTCATATCAAAGCAAACAACTTCTGTCCTTCAATACAATTAACGGCAGAAGTTTCCAACGCGAACCACGTTTTCCTGCACACAACAACCAACTTGGTAGAAAACAAACTCTATACAGACTCTATACTCCCAACAAGCTGTCATCCAAACGCAATGTATTAGAAACATCCCATATAGCCAGGCACTGAGGATACACAGAATTTGCACCGACATTGGAACATTCCTCAAAAGGCCTGAAGAGCTATCTACACATTTGATGTACCGAGGCTACGACAAATACTTGATTGTGGAGGCAACCCAAAGACTTAAACAAACAAACCATGATGACCTACTAAAATATGGAAAAAAGGAAAAGGCTGATAGAATACCAGTTATCCTAACCTACCATCCAGAAAAACCCCAAAGTGGGTAAAATCAATTCGCGAGGTTACTAATTCGATTGTAAATGCAAGTGTTAGTTTGTAAGAACGAGTGCTTTTCATCATAACAGATACACACATACATTAGTCTGTACGAACGTTTGATAGGATTACACACATGGTGATGATTTTTAATAACAAGTGCTTGTCTTTAATAGTGAGTCACTGCAAGTAATTAGCACTTGCTATCTCATGCAGTTCCATTATAATTATAATTTCCACCACACCACATGGTCTTTTTAGTCATACAATATCGTAATAATTATAACGACTTTTGTTTTATTATATTTCCATGGAAAAGTATTGTTGGTGCTGTTTTTGTTTTTACGCCATTTCACAGGGCACGATTAACACATTACTATAACACATTAAATATTAGATGTCTGTTTTGTGTATTATTTAACAACGAAACTTGTATTAACTGATATAAACGTAGCGTAAACGACATGAAAAGTTAGCAAAGAACTTTTTAGGGCGCACATACATGGAGAATATGTGAAGAGTTATCTCACTTACCATATCACATTATATGGCTATCTGTTTTGTCTCCCTTCAAAAATGTAACGTACACGTAATTTGTAATTAATATTGTTATTTTTGTTGAGGGTCCACACACAATAGACGGTCAGTATAACAGATGGATTTAAAAACCAGGGAAGACCCCGGTATATACCACGGACTCATGAGAAGCTAAGGGCAAGCTTCGAGCTTTCTAACATAGCCACAATGGTCTACCCTGAGACTCAAACCGACGTGGACAGAGGTGAGATGACTATGATCGGTACAGTGAGCGCTTCAGACCACTCGGCTGGGGTGTGTGCCTTCCATAAACATTAATACAGTCCATAATGTAATATCCCCATATACCTCTATACCATTTCTGAATGACAATATTCCATAGATGGCTATTTCCTTTTTAATTCGATAGTTATAATGTCCCAGTCATGAACAATTTCCATCCAGAGCCATACTGAAATATGTTACGTTTCATCATACACGATAGTGGCATCCCACAGTAATATCTGTAACACTATCTGTAACACTAATATCCACAACACATCTGTAAAACTAATATATACAACCCCGATATCGACACTACCGTAATGTTTGATTTCCATATGGTCTCAGTTTGATTCAAAATGACTCTCTTATCAACCCTTTATACAACTACGGTGGATAGCGGGAGAGAAACAAATATGCGTTAGGTAAAGAGAAGCTATACTTGTTGTATCAATATATTCTGAGTTGCCGGAAAGATACTATGTATTATTGTTGATTTGTCCAAGTGTAGTTTAAATCATGTGCTGTAACACCGCCCTCTCTCTCTCTCTCTCTCAATGTATATCTATCTATCTATCTATCTATCTATCTATATATATATCGCTCTCTCCATCTTTCTCTCTCTCTCTCTCAAGCTTGAAATTTGTTTTTGTTTCTTTAAATATTTCTTTTAAATGCAGCATTGTAACATTTGTTATCAACCTTATTTGAAAGGTATTATGAATATGTCAGACATCTTTGTCAATGCTTATAAATAATTAACTTCTATTAAACTCAAAGTGATCGTATTTTTTTTAAAATCATGGTTGGGATTTTAACTCGATTTTGTTGGCTCTAATGCAACTCTTGAAAATGAGCCACATTTTGTTAACATGAATGGTTCTGTAACATCTAAAACTGAATTACCAGTTATCCTGGAATCTTCGACTTTGTCAAACTATTACTTATGGTATGTTATCCTTTGGAATCGATACCCGTCATCCTATAGCAATTGTATGTGGCTAATCTGATATTTGAGTAAAGAAATGAAGCATAGAAATAACTCATTAAATCTGCGTATATCGTATTATTCAGTCAACACGTTCTAGCTGCTGACTAAAACAGCAACAGCTTACTTGTTTAAATCGAAATATGGATATCCTATAGATTGTATTGACATCTTTTCCGGCCATTGTACAGTCGACAGCGCATTAGCCTGGGCGACTCCATTCTAATGATTGTTGAGTAGACAATAAAGGGAATTGTGTAAGTCACGAGACAGAGTTCATAAAGGGTGCATTCATGCGAGGCACTGTCATGCCAAAACAGTCTGATGAATATTCAGATGATCATTCGTTTAATTTTAATAGTAGACTACTGCTTTAATTTATGAGACCGCTCCGTTGGTCTAAGTAGTTAGAGCGTCCGCCTCTGATGCGGTCGGTCGTGGTTTCGAACCCCGGCCGAGTCATAGCGAAGACTTATAAACGTGCTCCTGCCTTGCTTGGAGCTCATCATTAAAAGGTTAGAGTTTGGATTGGTCGGCCTGGTGTCCGGCTAATGTGAATGGATGGGATGTAATCTATAAACTGCCTCAAAACAGAGATCGTAGTGTTATGACGAAAATTTTTAAATCTACGCTAAGAATTTAAAACACACGCAAAAGGACACTATTATTCAAAGATCAAACGATTTATCGATATATCGATGCATCGATACTTTTGCTGTAACGAATAAGACTTTTGAGAATACTTGTTCTTCTTTTGCTAATTAAAACACAGTGTCATGGTTCGTAACGTGCCCATCCCATTTCAATTCCATGCTAATTATCCTAACACAACACTATGTTCGGCATAAATCGTGCATTTAAATGTGTTCCACGCGTATAGTGAAGTACTTTACTCATCATTTAACAATCATTTGTATGCGCCGTTTATATGCTGAATTTCATTTCCTTTGATCAAATGGAAAGCCACACTACAGGTGTGTCACACGGTTAAATATGTTACATTGAAATTTCATTGGTGGTTATTGCTTGTATAAATAACTACTAATCAGAAATTATCACAGCCTGTTTCCGGCGTAACAAACAGGAAGTACTAGAAACGCAAACGAGAAACTAAGCGCAAAAGTCACTGAAATGTAAAATACTGAAACAGAGATGGGCAATTGCGTGAATCGTGCAAACGTTTTACGAATTCGCACAGTTGGAGAACAGCGATGCTCGAGAACAATCTCAAGTTAGTTGAAAGTCCAGCATATGAAAATATGCTCGGCGATTTGTACAATTTGTATTAATCGTTCTTGTCGCTGCATATGCTTATTGGGTAGGCAGCTGAATTAACATTTGGGTTCTTCAAGCAAAACATGGATGGTTGTCAAACTAAATTTTGTTCTCAAATTGTGCTCTTGAATAAGCATTAGGGTGTAGTTTAAAAGTCGGGTTACCTAGAATAATTAAAAAGTCTGATTCACGGCTTGGGACATTATGTTTTCTTTCGACAAATACAGGCTGGTGATAGTGATGATGACAGAAGGTTTTAAAGCTGTGAATCATATTGGAAAATCGTTCATGGAGATACCAGCGAGTGATGTTCAGCCCGATAATTGTGTTAAATACAAGTCACATGTGTATATTCGTTTAAACAAAATCTCCCTTTTAGCGGTATTTTGAAATTAAAGGTAAACAGGGCAGAATACCGAGCTTAATTAAAATATAGACAATTTAAAAGTAGAAAGCAATTTTCATTTCTTTTCATTATCAATCATTTTAGCCCTGTGGATCATATGCTACAAATAGGAGTCTGTTGCACCTGCAGGAAGTATATGCAGAATAAAACTCATGGACAACTAACAGGTAGTCTATTTGAAAGTGTTTTTGTTATCTTGTCATTGATGAGAATTGCATATAAATATATGATAACCATATCTCTATCTATGATATACAAGCTGAAAATACAAACATTATGTCTACATTACCAAAGGGGCTCAACATAACTTCCGATGATGGAAAGACCAGCAAGTTCATACATATATCGATATGAATCGTATTGCAGGATGTGTATTTGGAATCGTATCGAAACGCGGCACAGTGTATGGTTTCAACCATACTATTATTTATGACAGAAAACAAAACAGACAAGGGGAACACCAACAAAATTATGTCATTATTTGGTGTCATGAATTTCCATTGTTCAATACATAAAAAGCCCCAATGCCACCGTGTTTCAAACATTTCAAACTTCTTCCAGTCAAACTAAAATTTGCAGAGAAGGCAATGATTTTTTTTTTTTTTTTTAAACTTGACATTTACCGGTCATTGAAATGGTCAAGAGTTTAGGTTAATCCCCGTTGACATATTTAGTTTAGATTTGAGAATGCCACCTCCGAAATCAATCCTCGAGGTCGCTCCTAATTCCTTTCGTTTTTGGGAGTTCCACAAAAGTAGTCACGTTATACATTCGACATATGTTCCGATTGTGACTAATCTAATATCAATAACATTTGCACGTGGCGTACAAATTATTTCGAGTGGGACTAAAGAGAAGTAGGCCCTCTTTTGTAAGCAGATCTGAGAAGAAAAAGTATGCAGTAGAAACAAATGGTATGGTCACCTGGGGCTCTTGAAAGTGGTAAAAACATTATTTTATGCGTGTTGGTTATTATCTCGATTTGTATGTTGAAACATCAAAAACACATGTTTTGGTGCGGCAAGAACAGGATACGTACTTATTTGATAGGTGCATTTTTATGCGTGTACATTATTTAGAAATATCACTTTGTGGATGCGTGTATGTGGTGTAATCAAATGACAGCGTTGAAGCAGTTCCATAGTGCATAAACGATAATAGACATGATAATGTAGCTAACGAAGGATTTAGCACAGACATCAACAATGTTATGTTTCTGATACTATTTTGCCATCAACCGAACCTGCAACACGCCAAATTGCATCTTTGATGTTAGTTCTACTTATTAATGTGACTGTACATTTGCGCCCCAAAATAACATTGCGAACATTTCTGCAACACACAAATATGTGACTAAAAAAATTGCGGAAGAAACTCGTAATCAAAATCCACGAAGTTGTTCTTGCTACTGAGTGCATTAGTCTGAAGTCGCCTAATTGTACACGGTTGAGAAGCTGCATTGTTAGACGTATCCTTGATAATCATCTTTGTATGGACCAGCTGATTTCGCATAATCATCGTACTATATATTGAGTTCAATAATCATGCTAGCTACATGGACGTTTACAGGTATTGATACGATATCATTTCCTCGACGGAATAATATGCGCTGTTGAACAACGCCATGACTCCGTTGCTAAAAATTCCAAGTTTAGTTTTTGGGTCATAAATCTTATCGTTGTGTGAAGGTTTTCCGTTTAGTTCGAAGAAGGTCTTAAATAGGAGAACAAAAACCTAGACGAATCCTGCACTTGTAGTTCTACTTCTCGCTGATCAGGAACCCTAGGTGGGATTGATTAATACTACAAATCTCTTTGGGTTTGATCCGCGAACACAGGTAAATGTAGGATTAGTAATTTAGTTGAGTTGTAACATGGTGAAACTTAGGTGTCCACTTATATATTGTTGATTTATTTTAGTGTCCGTGCGTGCTGTCTTGTTCAAGTCCACCTCCCATTACAATATTAGCAATCGCTGAATCGGACAGTCGTTTTTGAGAGACTTCAATAATAAGTTTGCTAACTGTAGCATTGTTTCCTTCGATAGCAATATAATCACCATTGGTTTAGTCTTTGATGGTACTCAAGTCATTATCCGTTCGAGTCGATCTCGAAGCGATTTAACCGCCCGCACCATTTCTGAAACTATCATCGACTTTTATTGTAATCGGGTTAGTGTTTTTTGGTGGAGTGTGATGACAATCCCACGGGTACCGTTTGCACGCCTTTGAACACCATCACCGAGGACAGTTCCATAATATATCCCGGATAGGGGTTTTCTCGCATTAATTACATGCATGGGTTTCACACGTTCTCGTTATAATGTCATTATATTAACTGTCAAGTCGATGTATATTGTACAGTTTAATCGTCGATATTGGCCTCGAAAATCTACAGCATGTCCGTCTTGATCTACAAGAAAAAGAATATTGTGTCAACTGTTTATTATGGTTCGATTATTGGTGAAACCCCAAACAGAACATGACCCTGAACTGCTACGCCTTCCGCACTTACGACTCTCGTTTCAGACCTGTTTTCAAAAATACCGCTTATCGCGCCGGATGTTAAATTAAGCTGTCTCTTTGTTGGTAATTCTGACAATGTCAGGAGTAATATATTATAAGTTCACTGTAGGTCCAGCAATCATAATTTGATTACATGTACTTTTGAGAATAGATTTGGTCCAACCAAGAAATATTCTCAACGATGGCTGTTAAATGTTAACTAAATATTGCAAAGATTAAATTATGATGACAGAACTGAGATATGGGATCGTGTTCACGTATAACAATGTTATAAACTTTCCAGGTCAATAACAAAATTCTTCGTCGTTAATAACTACATACTGTAGGAAGTTCTAACATCTCGCAAGTTAATCTTTTGAAAATGACAGCAAGTTATTCGCATCAAGACATCCAAAAGGGAATTATCGAATGTTAGACCAACTGTAATAAACCCGCAGCGACCCTAACGCAATCCAATGTGTGTGTAACTTCCCAATGGTAAAAGCTGTGGAAAAAGCCAAATTTAAATATATCTGCATTGATTGATTGCGATTATCTCGATCATAGCGTTAATGCTTTGGGTTGAATTTCAAACAAACTGTTGCATCCCATTATACATTTCGCGTTCAATCACCTCATAATTCATTACCAGCGCCATATAGTGTTCTGTTCAGTCTGACAATTCAATGCGGCCTCATTATTAACTTATGTCGCTTTGTTGTTTGCACGAATCGATTCTAGAAGTCTTTCGAATCGATTATCTGGTGCAAGGCTTTATAAAGAACTCGATTCAAACAAACAACCAAAACCTAGTGAAGCTCCACTTACTTATGTTGATGCTGCATATTATATATGAAACATGATATTGTATCCGTCTACATCAACGTGCCGACGTTGATTAAATTCATGCCTTTAATGCAATTAAATTTTAATTTCGAGAAGAAGTCGCAAAGTGGACTATTAAGGATGTCATAAATGCAAAGATTGTTTAAGTTGATTGAAAAAGCCCACTCATTAAAAGAAGAAGAAAAAATATTGATATAAAGAAACATAAATACAAAAAGAAGAACATCATGAGTAACATAATACAATCCGCGCGGGTATTGAAGAAGTGAGGCAGCCGTGGAAGAAATATCATGTGCGGCAAAAGTCACTCATGATGTTGCTCGGTCATGGTTGGCAAAATAAGGTTTGTGGAAAATTTACCTATCAATACCAATTAAGAATGTACGTTAGTCGTTTGATATCCATACCAATAATGAAGTTCATCAGGTTGGCCTCTCTGTTCTTCTACATGATCATGAATGTGATCGACAGTGTTGATTAGAAACCCACCTTCATACGTGAACAATTTTAAACGCTGCATGCAGATAAACGGACGGCAAATCGTTGACATGAATCAATTATGCAAGTATTGCAAATGTTCCTGAAAGAATTTACACACTTGGATCACTAACTTCACAATGATTATTACAAGCTGATCCGGATAAAGAATTCCTCAGATCTGTTGCAAAACAAGGGCGAATTTGTGCTGGACATGTAAATATAAATCGTGACCTAGCTATTTTGGAACGTTTTAATTGCACGCATGCGGATCGTTATTCGGTCATCTCTTACAAGATTCGTTAATACGGCTTCATTGATCACACGAATGGTTATCTCGACTTCAGTTAGTCAAACATACACAAATTAATGAAATCACACTTGTATTCTGTGTAAAGTCAACTAATGCCGTTCTACACAAGACTGTCACATTTAGTCAAACAATGATCTCATTACCACCACCGTTGGGACTCGTTGAAATGTTTTTATCGGTATTTGTATGCTCCTAGAGAGTTAGAAGGTAGCAATATCGTGCCACTGATCCTATGTGGTCTGTTGTTTCGGGCAGTCACCAGATGGGCTGAATTCTCCCAGGCTATCATTTTTTACGAGTCATTCCAGTAAATATGGAATTACCAACAAGATCTATTTTAATACACTTGTGCATCACATCAATAGTACGTTGAGCAACAATATAATGATAACAGTGGTTCATTCCGTTGGTACCAAGATATAACAAATATTCCTTGGTGAATTGTTAAACACCCATGAAATTTTTCCGAGACAGTATCATATTTTGCCATGTGTGTGACATGCCAAAAGTGGACTCCTTTTTACCCTCTTAATGTTTTTGCCGGATCCAGAATATAATTAATACAGTAGCATCACTATATCTTCGTTTGGTTTACCCGAACGTTCATCCTTACACTTTTTATTATCGTTAATAATCAAATGATGTTTTTTGGTATCAAATTCTTTCGCGGGTGTACTTGATTCGTATTAGAAGGGAGTCACAGTCTTCAGATAGAAGTATCAGCGGCTTCTAGTTAAATTGCTTAGTCGGGTCGAAGTAGATGTCCTACATTAACAGTTTGGACAAGTCCAACACAGACTAATTTCGATTATTTACTGTGAACAAAGATCATTTGGTTTTCAAACGCCGTGTCGTCTATAAACCTTCGGAACATAAATGGTTCACTAGCAGGTATTGTAATGTTTACTGTGAAATTATATTTTTAAAAAATATCATTCCTACGAGCTCATGTATGAATTGTGCATCAAAGTGTGGATAAACAGTTTAGTTTTGCATAATCTATACTACGGTAAATATCCCATTCTGCTAGTGGAACGGCTTGATATATGGCGTTACGTCTAGTCAAATGTTTGATATGCATTCTCAAACATCTCCAGTCAGTTAAAGCGAGGAAGAATCCCCACCTCGTTTACTATGATGATGATTCTATCACCAGGGTAACACAGAAGGACAAATTAGGTTGCTTTCGTGTTGCGGAAAGCGTCGCCAATGGACCTATTGAAAGTTCCATGATAGATTACGTGGCAAAATCGTCACTATTATATCAACTTTGTATGAGACAAGGCATGTGATTCTGACAAATATGATGCTATTGTGAATTTTGCCAGGCACATTTCATGCGGCCTAAGGAATGCAAGAATTTAGCAGTAAGGAAGACATATATCGTAATTTGCTTAAACATTTCAGACCTTAATATATTTCATGGCATTAAAATGGAAAAATCTTCAGTGGAGTACGATTAATAGTGTCATTCCTTTAACATCCCCTATATAGACCTTTCTATCACAAACTTAAAGTATAACATACTTCAATAAGGGTTCTAATGTGATACGCTGTCATGTGTTTCCTTCTCGCCGACATTTTACTTACACTCTTTATATTGATTTATTTTATTATTTTTAATTATTTTTTTTAAATATGATCTATAATGTCAGACAATAAGACTGATTATGGACTATAATGTTGATCTTTTATAAATTAATTAAATACATTGATGGGATAATTCGGGAACTCGATGATCAGGTTAGGTTTAGTGTCTGTAATCTGCGAGGCATATCAAATATTTGGGGCTTTGTTCTACCCTAGAAATTATACCATGATTCAGATGGCATGCTTAAGTCCAAAAATTTCACAAAACTTCAACACAATTTTGTCAATTTTATACTGATCAGTTTGCCTCAAGACTGAATTATCAGCCGCAAAGAAATATTTAATGCAAATCAGCCCATCAAGTTTCAGTTACTGATGCCTTTTCAGTACCTTTAAGAATTTTCATTCTACTATATAAGTAATTATAGTGGGCGATATACGGGCAATGGAAAACGCAGTCAAAAAGGTCGTGGGCCTTTATACAGCCAAAAATGTATACGGACAAGGGAAAGCCCAGTCAAAAAGGTATTGGGCCTGTATAGGGACAAAAGGTTGGTGTTATATATGGACAATAGGAATTGAACAGGTAAGGTGACGTAACAGGACTGAAGATTTGTAACAATTAATGTTGCAAGGAGCTGACCTAGAACGCTTGGCGGGAACGGAACTGGCGGGACATAGATAGAGATAAGACATACAACAGACAACATACAAACACAAACAACTATACAACCGACACAAAAATAAATTAGGCAAGAAAGCAAATCTTTCGAGGCATATGATTAGCCCTGTAAAGGACATTTGGGTTATTGTTCTTCTTCTTCTATTTTCTCCCGTTCTTCCACCATCTCTTCATTTTCTCAATACCTACTTACTTCTTTTTTTCCGTCTCTGGAATCCAGTCTGGACGTCCCATATATCTAAATGTATTTTGCACCTTCATCCAGGTTTGATTTAGTCTGCCAAAGTCCTCTTTTTGGTTTCTGTTTTCCTTCTTCTTTCCTTCTTTAGCCCACCTGTCCTTTATCTTCTTCACTTTTTCGTCCAATACATTTCTCATTATTTCTTCTTTTTGTAGTTACTCCAACCCCCCAATTCACAAATGACTACTCTGTCCAGTGAAATGTGCCTTCTAAAAAAACACATAACTTTCATCACACTATCAAGGTTCCATCTCTCACGCATGTTGGTTGAATGATGCCTCGTAACTTTTCGACAACCTCTTCTATCATGCCTTGTACCACATCCCTGGCTACTTTCAGTCTGGTCACTTGACTTGTCTCAAAGTCATTGGTAACTGGATACCTCCATTCCTTCTCAAGCCTTTCCACCACATAGTTGACATCCACCATCCAGTACCAACTGTCTTTTAAGTTGTTAAACAATTCTATCACCATCTTCGTTTATTCAATGTTGACTGGATCGAACGACGAACGCTTTAACTGTATTTATGTCAAGCAGGAACGTGAAGGAAAACATTCCTTACCCTCACTTCACATATTATTTAATATCCATACGGAAGAAAAGGTAAAAAATCTAATAAACCAACCGCACAAAGTTGAGGAGCAAAAACAAAACCAAAATATAGTAACCACACACGAAAAGGAGAACAAATAAACCTAAATTACGCTAGTAATAACCACACTATCTACTTTCCATACAAGGGAAGGAGAAAAACAAACCAAATTATACTATCCATACACGAGAAGCCGAAATAACAAACCCTCACTGTACTAAAAATAAAACCATAATATACTATTCACTCACGTGAAGGAGAAAAAACTAACCACAAATATACTATTCACTCACGGAGAGGGGTAAAATCAGCACTCTACAGTCCACACAATCGCACGCGAGCTCATACACACACACACACACACACACACACAATTATACATCAGTAAAAGAGTGAGTGTTTATAATCACACTACTCCACATTCACACAATTGGCAACTTGAATAGTGTCTCTTTACCAGAGATTTCGGTAGCCATGAAGAGTGCTTATTTAGAACTACAGATACCCTGGTTAATGGTGACACCTTCCAGGCCGGGCAACGGAGACACAGCGTCTGCTCCAGTCATTGTCCCAATTGACTGTAGATGCTGTAAGTGCGGGGTGGGGGTGGGATGGACCTTGAGGGCCTCATCATCCCACGCTTCAGTTTGCGGGACCCTGAACACTTCATTCTGTCTTCTCCTGTGCTAGACTCGTGGATGCTGTGGTTTTCTTGGCTGCTCCTGCAATTTCTCCCAGTTTTCCGTCTGTGCTATCACGGTCATTTGTACTGGTGTGAGAGGTTGTGGCTGTGGTTGACGTGGCTGTGTAGCTGGTTCTGTCTGTGGAGGTTTAGTCACCATTGGTTTCACCTAAAACACAGACCTCAACATTACGTGAGGTAGGATATGTTTTTTCTTTTCCTCCTCTTCTTTCATTTTTATCTCCTCCTCCTCTTTTTCTATCCAGGCCTCTTCAGCAACAACCTCCATAGCCAGCTCTTCCAATAAACGTCAGGCTTATTCCAGGTGCATCTGGATTTCCATCAATTTTGCCAGTACGCTGCTCATTCTTCACAGTCGATGAATCAACTATGGGTAGCCATACTTGATTGATTGATTACTTGGATTTACGTTGCGTGCGCCATACCTGGCGTGTAGCCAGACTGCACGAGCGTTCCCTTTATATTTATCAAGCATGAACGTAAAGGAAAGCATTCCCTTTCACCAAACCTTACGATGATCAACTCATTACCCCAATAAAGATGGATCGCGCGGACTTTAATAAACACTCACTCATTTTTTTACTTACAACCCTAACTACTATCAAAAACTCACTGACTATTTGCCAAGCTACAGAAACGAAGTTCTTATAGACACACTTCTAACAAAGTCAAACAAACGAAGTGCTTATAGACACACTTATATTGTTTAACTTACTTAAATACCATTGGCATTTGAATTAATATATATTTTCTAAAGAATCATGTAGCCCTAACAATGGTTGTTTTTGTGGACGAGGGGTTAAGGCAATCGTTTATTGTTTAAGATTGCGTTTCCGTCTGGCGGCAGGATTTCCCACAGGATATTACATGCTTCTTCGGAAAGAGAACATTTTGGTGTCAACACGGCAGTCGACTAAACCTGGTCCCTGCTGTTGATGTTGTTGCTGCTGCTATCTCTGCTCTCTCTGCTGTTTCTGAAGTCTGTACTTCTCCGTCCATTCTTCCTTTTCTTTCTTGGTTTCCTCTCTGAAGAGCTCTTCTATCAGGTCGTCGGCGACTTTCAACATTCTGATAGTCTCTATCTCTGCAGGCTTCGGTATCTAGCTTTGCCTGACACGATGTAAATTCATGTAAGCTTCGTTCAGCTTTTCTAGTCTTGAGCACATCTTCATAGGAGGTTGAGTCAACAATTGATGGTCAGACTGGAGGCTACCCCGATTTATATGGTTCAGGCGCGGACGCGATATCAAATTAAACATCCCTACACTGTTTAGAGTAGCAACGCTAGGATATATTGATTTAGGGTGAGGGATAGAGAGAAGTTAAAGAGCATGGTTCATCATAAAAATGGCAAACAAACGACAGACGCATTTGTTTCAAAACACAACATTTTTATTCAAATAACTATCAATCAACAATCAACAATTAACCATAAAACATGTTTTCAAACAATCAAATAAACTAACACACATTTTGTTCAAATGACTATACATTTTGGACAAGGTTGACAACATTGTGAAGTCAAGCTAGACTTTCAGGAACGGAAGTCATTGGACCATTGATTTATACTACGTTTCCTAGCTAGAGACAAGAAACAACCACAATGATCACAAATCCATCGATCTACATTGTCATCGTTTCTAGAAGAATGACAATCAAAATAAGCCACTAAATGTTCTAAAGTATATTCAAGACTGCGTTGATGAAGGAAATATACACAATATTGTCCACACACCATTGACACACACACTTGTAATTTCACATTATTGAACCGTGTCGTTTGGGCATTTCTTGTCATAAAGTCAATAATATCGTCTTCCAAAGGTGGCAATCCATACCAATAAAAATGCTCCACACAACTTCACGAAGAAAATAGATGGGTTTCTGGGAGATGATTTTGGTCAGTGTTGATGACATAAATTTGAAGTTCGTGTGGTTTGCGATGAGGCAGATCATCTTTAATACACACGACATAATTCAAGTGTACGAAATGTGGTTCAAAAGGTAATAAAGTTCCCAGGTATTCATTTGTGTGAAGTTTGTGAAGTTTCTTCTTGTTAACTTCAAAGGTAAAGATAAGTCATCAATTCATTCCTGACTTTTTGCTTTATAATATCTTACAAGTAACCGTTTCTTCGCTTCGTCTCCTCATTTTGAGCCAAGAGAGCTTCGATGTGGTGGATTTCTAGAGTCGACAACGGAGGAGAGGAATGATCACACCAAGTCTTTATACCACTGATGCAACACGGCTTCATCCGAGATGAGACTCCAAACTTCGTCCAGATTCTCGTCCAAGTTTTCTTCTTGACTCAGCAACATACATTTATCGTGTTGAATGTGACTGGGAAGATCATTTTGACATCAATATCAATCTTCCTTGATCAAGTTTCATATTTCTTTCAGCCAGGTGTTAGGCAACATAGGAGATTAAATATTGCTCTTGTTCTGACCATGTAGACTTCATTTACTATGTTCTTCTCCTCTTTGTCTTGGGGCTCGACTTCTACAAACATCATCCCATGCCCTTTCCAAAGATTCTCCACTATTCAAAGAGGGATTACAGTCTTCCATAGCTAGACTGGTTATTTCAAAGTGTTGATTTCTATGGTATTATCAAATTCGGAATACAAGAGTACGTTCAGCGTGTAGGGTAGAGCTTCTGCAAACTGAAGTTCCACATGAATCTGACCGGATTGTATAGGGTGGACATGTCTCTCATCGCTGCCTTGGTCTGGAGTAAAATCAAAAGCCCACAGAGTGTAGCCTCACGCGTAATTTTCGTACTTAATACCGTGCCTCGTGTCGGTTTCTAGCTGTCCTATGGCTTCGTACAAGGAAAAGTACGACCTCAAGTAATTCTTCTCTTTTAAGGCAGGTTCAAATGGTTTGGTACAAAAGGTCTTGCAATCGCGACTGACTTCTATTTTGGATACGTCGTAGTGATAAAAGTGGAAAGGATTTTATTTGCCGGCTTCGTTGAAGGCTGTATTGCTCACTATACCAAGGATTAATCGTTTGGTTCACTGACCTTGGAACAGATCATTTCGATCATGGATCGCTGGTTAGCGAGAATGGTGAACGTTTTCACTTCCACGTGTCGTATCGGATATTTTCCGGTCATTCTGCTCCAGTTGTGATTGATGTCTTTCCATCTTTAGGTAACACTTCCACGCGTCTCACGTAGAGTTTGGCTTTCTTGATTTTGGTTTTGTAGGCGGCATCAGTTTCATCCATCTAATGTAAAGCGGTACTGCGACGATTCAGTCTCAGGCGGACATCCACCCCGTTCAGCAAATACTTGTCTTGTAACCATATATCCAAATGTAACCGATCCATCAGTTCTAAACTCTTCCCATCTTTGATTTTGTTTCGTCGTTATATAAATCTCATATTGTTTGGACTTTTGCTGGTTGGATCCGTTTCGGTTTTGTCAAAACGGCCTGGCTTGTCAGGTTTTCATACCAGTCAAGTATCCAAATGAGTGTTCTAGGATTCTTTTCCGTACTTCAAGAGATTTTCCAGGTACGCTCGTTAAGGATAAATGTCCATACAGATACTGAACAGTTTGTATTTCAAGTACAAATCCACTGAGCTGAATAGGGAATGCATACGATTGTTGACGGTAGCTACTACCTCAGTGTCTATAGGATCTCCATTTGAATCTGATTTTTGACTTTCAGGTACAAGTAACTGCTATTCAGATCGATGTAATCTTCGGGCTGTCCTTTGATTTCAAACTTTATGGGGTCCTTGTCAGAGGAAACGGGATGAAACCGACAGATTGGGATTCTTGTATCGTCATCATAGTGAGTATAGTGGGTGGCATAACAAACATATCCAGTTCCGACTTGGAACAGGCGCAAGATTATCGGTGCATCATTTTCTTTCTTTCTTTTTTTATCTCTGTTCTTTTAATAGTCAAACGCGTATATGTCTCTGACGGTTCTTCTTTTCTTAATCTTTCTAATTTATGAGTATGACAGTTTCTGAACGGGTGTTTTCTTCGTCGTCTATTTCAGCCTTTTGGTTGTTGATGCACTAGTGAAGCGCGAATACCTGACTAGCAGCGTCGAGGGCATTTATAGGCGTTTTTCCTCGGCCCAAAATGTCTTTGCCTGTTTGAAGAAAGCTTCTTTGATATTTTGTTTGTCGATGATGACATTTAGGATAAATTATTTGCCTTGCGTCAATGAAGAATCTTTTAAGGCACGCACTCATCGTGTCACCATCAGTTTCAAAACAGGAACCATCGAACAAAAGGCCGATTTGAATATATCTCCTGAGCCATGCCCTCGCTGTCGAGCCGTGGTACACAGCATACATGAATTACGAGCGTAATTTTTTGAAAATGGAGTTTCACCGTGACTTTCCCTTTGGAGAATGGAATATTTTGTCCCAGATCTCCTTTTATAGCAATGTTGACAGTGTCGAAATACGCCTTACTGACGGACAAATAATCAGGATGTACAAAGTCACGGTGAACGTGATAGGTGTTTTCACCTTCCTGGTCATTGGTTGTGACATAATCCACTTTGAAAGGAATGACACGCAGTAACGTTTTTGCATCTGAAATTTCATCAGTAGACAATGAGCTACTTTATGCTATTCAATGGTGACACTATTTCTTAATCTGTGCAAGGCTTTGCCAAGCTGAGCGTTGAAAATACTGGAAGTCGTGTCCACCAAAATCGTGACCACTAAAATAATGGCCTACTGGAATTCCCATTTTATAGATGATTAGGGTAGCTTTGGCTAGTGATGTTATTTTTGCCTTTGCAATTTTCTTTTATCTTCGACAATCAACTCTTGTAGGAATTGTTCGTTCAGGATTTCCACGTGACAGGTATTTTGATTTTTAGCCATGTTTTGGATTTGTGTCGTGTGAATCATTTCCACCAAAGCCACCTCCAAATGGGCTTCGTGATCTAATTGAATGGTATGAGGTAATTTGTCCATGTAACAACATAAAGTATTGTTGGGAAATACCTCCATTGAACTGTCACTGGGTAAGGTTACGTAAAATCGGTTGTTCTTCATAATTACAGAGTTCTGCTGCTGTACGAGGGGTCACTGGCTGTCAGAGGAGTGTCTTCGCCCAAAATGTTGTTGTTGTTTTGCTGGTGACTGATGCTGGATGCAAGGCTCCCGTAGTTTCCGTTCGATGAGTTTTTCAGGGAAGGATTGGGAAGAAGGTAACCGATGCAACTGCTCAATAAAATGATCCACACTTGTTTGTCTCCTTGTTGCAACCTTAAATTGGCAATGGCTGATGACCGACGACACAACACACCACCAAGATTTGGCAGAAAATTACAATTTGTGTTTTAGGCACATGTTCTCCACACCACACCAATAAGGATTGTTTTTGTAGATCTTACAGTATGTTGTCTGTTGTGTATGTTATCTCTGTCTATGTCACGCCAGTCCCGTTCCCGCCAAGTGTTCTAGGTTTTGTTATCCCCACTGTTTTTGCGATTGAGGTTAGATCCTTGCAACGTTGATACCAATCTTCAGTCCTGTGAGGTCAGCATTACCTATTTCATTCCTATGGTCCGTATAAAACCCCAACTTTTTACCCCTATTCAGGCTCAACACCTTTTTGACTGGGTTGTCCCTTGTCCGTATAAATCGTGTCAGTATACAGGCCCACGACCATTTTGACTAGGGTTTCCATTGTCCATATATCGCCTCCTATAACTACTCATATGTTGTTCCCGTTTTTAGCGTAATTGTTAGATTTCAACGAAACATTGGACGAAGGGGACGGGGATCCAATGAAGGTAACGCTAATCTTTAGTGCTCAGCCATGGTTCCCTAAACTATTGTCTGTTGTGTCTGATCGTGTATACGTACCGCTCGTAGCATCAAATATAGTTCTCATGCATAGCCGTAATAAATCCATCTTGGAAGTATTTCACTTATCAGGAAGACTATGATAAATTAACTTACCGCACTTGATTTATGATACTGTATAATGCATTTGGAGACAATCAACACAGATACAATATGGAATATATCTCTAGTTATTTATAGTACTTGAATGACCCAAACCAGATCAATTCATGTTGTTCGTTTGTACATTTACATTTAGAATCCTTGGGTATTAGCTTTCATAATGGATAACGATACAGTGCTATCAATAAAACTAAATCTGATATTAGCACAGTGGTAGTTTTGTCAGATGCTACAAATTAATCGCAACACCCATGGATTGTATGTTTTAGGAGATGAGCAGATTTTTTATTTTTTAAACAAGAGACCTAGTGTACCCACGAATGTAGTCACATGTGATTTTGATTTATGTTAAGATACTAACTGAGTTTTGCAAACATCACTTGAACTTCCGTTGATCTTGCTTTTAGCATTGATTTTTGATAAAGCATTGCAATGAACAATTTTTTATTTTTTATAATAGGTGATATGTAGCGATCATATGATATTTCACACTACATCGAACAAATACTCGTATTCACCCGTGTTTCTTTTACAAACAAGAAACACTTTGCTATAATAGTAAAACAGCTGGTTGGAGCTATCTTTCGTCCTGAAATATTATTAGAAACCAATCACATCTGACATGACTTTCAGTAAAAAAAACCTAAATCAGTTCCAACCTGTTGGTATTAACTTCAGTACATGCATTTATCAAGTTCTGTTGAATTTGCATAAAAATGAGTATGATGTACAATGTACAGTGATTTGCCTTTGAAACCTAGTATACGTCTCTCGTAGGATACACTCTAAACATCATGTGAGGTCCGTTACAAACATAACTCCACATCATAGTATAGGCTCGTAACGTCCAAAAAATAATATTCTGAAAAGCTGTTGTCGCTTTTCAGATTTGTAATTAGCAGAATATATTACTGAGAGTATTGTTTCAGCCAATCGATGGTTTGGACAGTTCACTAATGTTTTATATATATATATATATATATATATATATATATATATATATATATATATATATATATATATATATATATATATATATATATTCAATGTATTTATCTGTCTGTCTGCTGCTGATGATGTTGCAACGTGTCATTGCTATTCATATCTTTCTCACCCCTTTCAATCTTCAGTAGCTGTTCACATCATTCCAGGAAAGTGATTCTGGTTGATATAAATAATTGTCCATTCTTGTGTTTCTTCTTCTTCTTCTTCTTCTTCTTCTTCTAGTTAACTGTTATTACTTGTATGTCCATCATGATTCCATTGGCTATCTTGAAATGACCTCTACCCATACGTCCCAAACACTCGGCACAGATAGTGTTTTTCCTCTTCAAATTAATTAAAGTGGTGTAAAGTCTAACACCTACACTCAAGTAATCTGGACTGCGTTGAATGTCAAACGTTCCAAAAAACGAGTATGTTCATGCGAATATGATTTAAAGCATATGTTTGTACACGGGAATGATGGAAAAACATCCATAACCATATATTGTTTTATTTTGTGCAATATAACTCAGTGCAGAAACAATGCATATTTATGCATGCCCCCATTGAATTGACTTCATAGGATACGAAAAATGGCCATTAGAAATTCAAAATGCCAGCACATATACTGGTTGGGAAATATATAAGTAATTAAAAGAAGAAATCACGACAAACTTGTACACAAAAATAAATGTTTGCAATATGTGCATCAAGTAATAAAAAGGTAACTTACCCTTAGAATGACAATCTATTTTCTTATCACTGATGATTGGTTCTTCATAAGAAAATGTATCCGTAACCTTGTAGTCCAATAAATGCACGAGGTTCGCTAACATGAAGTCTATACTTGAAAACAAATGAATATTAACATGATTGAACTGTTCGCAAAAACGTTAATATGTAAGTTTTATATTAATATATATAATAATGGAACATATATTGATGGAAAATAACAAATCGATTCAAATAACGCCATGATACTGTAAACCTCTTCAGATGATTTCATACGTGATAACTTGGACAGTTCTGCGGACATTCGGATTATATTTGTATAAAGCAGGTGACTTTATTCCAATGTATTCAATCTGTTTTATTTCTGAGCTTTTCTATGCGATAATTATTACACGTTGTCAAAACAACAAAGGCATTGATATTTGTATTATTGATATTAAACTCAAAGTTCAATTAATGTATTTTTTCCATCTTTAATTATCTGAAATTTACTTCAATGATGATACAGTCTCTAAGCATGGACAATTTAAATATCAAAGTGGATAAATTCGATACGTTATATGCGTTATTTAAAGCCAAGAAATCATGTAAGAATCTTTTGACCAATCAATTATATTTATGCTTACTTTTTCAGCGGTCATCCACAATAAATCACAGTTAACTTTTTTTAAAATTTCTAATATTCTTCTTAGTGATTTGATGAAGAAACTTAGTAATGACAAACTTGTCTGATGTTGTTAATAATAATATGTATAATACTAATAAGCAGTATATATATATATATATATATATATATATATATATATATATATATATATATATATATATATATATATTGTCGGTATATGTCCATTCCGTTTCACATTTGCTGTTTCTCAGTGTTTAAGTTTGTATTCGAACTTGAATAGCCCCTTCTATTTTATCTGCTATTTTATTGGTAAACCCAACTTTTGATATTAATCTATTTTCTATAACTCCAAATTGTTTTACCATGGACACGAATAGTACCAGCTAATGTGGACCTTAGTACACTTGAAACCCATTTGCAGCTTTACATACTTATAGTCGTTTAGGGAAGTACTGTGGTCGTTTGTATAATACAATATGTAATATGAATTACAATTCAAAAAATTTCTTCAAATTTCACCCGTGACCAAGATGATGTTTGTTAAAGATTTAAGCTTATGATGACATTATTTAATCCTTCATATAGGATATCTGATATTATATAGAATGTTGCGACACTTTACTAACATATATTTTCTCCAAAGCCTACATTTAGATGTGGACCTGCTACAAGCGAGTTGGTGTGGATCCCTGAAACTTTTGTGACTCACGTTTAGGCTTATAGTGATTTATCAGCTTACGGATTGTATATAGCCAACTTTAGGGCTAATATAGTATGTGTAATAACGTCGACTGTTAACACTGTTCTATTTATATCAAAATCCTGACATCCAACTGTCTTCCGTTCTACACGCTGGTATGGAATCCTTTTCCTTTAGGACCAATATAGTACTTAGCATTATTTAAACATTTTATGGACTTTATATAAAATTTAGGATTATCTTATGCGTAATAACCCTGAGTTTAAATATTGGTATAATTTTATTGAAATTTGATTTGACCCATCTCAGTGGGCAATGTATAATTATGTGTGTCCATGTTTCCTATTTGACCCTTCTGATGACTTGCAGTGTTACAAGGCTTTTTATATTTACATGGACATGCGCAGTGTGAGGTGGTATAATAGAGTGATCCTTACATCACCCAATATGAGTGTTAAGATTTTAGGTAACATATTCAGCCAATTTTGCATGGTGGTATAGATATATTCCATTTGCACTGTTTCTTAAGTTTCCTAAGTTTGTTTTTATTTCATTATATGCTATTATATTGCATCATTGTATTTTGGACCTGACCTTGTCCAAAATCGGGTTCATTTTCTACCTGACCGGAGTTATTGATTTGTTTATTCTGTAAACAGCTAATACATAACTATAATATTTTCTATGTGTGTCGTTTTCATATTACGATCATTATTAAATGAAGCAAATATCTACATTTGGGTATGTGTCTAAGCTATTGGAATTCCCCTATAAATATAACTAGCCAACCTTATATATTACGATTTTATAGTATAAATGTAGTGACAGATTTCTAATTATAACAAACATTTCATTTTGTAAACATTAAGAAGTTAATAAAAGGTTGTTTTCCATTAGATATGTTTTTGATTAGAAAATGCGTTAAATGTGACCTGATGTCAAGCATAGGAACATATAATCTTGTACCTAGAAAAATTATTAATTCCTGCTGATCTAGCTGAATCAATTGTATTTCATTTCGGCTTTAATGTATTTGTTCAAAGTATTTCTTCTGTGGAACTACAAATGTGCTCTGTTAAGATTCTTAGAAAGAAAGACTGGAATTTATAGTGAAATTTTAAGTAATGAATTTATTCGCAGGTTGAATTATTTTGATCTAATGAAAGACTGTTGTCACATCAAACTTTTATTAGCCACTACAAACACATGCAAACTTTCAGCATTGGACTTCCACTAAAGTTTGTTCAGAAGGTTTATTTTTAGCACTGTAAATCATGGATTATCTTGGGATTCAATTCGCAATATCTTTTTTAGTTTCACTATGTATTATGGGGAAATAAATTACTTGATGAATTTTACAAAGCTCGTCGCTTCTCACTTTTTACTCTTATTTATTTTAAGACCATAGAGGCATACTAATTGCCGTACAAGTTATATGCTTAGGTCGTTTTTATACGCTAATATTTTTTTTAACATGTTATTTCTGACTATTTTAGATCACACATATGACTATGTGAAGAAGTTTCATATTTATGTTCACTTTCTTGACTTTGTCGGCAGTTCTTATTTTACAGTATTTTCCATAGTCGCCGTGAAATATAACTAGGCTTATCTAAATCAATACGATGTGAAGAATCGTTTTATAAATGCTAGTTTTAACCTAACCTAATTAGGACATCCGATGAATCATTCTTTAGTCTGTTATAGACAGCATGCATTATATTTCTAATGATATTTCGACCGAGTATTTGTATAGGGCGCATTATGCAAATATTGACATGAAACCTCAATTCATTTATTGCTGGGAATTCCATAATGCCATTCCCTTTTTAATGAAATCTGTATTTTTTGGAGAATGAGCGGCTGAATTATAATTTACGTGGACTGTATCCATAATATGATTCTTTTACAGATTCATTGTTAAATTTCAAAGTATCCCATTTTTGTCATATACGGTAGAACGGGCTGCAGTCAAATAAACCAATACTGATGCTGCTTGCAGCCACTTCTATCATCGCTGACTTCTAATTTAATATCTATGAAATAGTGGGTGAGATATTATGGGATGATGAAAGCGAAGAATGCAACTGGAGATGGTTTAGAGGTATAGTTTTAAAGCAAAAGAACATAGATCAGCATAATTAACCTATGTTTAAAAGATTGCTGTTTATTGAGAAATTAAAAACATTTAGTTCAACTGAAATTTTGAGTTCTTATTTTGTTATTTCAAACAGTCGATAATGAGTCTTCTTTGCGCGAGAAATCGTCTCGAAACAGGGCTACATCAAGAGACCTGTTTATAAGCATGAAGCATTATATTAATTTCCGTAGTACACATGAGCTGATATTGACATTAGAACACATTTTAAGATGTTTATCAACATTTTTCTAGGACAGGCGTGCGCTCTATCTTTACCTCTTGATCACGCGGGTGTGGCAACTTCATTTTGCATATCTAATTAGCGCAGCAAATTATTGAATCTTCTTTTCAGTTGGTTTATCAATTCTCAAATTAATAATAAGAATAATCAATCGAGTGACTGTTGTTATTTATTACACTTGTCGATCGTAGTCAATGCAAATAGCAATACCTTAAATCTGTCATCCACTTTGTTTTACTCAGTATGGTTACATGAATGTTCCATTATCATATTTTAGTTGCTTTTGGATAGAAGGAACTGGAGCGAGGCAGACAAGTAACTGTAAATAACTGTAATGCATATTGTGCTTTCTCATCAGTCAAAAATCAAACTTTTCGGACAAAATGTTACTGGTATACTACCCAGAAAGGTCATGTATTTGTGACGATTTGGTGCTATTTCCAACGCTATAATGACTCTAAATACTATTTTCTGCATAATTTCGTCAAAGAACTTGTATATGTATATGATTCTTTGCTTGGGAATGATAACATATATTTCTTGGATATGTGTGTAGTTCGTTGCTTGAGAGTCAGAACATATATTTCTTGGATATGTGTGTAGTTCGTTGCTTGAGAGTCAGAACATATATTTTCGGCAGGTTTATTTCACAATCATCCGTTTTGCCTGCTCCCACATCGCCAGTAAAACCGTAATACATCTTATATTATTGAGTCAATAAGAGGTATATTATAATCTTTTTCTGTTCATGCAATTGCAATTATTAAATTTGATATCTTCTTAGATCAAAGGACAGAGAGGGTTAAAGCCTTGTTTGTCTTGGCATTGGTCAGCGTTCTACAGGAATACGTTTGATACATTATTATTTCAGACAGTCATATATTCTGACTCGATCAGCAAATTATTTCACAAGCTACAAAGAATTTAGTAAACCAATTAAAGTGTTTGATCGATAAACTCTCATACCTCGTACAACTATATATAATTTCCTAAAACAATTAGAGGATTGACGCTTTCAACGTAAATGAATATATTTTAAAAATGTATATCCTTATTTAAACAATGTGACATAAGGCAGTGGATAAAGCGTTGCCGATTGAACACTCGTCCACTATAAATTAAGCACTGTCACTGTCTCATCGGAACAATCCTTGCTGTTCCACAAAGGAAATAAAATAGAATATGCCATGACGTTGAATGCTTTAAGTTTGGTTGTTATATTCCTATTAGAATATATATAATTGAAAGATCAGCTACTCATGTAAATTAGTTTGAAATATTTCCAAATATTCTAAAAGACCAGGGCGACGAGGTATAGTTTAGATATCTGATTCATGATGTAACGATTCGAAGTCGGTATTCGATGGACATGAATGAATCGGATGGATGTAATCATTGTCTCCTGTATCAACACCGATATTCTGGTGCTGAGCTCCGTGTTCTTGTTTATTAAATTGTTGAACATTTATATTGCCCGGATACGTCAGAGCTTGGCTCAGTATAAGGTCTCTTTCAAGTGCAGTGCTTAGTTCACCTTCATCATTGCTCACAATTGTCCAATATCCTTGAGATATATTTACAACCTCAGGGTTTTCATTTTCACCATCTCCATTACGGCAAGCTAATGGAATATTGGGTGTTCTGTCCAGGCGTGAGCTAAAAGAAAAGAAGTGAAATTAAAGTACGCGATAAACGTTTTCAAAGGCAATGAAATTTGTCAATATTTTGTTTTTTCTCTCTCTATTAAGTATGTTGATCGGTAGTTCTTGGCTAAAGAATTATGCAAGCAGAGTTTCTAAATTAAAAATAATCATACTTAATTAAGCAAAAATATGTATAAACATATAGGTATTGATGCAAAGACAAAAAACCCCATGACGGATTAATATAAGAATTGTATTGAAAATTTAGTACAGCACAGCTTCATTTAAAAACAAGTATAATCTCTTCCGGTTAATCGCATGCCTTATACAAATATATTAATCTAACCAGTGTTTAGATCTTTGTAGAAGACAGGTGCAGAAAACACCAACCAAAATACCTCCCAATCCTAGAATTATGGAGACTATCAGGAGTTTCGAAGTCGAGTCTGAAAGAAAAGTTTCACCAAGACAATGTCAAACAAAACGTCATCTGTTTCTTTACATTCGTGACTTTAAGCAAAATAATCTTGGTACCGCTACAATCGAGAAAAGGAAACATGAAGCGCAACGTATGTTCAGCACTGAAAGAGGCGATTTATATTCATAATTTTAAGCTGGTTAACTTGATTGCAAATCTACCACATATATTTGAAACTCATTTCTGCATATATGATTTTTACAATATCACATATTTGTCACTGAAATCACAACTGAGTGTTCTGAATCATGTTGCAACTATTGATTTAGCGCACAATTCAACATTAATCTAGAGATTGCATTTCATTTTATAGGTAATAAAGATAATGTGAATTAAAAGAAATATATAAAAATATAAACAAATACTTTCTGCTCTCTAGATACCGGACTACAGAAGCTAAATAGGAAGATACCTTGATCAATGGAAACCTTTCAAAATATATTGCACTTAATATTAATATAGCGTATTGGGCAAATATATGCAAGTGATGTTGGTTTTGAAGAGTTTGTGACACTTTATTTGCAATATGCACGCAGTACAATGTCATATGATCAAATCTCATACGATGTCCTCTAATGGAAAGCATCATAATACATATATATCGATGTAACAAAAAAAATATTACGACTCACTTATAATATACGATGCGACGTTTAACAGGTCTAGCAAATCATGCAAAGATAGATATAATGAGCATTGGCTAAAATTCAGGTAATATATACCAGATATGGTTTTGTTCTCCTCTGTCGTTGCTGTTGTAGTAGCATGATAATCAGTACCTAACATACGCAAAAGGAAAAGAAAATACACTGAAGAAACCTTATAAAAGTATAAATTAAAAATTAAAAATTAATTTACTTGAGATAGCGCGACCTATAATAAAAACATCACAGGCAATGTACATTGACGATAGAAGGATTTACACGCCGACAAGCAAACACCCTTACATTCAAATGTATACACGTGCATATATATTATAAATGAAATTATAAATGAAATAAAACAAAACTATAAGACATATTGGTATTATTAATAAAATGATATATATAAATTTTATTGGCATTATTAAAATTTGGTATTTTTAAAATGATAAAGCTCGATCAATGATGAAGGTCTTCAGAAGCGCTGTACATTGACGATACAAGAAAAATAGACTTATACTCGCACACACACATGCACATAAATACACAGAAAGGTTCATATATATTTACCTTACCAATGTTATTAAAGAACAAAAGTTTAATGTTGTGGATAGATAGCTAATTGTTTTTTTTTCAAGAAATTATCAAAATGAAACATTTTCAAGTTGAAGTCTGGTGATGATTTTTTAACGGTTTCCACATCAACTTATTTTTGAGAATATGTAATGTTTAAATATTCTTATCAGTCCATACGTAATTCAGTGTTTTCCTGTTTCTAATAGTTTGAATTTACTCATAACAATCTGGAAACAAGTATGCAATATCTTTTATAACTTTAACCATCCATCATCGGGTGTTACTTTTTCAATAAATATGGTTCGCATTCCCTCTGAAATCGCATATTTTTCACTGAATATTTCTTTCTTGGTTGATTTAATTAGTTAATTGTACACACAGTGCTTTCCTTGTTTACCTAGTTTATATATATTCCATATTCTCTCCCTTTTATATACAACACATTTTCGTTCATGGACGCTTTCTGTAAACTATTGACTGATATGGCTTATTGGCAATGTCTGTATTTTCTCAGGTGCCTGTTTATCCACTGCAGACATATTTTGTTCAAATAGCCCTACTAGCACGCCAGCACCATTTAGTTCATTAACATCGAAATATACGTCATTGCATAACTATACACGATCAATACCTGAATAGTTCCTGCAGGTTACATTTTTCTTACAATGTTCTGTTTTAGAACATTGAAAGTACATTGTACTATGCATGATCAGAGTTGAAGTCTTTATTTATGCACTTAACTTCAATAGCCCCTTCCCCCCCCCCCCCCCCCCCGGCTTCCTTGCATTCATGTACTAATAGGTGTTTGGCTTTACGAGTTTGTTCTGAAACATGTTGAACTGGACCTAGTGCGTCTTCATTATCAATAATTATTTGAGTGTTATTGTCCGGATCATCTTTGATATAAATAGGTATGCCCCCATGATGATAATGTTGTAGTGATTGAGACGTAACACCGCAAAAGACTGAGTAAAATTATCGATACATGCGTTCGTAGTAACCTAATTTATTTTGAGTAAGGGGTCTAATAATATTTTGTTAGATGGTATACCCTTCAAAGTAAATTCCCTTAAGGCTAATTAAATAATTTAAGATGTATACTGTCCCTTTCATCAGGAATGTTTGTTTGTTCTATACCTAATGCATGTAATGTGATTGAAATGAATGGTAGGCTCGATGAAACTATCGTATAAATTATACATAACTTCATGTTTATTTAGTGCATATATATATATATATATATATATATATATATATATATATATATATATATATATATATATATAAGAAAAGGAATATAATATGCATTCAACAGTTTCAACCGTATAGTAGCCAGGTTAGGCTGATCCTAAAATCCATAATTTTAACTTTTGAAAGAATATTTCCAAAAACTTTCAGTCTGAAGACATTTAATATATACGAATATTTAAATATCCATATTTGGAAAATGTTTATAAATAGCTTCCAGGTCGGCAACAAATGATAGAACTGGGGAATATTCATCAAACCATTCATCACTCAACGTAGTATTGAGCTTTGGGTCAATATAATAAGAATAATCTGTGAAAGCGAGTTCATTATGCTTATTTGATAAATTTGAAACAAAATCCCACCCTGCTTTGATAGCTAGAATTTTCCTAGAAAAAAAGCCCACATTTCCAATAAACATATATTGTACACTCCTCTTTCACAATTCACTAGAGTTGTCGTGGTGTTTGTATGCTGCTTAAATATCTTAGTTGCATCACCGGCGGTTGCTTCATAAAACTTCAGAACTGATGTTCTTCCGTTTTGCAGCACACGTTATTTAATAGCTTTAATACATCCATATATGTTTCCACTATATCTCATTGTGTTTGCATTTGTAAAGTTCTCAACCAGCCTATTTAAAATGAACTTTACATTAATATACAACTTAAGAGTCTTACTCTTCGTAATCAGATTATTTCGGAAATCAGGGGTCACATACAATGGAGGATATAGCAACTTTGTCCAAACCAAGGAATGTTCTAAATTTTTCACCGGTCTGAATTAATGTTTTCTCTTAAAAATACAAATCTTTATTACTATTATAATTATATTAATTAAATATTTCATTGGAACTACCCTGGTAAAAAGTCGTTTAAAAGTATCAGTTCGCAAGAGCACGTTGTTCTCATTTCAAAACCAGCACTAATTGTGCAGATCTTGTGTTCAGGCATATCGTTTCAACAACAAGGAGAACAACAGGCTTTTCGTATTATTTGTCAGGTAACTATAGATTGAAGGAATGTAAATATGCATATTAATTGTTATGTTATCTTTAGTACTGTCTTTCTTGGAATTGATGCAGAGCATGTGCTAATTGAAACAAAACGAAGAGAAAATTCATTTTCTAAAGTGAAATTAAATTCATTTCATCTGCTTATCCAGATATGAAATGTGTCAATTCTTTGTGGAAAGCTAACTTACCATTTTCCGAAGAAAATATTATTTACCCGGCATCATAAAGCATACTTAATTATTAGATTGTATTCAACGTTTGTACCTTTAAACCATTCAATATATTCTCTTTACCTGATGTCACTAAAATAATAACAATATCCGAAATTTCGGCATCGTCATGTGTTGGATTCGTTGCGTGGCACGTGTAGTTTGCATCCTTTGTTACATTGTGAAGCTTTAATTCTGCACCTGGAAACAAAGTGTCCCATTCACTCCAGTACATCTGACATGGCGGGAAACAGTCCGCAGAACAAATTATCGTTATGGAATCACGATCTTGCAGATGAACCATGCTGTTTGTTACATTTAGTTTGATTTCATCTGGACCATCTAAAAGAGTAAATTGACAAATACATTAGAATACCATCAGTTAAGTATGTAAAAATACTATGGCCTTTTGCTAAAAGATCTTGCATCAGTTGCCGACGTAAAAGCAATAAACGTTAATTGATAGTTTATTTTTAATACAAAGTTTTAAACAATGATGGCAATGTAAACAAACAATAGCGATTTCCTTAACATTACTATTTCTCATTTTCGACAAAACATGAGCAAATATAATTGTGTTTTCTCATGTATGGTAATATGTGTGACATTTATGTTTTGTGTAACACGGAATAAATTTCTCCCGGAAAAACGGATATGTCATATTCGTATTGTGTCAGCATTATTAAAGTTAACTAGCAATACAGCAACAAGTACGGAATCTTACATTTTTTTGGAGTCCATTATACCCAACTTATCGTTCTTGGAAACTCTGTATCTTCCCACAAAATATCTAATTGTTGATATTTATTTAATAATAATAATAATAATAATAATAATAATAATAATAATAATAATATGTATTATTATTATTATTATTTATAGTATTAACTGATTGTTGATATTTTTAAGTTTAATAATAATAAGAAGAAATATTATTATTATTATTATTATTATTATTAATATCATTATTATACTTACATACAACATCCAGATTTGTAAAGTTTTCAAGTGATGCACCGCTGACGATATTCTGAACTTTGCATGAGTACGTACCAGCGTTTCGTCGCGTCATATTCTTTATATTTAAAATATTTGTTGCTGAGATGACCTTCTCTTGACCCATCAAAGGGTCAACATATATCCAACTCCAAGCACAAACCGGATAACAGTCTGAAAGGCAGGATAAATTCAACCCTTGATGTTCTTTGACTACCGTGACATTCGGTGAAAACATAATGACATTAGGTCCAGCTGCAAATGAATAGACAACTTTCAATATTTCAATACTGACATATATAGCGTCAAGTACATCGGTGTTTTATAAATGCTTTAATATATGTACGTAATTGTAAACAAATAGTATTTTATATGGTGTTAATTGCTTGTTAATATTACATATCGAAGTTAAAACAAGGGCATACAAAAATGTATGCGAGAAATCTGCCAAGGTTGTTTCACTTAAGATTGTTACTCAATCAAATGTTTCACAAAAGATATTTAAAATATAACGCCATTATCAAACTTCAATTTATATACATGCAAGAGCACTTTTGTGAAAAGGTTTAATTAAATTTATAATTAAAAAAACTTTCGAAGAAACGAATTCTGAAAGGATATGTTATCAGGGGTTAAACATTGGCATATCTTTCAGAAACAAACCGTTGTAAAATTGATTGAGGGAATATAATAAAATAACAAGGCATACACAGCGTTACATTCTGCAAACATCGATCTCCAATGTGCGAGAAATAAAAGCTAAGAAAGCCTTTAGTATTTATATTGAATAATGACCATGGTAGATGTTGAGAGACACAGCTACCAAACTGACACATGTTTAAGAGCATGGCAAGGAGCATGCGACGTTTGCATGAAAGTGTAGTGGGACTAAACGTTCACCACATGTAAGCGACAGGTCAAAACTAATATTTGGAATCTCAAAGCTTTGAATTTCCTTCTTCAATCATTGATTACGTAATGTTTGTATGGATAATCGATTTTATAACTTATAGCAATTAACTCTATTTGTACAATAATCTTTTCACAACCTATATATTTAGCAGAAACTAGTTCTCTCTCTCTCTCTCTCCCTCTCTCTCTCTCTCTCTGAAAACTTGTATTATGTTTTTTAAAAAGCAGTCTATGCCAGTCAATTACCTTCAAACAGGAAGATTTTTCAGTATGCCGGATTTCCATTAATTTATTCCAAACTAATGCATTTATTATATGCTTTTTAATATATGTGCATATTTCATTTTCTTTCAATGAATTAAAAAGCAATCTTTGCTAAAAACATAATGTAAGTGATTGATGTGCTAATGTTCTTTGAAATCATGTTAGCGTTAGGCCTGTTAGTTAGCACGCTGATGATGCAGTTTAGGCCCTACACATCTACCAGTTATGTCCTGCTCAAAACAGAAACAAAACCTAAAATAAAACATTAATGAAGTGAAAAGAATGTCGCATTTGCTACAGGTGGAATTTAGTTCTTTTCTAATCTATATAAATTCACAAATTAATGTCATACATGTAGTTTTCGCTACTTTATTATGCTCCATTACATGTCAAAATACACATTTGATAATATGTATTATTACAACAATTTATACAAATTCAGTTTGTCACAATACCTCGTTGAACTTTTGATTTGTGCTTCAACGTATATGAAATAACATGCTGTTTTTTTTTACGTTTAGGCACTACACATTCGCTCTTTTTTCCCAGTTCGGTATGAATTACCTGATATCTAATCAAAGTTTAGTTTATACGCTAACATCCCAATATATATTAATTGGAAGTTAGTATATAAACTAAACTTTGATTAGGTATCAGTTAATACATAACGGTGCTGGGAAAGTAGAGCGAATATACATATATATATATATATATATATATATATATATATATATATATATATATATATATATATATATCCCTGTGGCGAACGCTCTGGTGGCCCAGTGGTTACATCTTCCTCCTCGGACGCAGAAGGTCTCGGGATCGAACACCGGCCGAATCAAATTAATAGGACAGTGTTAGGACTAGTCGGCCTGGTGTCAGGTAATGTGACTTGGTGTCCCAGTGGTAGCCATCATTATAAACTGCCACAGTGCAGATATCTTACTGATATGACTGAACAATTGGTAAAGCTACGTTAAAAATGCAAAATATATATGCTCCCTGAATTTCTAGACAACAATAAACAAAGAGAGTATGAATGTATAAATCCGGTCACGATCTTATTAACTTTTATCTTAATAATTAAGTGTGACAGAGGCATTTATTGAAAGTACTAAACGTCATTGTACTAGATGAATTACCATGAATTAAGATACAAAAATAATATATGCTATTAAATATAATAAGTTCTTTTGTATCAATTTATTTTATTCTCACCCATACCATATCGGAGAAAACATTATGTACTGGGTGGAAGCTTCTCCTCCAGTTCTTCTTCGCAGCAATATTGCACAATAGAAATACAGTGAATGCAAACTAGTATATACATGAACGAGGCTATAATGTAACATGAAATTAATAAGACAAAATATTAACATTGAAGGGAGTGTTTTCCTATTTTAGTGATTTCCGACGTTGAAAACTAGATTGAAAATGTCGTATAATTCCATGCATGACATACATATATAGGGTTTGCTTGAAATACATTTTCATAAAGTACACTGTTATAAACTGGGCTTTGCATAAGATGACATGTAACGTCTTACCTGTTTGGTTTTGTCTTTTCACGGGAGACTGTATGTAATCAGCGCAAATGAGCTAGTTGTGTTGCATTGGAAAGAGGATATTTAGGAATATATTTGTACAAAAGCACGATCATCTTAAAATATTTCCCAAAGTGTGAGTGATGTAAATAGTCATCCAAATATATCCCAATGCTTTACTTGGTGCACATCTGTCCTACTCATTTTTTAAATTAATATTCGATTGAGCTGAAAAGAGGCGAGAGTGTACATAAGTGGTATGAAGGTGGTAGATTTGACTCGCGCCCCTTTGGGGCCATTCAATGCGTCCTCGTCTCTACCCTTATGGCAATTTCGCCCATAAGTCAGCTTTGCCAGATGTTCACTTTTAATTGGTTCCGCATGGTGTAAAGAGCCCACACACCAGTCATGGTAGCGGGGGTTGTTTAGTCTTCCTGCTGGAAGTGCGCCAAAAGGTTTTCAAAAAAGGGAAAAGCCGAACCTTTCATACTGCTCTGCCGTGATGGTAGAAACAATAAAACGCAGAGACACCAGTTCCTATCAATATGGCTCCAACAATAATACCGATTGGTGCACCTACAATGTTTCGTGTGACGGTGATTCATGTCACACCAATACCAATAGTTGCTGCCGCAGCAAGACCGCAAATAACATCTACGACCAAACACGCGCGTTTGCATTTCACGATCATATATAGGACTTATAAGGACATATTGACGAACTGCTTCGGTTAAGAACTGAGGCGGTGTTTACAACTGCGACCTATATTCATGTGGCATGTCTGATATGCTGACGAGTGCCTCTCTAACGTATTCATCAAGTTCACCGGTGCGATTGACGATCATAACAGAAGCTTCTTCAATTTGAGCAAGCCCCTCTTCGATATCCTCAATTACCAAACACGTGATCACCTCTGCAGTTGCTCTTGTGGCTTATTTGATATCATTAGTGCGTTTTGCTATCTTACGGACTGGACCAGAATATACGATTGTTACAATTCGATCATGGCAACTAATTTATCGAATCTGTGTACTTGACGCTAGCCAGACAACTGAAGCAAGCACGAATCGGACATGTGAGTATCCATCGTGACCAAGCTATTGTGGAACGATTTAATCACACTCTGGATGAACGGTTATTCAGTCATTAGTACCCAAAGGAATTCTTGATGAGGCCAGAACCGTCTCTGGATTTGGTATCACGACTTCCATTATTCACAGTAACATTGAACAATGAAACCACACGCACTATTGGATTAAAATCAGCCAATGCCATTCAATAAAAAGACGTTACTGTTACTCGGGAAATGTGTTCACAGTCAGCACCGTTACAACATCTCGAATACAAGTTTGTTTCTTTATGTGTGTGGTCCTAGAAAGGTATAAGGTCAACAACAACGTCATGTCACTGACCCAATATGGTTTACAGTTTCGGAACGGAATGATACCTCACATAAGCAACACGTTATTGATTAGGGCCATCATCAACTTATGTACCAAGACCTCCCAACTGTGTATTTGTGCGAGATGAATTGCGAGTTGTTTCAGCAATTACGTAACTGCCACCATAATTTGTTTTGACACGTTAATCAATCGTAAGCTGGTTCACAAGAGCAAGGTTATCAATCACGGCAGTGATGATTCCGTCGGGTATTATCCATCGCTTGGAATCCAACTGCCACAAACTGACATCACTGCATCACTAAACACCTTAGTGATGTATTTGTGGGAACTGATAATATGTGCGACGTTTGTGAACTTAGACACAAAGTTTATATTATTAGTTGCTTACGAAAAACAGTCAAGTCAAATAGAACTGGACTGAATTTCTGGAAAATGGCAAATTCTACAAATAAAATTATATTACAATAGCATATAATGGAATGAAGAAAATTAAAATTAACAAACAAACAATAAAATGAATAAAATATAAATTAAATCAAATATACATAACACTTCCCCCATAAAGAAAAAGAAAGATTTATATAATAACAATACATATACGAAATTTACTTACAAATTAGTATTCTATACTGATCGCTCTCAAATCCACTTTTAGTCTCCTCGCAAGTGTATAAGTTATACTGGTCGTCACTTGTCAAATTTCGTATGGAAAGAAATGTATCATTTGGATAATATTTATCGTAGTCTTCTATCACCGACCCATTTAGTCTCCATAGAATGTTGCCCGTGGAATGGTTTAATGAACAGCACTGTAAAACTAGCGAATAGTCCGATACATTATGTTGAGCTATATCAACCCGTGGAATCTTTGACTGATCTGCAAAAGTGAGACAAATTATATTTTATAGAAAACTTTAACAACAACACATATCATGGCATGATGCCGAAGGCGTTCTGACTCAGTATTTAGTAACTACTAATGTACATGCGAAGCGATACCGATAACATTTTTATATCATTTCAGGGCTTTATATACCGTAAGTAGACAAACAGGGAAATTTCTAGCCCAATTGTTATCAGGAAGTAGTACAGTACTTTTCGATTTGCGGGTCCTTTTCTACAACATAACATCAATAATATGGGAATAGTGTCAAGCCACGACATACCAAATCAGCATAAAACCAGATAATACTGACATACATACATACATGCATACATACATACACACACAAACGCGCGCACGCACGCACGCACGCACGGAGACATGCATGCATGCATGCATACATACATACATACATCACATGGGGGTGGGGTAATTTGATATAGACCTTCAATTAGGGCTTTTGCAATAAAACTTTCTGATGGGGTTGAATACAAAATAACATTTCTAATGCATTTTCTGCCTGTACTTCTTTTCGTTAAAACAAAACCGACGGTAGAATGTGGTTGCTGAAAAAAGAATGATGATGAGAGCTTTTAGATCATTTCTATCAACGAGCCAATACCTTGTCGCTGAGTAATGACAATGTATTATTGACCATTTAGAAGCGAAACCAAACTATTCATCATGTTATATATATATATATATATATATATATATATATATATATATATATATATATGTTCTGAACAAGCAGTACAGGTAATAGAGCAAACTTGCAACTCTGTACTCAACGATTATATAGAGAATGCAAGGACAAAACAGAATGGAAATACTGTTAATTATGTCATGATAGATGATAAACAAAATGGGATTATATATATTATTAAATAGGACAAACTTTTAGTGAAACAAAATGAACACACTTTTTGGGAAAACTCTGGCCTCATTGTCTAGATGTAGTAATGATGTGTTCATATGTTGAATATAAAAGCCCACATTTGTCTTTCTTCACCTGTCTGTCCCCGCAGCCATAGAAGAGGTTGCGAGTTTTAAACTAGCGGTATTACAACTCATTTTTTTGGTTAAATTTTGTATGACGAATTTTTCTTTTAAACTCGCTCACTCGATTTTTTAGATCTTTAAAAAAAATCTTATTATGTTTGCATTTTCTATTTTGACTCCCGTCCTAATATGTTTGATTAGGCTAGTGGTAATATATTTCCTTTTGTAAGAATGTAAGAATACACCGATTTATATGATACAGATACAGTGTTCTTGCGTTCATATTGTATGGTATACATCCTGCTTTGTACAGTCTATTGGAAAGATTTGTTGCAGTTCAATAGAAAGTCTGCATGTGTCGAAATACATATATTTTTAATCATACAGGTCCTAAATTCCTAGAAAAACTTTATTCTGATCGCCATCAGTCCTAATGAGTACAATTTTGTCTTTAAACTACAAACACCTCTTAGTAGTTGGCCATTAGTTCATTCTTGAATTATCCAAACACTTTGTGGTCGTTTGATTGATATCTATGATATTGACTGTGTGATAGTTATTGAACTGGATATCATTATTGATGTCTTTGTAAAACGTGTTATGTGAGGACATTGATGTATAAATATATCGATTGGAACCAAATACATGTTTTGCCATTTATATTTATTTTTGCAGTTGCTGACAAAACTTGCTCATCAACGTTTTGGATACTACATGCACCGAATACGTATCATATATTAGTTCCATGCATGTTATCGTTTTGCTTTTCGAAAACTGACCAATAATATGATACGGTCAGTGATTTTTATCCTAGCTTATGACAGTTTTTTGTGGCCTTTAAAATTGAATTTATTTTGTACATAATTTAAATGTTAACTCACTACAAAGAGCCTGTTTGGACTATCGAAAAGTGTTGCTTGTCAATTTGTAGAACTCTGTTTCCACCTTATTTGAAACTTGTCCTAAACTGGTATTCAGTTATTTGTACTATTTCAGCAAATGTATTGGTCCAGTTAGACAACTATGTATCTTTTTTTACATTTGTTTCAGTAGAGTGTGCGTCCATGCAATCTCTTTATATTTCGGAGGAGTTATCTCATCTGTATCTAGTACCAGTTTCGCAGGAGCTAACGAGGTGTCTATCAAAATGGTCTTGTAGAACTGGAGCCTATCCAACTCCACTTTCTTGTAACCATCCAATTTTTCTTTTCGTGAGCCCATCTAAAATACATTATGGGTAGTGAGATCTCGTTATGTCCATAATGATTTAAATATTAACAGATCATACTCACCACAATGTTTAATATGCACACCTTTTAATGAGCAGCATTACACACACACACACACACACACACACACACACACACGCACACACACACACACTGTTAAAATGGTATACTTAAGATGTCCAGACCTATGAGAATACAATCTTTCTAAAGACATTGTTTGACAGTGTTCGCATTCTGTATTAATAGTTTCTCATAGAAGACATCTTCCTTGGATACAACGATTTCATAACAAAAATTATTTCAATAATTTGTTTGTATAATTATTTGAGTTCTTGATGCAATGCCATCAACTTTTATAAAACACTATTTGATTTACTAATCAATTAAAATCTACACTACAAAAAATATGATTATCTGAGGAAATAGGAGAAATCTGCAAAAACAATAAGTTCGATATAGCTGAGAAAAATTACAAACTCTTACAGTGCAAAGGAAAACGAAACTCTGAATTAAAGTATAATAATCACACGAAAAGTTAGAATTAATAATTTCCCTATGGTACTCAGAATAATAAGAATTTGTTTATTTTGGGGAGATGCCTGTGGTTTCGGTGGCTTCCATTTCAAAGTCTTGAAGTGTAGCAATTTACCAATATATTTGTAAATGAAGTGTCAGGCACGGATACAAACAAGCATGCTTACTGTCATGCATTCATGCATGCAAGTATGTATGTATGTATGTATGTATGTAAGTATGTATGTTATGTGTGTGTTTGTGTGTGTGTGTGTGTGCGTGCGTGTGAGTCCGTGTGTGTGCGTGCGTGCATTTGTGTATGTAGGCAGGTCGATAGGTCGGTAGGTAGGCAAACATATATGTATACAAGTATGAATACATAGCAGAGTGCATAGTGTTTTATGTAATTTCATTAAATATGTAGCTAAGAATTGAAATCGTTGACAAACGGAGGCAAGCTGGAAAGAATTTAATATCAAATGGTTTGCGCTTGTGACTTGGTTTGTAACTATTTTCGACTGCTCAATTTATGAGATATACAAAGAGAAATGTTGATATTTTTACATATAATAAACTACATACCTATTACTTGTAAATTGATTCTGCTAATGAGTTCGTCTGAATTCCATTGTCGTGCCACTCTGTATATTCCAGCATCGTTTTCAGTGACGTTCAGTAAGCACACAGTCAATGTTGCTCTCTCATTCACCGGTTTGTCAATAGAAACATGCACTCGATTTTTTTTACGAAGAACTATAAAATGAATCTCAGCCGGACATACCCGCAGGAAAGGCAAGGCGCCATGATATATAAGAAATGCATCTTTCTTTATATTATTTAATGACCATGAAAAAGAAACATTTCTTCCTAGAATACCCTGTATAGTTTTCCCATTTGAGACATGATTTAGTGTTAGGCAGCAAAACGCTATTTTTAAGAAAATCATGTCTACATTCCTGGAAATTTGTCTTAAGTATCTCCAGTTGTTTTTGCACAGATCTGATTAGTATTAAATTTGTAATACAGTTTGTTTAATGTACCCGTAATGTTAGTTCGGACGATCTGCTCGAAACAAATATGTTTAGCATTTGAAGAAAAACGTAATTTCTCCTTTCGACCAGACGAATAACTTACAAAGCTTCTATTTCCTATTAGTGTGCCTGACATTTGCGGGGAAAGTGTATTACGCATATGTACGATGATTATGTCATCAATTGTTTCTCTACATGAATGGTGAAAATCAGGATGTATGTGATCTGTTTTGTCTTCGATTAGTAATATGTTTCTGAACTTAGACAAACTGATCTCCGTATTGGTTAATATGCATGTACCATTGTACATTTGTGCAATAGTGTAAATGGATGAGAACGTGAATCATTATCTTAATAGCAGTATTGGTCTCAAACTGATTAGTAAGGTATATAAAATAAAAAGAAAGGAGTGCCTGTCTAGGCCCATACCCAACTGCCCACTTAAATGCATACGTGCAGACAGACCAGACCTACAATATACAAGTATGCATAAACATATATTCATGCATACGTGCAAGCACACATATGATCATACCCTGTGAAATGAGCACATTTTTAAACAGTTAATATGTATGTATCGTGAAGGAATATGAAATCCAAACAATATGAATAACCCCAATAGAGGCGACTGAATTTCTCAATCGAGAGGAATATAGCAATAAGGTGACATATGGTTATAATTAGCATATAAGTCATTGTGAGCAAGAACGTAGTACACACACACACACACACACACACACACACACACACACACACATATATATATATATATATATATATATATATATATATATATATATATATATATATATATATATACTATTATTTAAGGTGGGTCGTGGGCAGTTTTGTCGTCCTCAGACGGTTTCGTGGGCAGATAAAAGTTCGTGGGCAGATTTCCATCTGCCCACGAAGCACGTCGTCCTTTTCTGCACTCTTGCCACAAATATCAATAAAATAAATGCATATTTACGCTGCTGAATGTTAAATATTCGATAAATATTCATCTGCAAAATAAATAATTGCCTTTTTACCTATTTATTTCCATTTTTTCATTAATGAATTGAATTGAATAGCACAACTTGAGTTACCTCCCATTATGTACTAGTATATATTGCACCTTAAAAATAGATTGACCCGGAAGTAGTATGTTTCAAATTTACTGCCCATGATGACAGGGGGTCGTTACAAAGAAAATCAAGGGATGGGGTTCTAACCTGTAACAATATAATATGTTAATAGTGTTACAGATTAGAACCCAAATCTGTTGATTTTCTTTGTAACGAGCCACTGTGCCCGTGATTATTATTGTGAGAGATCAAAACTGCCCGGGAACCAGGATGTGGAGTGAATAATCTGCCAATGTCGCCAACAAGCACCATACATATATACTATTTATTTTGATATCTAAGAAGTTTTCAATAATGCTAATTAGTAACATTATAATGAGTGAGCTGTTATATGTCTTTCGAAATACCTCTATTCACTATTGCTGGTCTTGAGCCCAAACTAAGAGGATTGTGGCTGTCATTACAAATACAAGTGATACCATTTATTTAAATCCAGGCTTAGTAAGTTCATAACTACACTTAAGTTCATATTATATGCTGCTGCATTTTCTTCTCTCAGTCTACCATTAACAACGACAACAAAAGAAAAATGGTGTTTACTCAGAATTTGTTCCTATATTTATCAAAAAATTTGTTTTGGAACAGATATTTTGTTGGAAAAGCTGAAAGAATAAAATTGGGGGAAAATCATGATGGTATAATAATACAATTGTTTACTTATAATAAAAGAATACTGGATTTAGTGTACAACATCCTTGCAATAATTAAATGGCATTGTGAATATGCAGAACCCCAATTCTTTAATGTACATGTACTGTTTAAGGTACAAAACTGTTTTGCATACTTCATAACTTATTTCTCTAATAGTGCAAATAATAGGAGACAGAAGACATTTAGAAAGAATTAATTTGTCAAAATAAGTTAAATATCAAGATTAGTTTAATGGACGTTTGAAAATTTACTATTAAAGTAAAATTGCCTATTTTTGAGAGAAAAATCCTAATAGTAATACACGTAATTTTATTTAAATTAGCAGTAATGTAGAGGATGCTGATTTATTTATGAAATATACCATAAACGTGTGTTTCATGTTCATTACTCCAAAGTAAAATACCCAAGAACCACCTCAGAAAATCAGTAATGACATATTCACGTAAAACACAAAACACAATTCTAAAAAAGTGATGGAGATGCAGTTATCAGCTGTGAGTCACATAGCTAACACATGTTGAGTAGCAGACTGGATGATTGGTATGGAACGAATTGTATTTGCCTTGTCAGAATAGTTGGTAAAGATTTTAAGAGGACTTCCTGGTTGGAAAAAAGTGAATTGGAGAAATGTATTATTTTTTTCATCGTATGTGTCCTTGTTTCACTTCATTAATAATAATGATATGACTTTTGACAAATCTTTTTGTCCGAGTGACTCAATGCTGATAAGTGTAAAAAAATGTCGAGGCTGCGACAGATGTGTCCTCTGTAGAAATGGGTGTTTATTAAACTAGGTCAAAATTAGGTAGTGTAAAAATAGGAAGTGGAACAATACACAATATGGAAAACGCTCGCTGTGGAAGACATTGGGCGGACATACAGACACATCAAGATGTATTTAATAAGATTCATACACATATTATATACTGTTGTATAGCTCTCCTTGTATGCTTCAGATTTATACTATAAACATTGAAGTTTGTGATACCGAGACAAACGGCAATGGAAGATGCACGTATCAAGGTTATGAAGATTGTTAAATTCACAAGCGATACAGAGTCAAATATACCAAAACTTTCATATTGCATTTTCTTACATTTCTACTATCACAGATCGATTTAGACTGATGCGAAACCTATCAATTTATATCAAATTTGTCAAAATCGGGGTTTATTTACTATTGTTATGAGTTATTCACCTGTATGGAAAACGATCGTATAGGAAGACATTAGGCGAAATGACAGACAAAGGAAGATATACTTAATAAGATACATACACATACTATTTACAGTTGTACGGCTTTAATTATATGCTTTAGATATATAGCAATAGCATCGAAATATGTAGTACGATCGCAAAACGGCAATGGTAGATTCACGTAGCAAGGATATGCAGATCGGTAAAGTCGCACCCGATATTCAGTAAAAGGAACAAAACCTTCTATTTTGCATTTTCACACATGTCTATTGGCACAGATCGATTTAGTATGATTAGAAACATATCAATTAAAATCAAATTTGTCATCTGATATCAAATGTGTCAAAACCGTTGTTTTTGCGATTGTTATGACTTATTCGCCCATATGAAAAACTTTCGTATAGGTCAGATCTAGGCGCACGGACAGACAAATAAAGACGTGCTTATTAAGATATATACACACATTTTATAATATTGTATAGTTTTAATTTTATACTTCAGATCTCTAATATTGGCATCGAAGTATGTGCTACAATCACAAAACGGGAAGGGTGTATTAAAGTAGCAAGCATATGAAGATCGGTAAAGTCGCACCCGATATTCCGTAAAAAGTGGAACTTTTTTATTTTGTATTTTCACACACGTCTATTGGCACAAATCGATTTAGGCAGATGAGAACCTATATATTAATATGAAATTTGTCAAAAGCTGTGTTTGTTTACTATTGGTATAAATTATTCACCTATATGGAAACCGTTCGGATAGGAAGGCATCGGGTGCACAAACAGACGTATGAAACCGTACTTAATAAGATACATACACATATTATTTAATGTTGTACATCTTAAATTATATGCTTCAAATCTATAGTATTAGCATCCAAGTATGTGCTACTATCGCAAAACGGGAAGGGTAGATGCACATATCAAGGATATGAAGATCGGTAAAGTCGCAAGCAATAATGAGTCATAAATACCAACTTTTTTATTATTAATTTTCTCGACTTTTTTGGCACAGATCGATTTAAACTGATGAGAAACCTATACATTGATATTATATATGTCGAAATATATGGTTGTTTAAGATTGGTACAACTAATTTACCTATATGGAAAATCTTTGTGTTGGAAAGTATTTGGCGCACGGAAAGACAAATGAAGACGTGCTTAATAATATATGTAAACATGTTATATGCTGTTGTTTAGCTTTAATTTTATGCTTGAAATCAGTAGTATTATCATCGAAGTATGTTGTAACCCCCCCTCCCCTTAGTACGCTACTGCAAGCAGACTTTGTCAAATGCTAAGAGACACTAATTGCTCGAAAATTATAATTTAAAAAATATTTATGCATTTATGGACTCGTATATTATAACCTTATAATGCGCCTTCATTTTCCATCAGGTAGGTCTCCAGGTCGAGTTGTCATGAAAAACAGGAACCAGTATCGTACATTCTTTACTAAGCGACTTCTCCGATGGTGCAATGTGTCTATAGAGCGTCCGCCTCGGATGCGAGGGGTCGCGTATTCAAACCCCGGCCGAATCATACTAAAGACATAAAAATGGTACTAGCAGCTGCCTCTTTTGGTGCCGATCATTAAGAGGTTAGTGTTCAGATTAGTCGGCCTGGTGTCAGGATAGTGTGACTGGGTGGGACAAGTTTGTCTTATGTCCGCTAAAATGCAAAAGCCTACTGAACCAAGTCGAGCAGGTTACGTATTATACAACTTATTTTCGAGGTTTCAGCGCCCCCCCCCCCCCTTAAATGCGTACATATATTATCAGTATACCTCCATGCTCAAGCCTATGCATTTGGGTTAACCCCCCCACCCCTCTATGCGTACATACTAAATGGACGGCCCCTAACCATTCATGAGATGGTATTGATTCAAATTTACGAGTGCGATTGTGATGTACGCATTTCCCTACACAAACACGGGATGGTATTATTCAACCGTACATGTCCACAAAACTATATATATTTATAGATATATGTATACAACCATGGTACATCAATTAGGTATCTAATTACATAATGACAGTGTAGTGGTTAGCAAATTTGAGAAATATACTTTTTTATTCAGACACCATGCCAAAAGGAAAGAATTAACTTACAGTTTACGCTGAACTAAATTAAATTTACTATTTTTGTTTGCAGCATGGTCGGAATATGTTTACATGTTTCATATTAGGAAACAATTTGCATTATGGCTAAGTATATCTAAGAAGGAAATAAGATGTTCTTACAAACTCTTATTTTGTTGGTGTATTGGTTACCTCTCAACATATGAACCATTCTTTGCCATCTCACGATTATAATCCGTATGTACTTAAGCGTTGTCTCATTTGTAGTGTTAATTTTTAAATGTATACTTTGCTTGTAAAATGATCCCACTTTATATAAATGTACAAACACCTCAATCGTGATGTGCTTACAGGAATACATTCTTCTGAGTTCTGCTGAAGTCAGTTATTCAGTATAATTTGTAAAACGATATGGACTGATTGATAAAAGTGACTGTTTTCTTTACTTTGGTTTGTCGCAATATTTTTCTAACACAGTACTAATATACACTGGTCACACATGACGCCCCAAAGAAGCAGTTGTAGTTAATTCTTTTTTACCTGTAGTAAAGGGATTTTTACAATATATGGCTGTGGCAGATGTGCGTCGATTATCAGACAATGGTCGGCTTTTGCACTATTCGCTTATTTCCCTACTTCGAGTGCGGACTGATTGACCGTTAAGCAAAATCTCAACTAATCTCTGCGATTTATGTGCAACGTACGATATTGTCCCCAGTGTTTATTTAATTCCATCATCGTTTAACAAAACTTCTTTTCTTATCCTCTCTAAATCAACTTTTGTTGACCAAAGACAATACATTTTATAAGCAAGGCAGAACGCAAAATCACATTACCCATCCACGAGTACAATGAAAATATGTAAACAAAAATAGTTAATAAAATTCCAAGGTATGTATAATATTGTAATATATTTTGGAGTATGCGCATATGTTTACCGCTCTCCATTTTAAGGATTCCGTATATACTTGCTTGAATATGGGAAGTCGGTGCTGGGATTATAGTCTTTAGACCAAAATAATTAGCCAATTACTAGGGGCAAACGTTACGGAGTGAAGTGTAAGTGAGTTTCAAGATGACATGGTTTACTTTTGGTGAATTCAGGTAAGAGCCGCATGAGTATCCCTGTCACTCAGTAGTCCCTATTCAAATCTAATTGCGTGAATTGATCTTGTGACTCCAGGTGCAGTATTTATGACTGGAGATTGGTAAATTATACAATGGAATCAACAGAAAAGGACTGTTCCGCCGTCGGCGGGCGCCATTTATTGTTGCTGTGGTGGTAAATATGTTACAAAGTTACAGGCGAAATGAAGCTAAAAATCATGATTTAAAAGGCCTAAGGTGGCGTAGTAAAAACGGTTCCCTGTATTAGGTTGTTGAGTTGTATAGTTTCACGGCGTGAAATACTGGCGGTAAGTTACGGAAAGTTAACGAAGAGAAGCTTTGCAGTTGTGACATTGACATACAATTGGGAAGTTGGGATTTGTGGTCATGTATTAATTAGAGTAACATTACTGATAGATTGGACGCGTTGGACTTTCCAGTTTGCAGAAGTAGTTGTACAGGATTCCTTTGAATCGGGGAAACCTATGACTCGTAGCGGGATTCGCGCAAGGGCTTGACATCGCTCGGTCAAGAAACCCATTTGGTTGATACAATATTTCTTGCGTGAGCATAATGCAAATATGTATATTGGCTTGCACTGTTTTCAGCTATGATGTACGATGTTAAGATCTCAGTCGGTCAGGATATTCTTTAACAACGGTATCTTTTATCCTAACACGTCTTTCAATACGGTACCATTTACCCCTTGCAATAAAGTATATCAGTTGGAGGTTGAGGATGAACTAATCGATATTGAATTTCTCTAAGTACTGTTTGGTCAATGTTCGGATCTCATTATCTTGTTATTGCAAAAAATATATATTGGTTATAATCAATTACACCTTTAGTTTTATGATTATTTAGACATTCTATATAAATCCAGCATGGTATCAGTTAATATTTCGACGATATTGTTATATGTGACCAGTACATTTGAACATGTATGATTATAAACAGTAAAATTAGGCATTTGAACTGTAGGAAAAAAAATTCTACTGAAAAATGTTTCATCAGCATAAAAAACTAAGGCTTGTCAAATCCGAGACTAGCAATATTTTATAGTACCTATATTTGCTCTTTTCAGGCCAAGTTCTCACGTAATGGCTTGTTTTAGTAGATTGCTTGTTTTTGTGTGGGTTTCTTTTGGTGCTCCCACACAAAATGCGCATGCGCGGAATTTATTTTCCGTTGCCATGACGTATAAAAGTTACCGGCCATGCACCAACATTTTTCTTTATACATCAGATTTGCATACATGATTAAAAGTAGTTATACTTGAACAAAAAGAACCAAAAAAAAACTATAAAGTGTACAGAAAAAATAATTTAATTTCTCGAAATAAAAGTATACATCACTGTTACTTAGATACGATTTTCCACCTATAGAGGACGCCAGCAGGAAATGACGTACATTTATCCCCACAAAACGAAGTACTGGGGGGGGGGGCCGGCACCAGACAGACCCCCCACCCCACTTTTCCAAAAAATTATAGTGTTTTATGTGTATTTATCCCCCCCCCCCCCATGTGTTGTATGTTTTATATTATGCAAAAGAATTTAGGTCAAAAAAATTTAATTCTCCTTTTTAACGGGGTATTTCTTTTAAAACCTAGTTTTATCTATAGGGTTGTTTTTCCGAATAGGTTTCCATCTTTCCATCACCTGACTTGAAATCCCTTCCCTATACTCTTGGTTGACCTTGGCTAGAGGTCGCCTATATCCCGTGTGTGCTATATATATATATGCTATAGTTTGTGTATGCTATATTTTGCTTCCATGTTGGGATAGCCTTTATTTTTTCCCAAATCTCCCCAGTAATCTTAGGACCTTATAATCGGATCAAGAAAAGGTTTATTTTTATTTGTTTAATATATTTTTGAATTTTGGCTAAGTAACGGTGTATTATAATTTAATTAAGAAAAAAAAAAACTTAATGTGTTCTGTGTGCAAATATATTGTGTCATTATTCACATATTGGATTTGTAAATTGAAATCCGCTGTACTCGAGTTGGAGTCCATACACTTTTTTATTTGCTTGTATTTCTCCCACCTAGAGTTAGGCCGTCTCAAATTATTTATTGGATTTCTGCCAAAATCTCTAAAAATGGTTGTTCTTCCCACACACACACACACACACATACACACACACAGTGGAGATTTACCGTGCAGTGCGAGAGCTGCACATTTTGAGCAAATAGAATTAGAAGAGAGACTTATTAGATCCTTTGTTTTCGTGTATGTATGTAAAGTTTCCTATATGAGGTGTTTTTCCCGACTCTTTCATAGCCCCATGACGTCATTATCTCGTACTTTTCCCATATAGTTTCTCTGTCCCGATAATTAGGATTTGTGATAGTTTACGTAATATAATTAAAGTCTATTTAATTATTTAATTTTAATTGTAATGGATAATAAAAAGAAACTGAAGCTGTTTAGGAAAATTTATAAGAAATTAAAAGGGTGGCGGCTACAGCAGATTCCAATCCGGGGTGGGGGTATGAGGGCAAGGGTTCACTTTGTGATGGTCCCCTTTAAGGGGAGATTATCCATTGCCCCATCTCCCTCCCCTTCTTTTCACCCTTTGCAGCCCCGTCCCTCCCATTCACAAATCTTCCTAGAAGTTCTTTTTTCTAATTAATTTGAAAGGATTACAAAAAAATTTGCCTATTCATTTTTTTTATGTTTATGACTTGGTCACAGGCCATCATGGTTTTAGTTATGTTATCTGTTATTTTTCCTATTAAAGTTTTGTTAAAGTTGCCGTCTTGATATAAAACTTGGTTTCTTCTGTACTTTTATTTCTTGGATATCTCCATAATTAATTGTATCCTGTCTTGTTTCCTAAACTCGCACTGTGCCATCGCATGATATTTTGTGAAGTTCGCACATTTGCACATGAGATAATTTACATGTATGCATATGTCGTGTAGATATTTGAATATCAAGCTTTGTATTTTTGGAGAGCCGATGTTGGTCCAGTACCTCTAAGGTCTGTCCCAATTAATCGAGATATTTCCTCCTCTACTTTATTTTTAATTTTAGAGGTTAAATTTTCCTTTATCCAATTATATGTTTCCTTAGTTTCAATTCCCCAAAGTTCCTCATTTTCCCTATATTTACATAAAAGTTCCTTTATACTTCTAAAGGTCCTTGTTGTTTCTAGTCTTTTTACCAGTTTATTATTTTTGTAGATGTCACTTATGTTTTTCATGCTAAAACCAAACCAGTAAATGTATAAAGCTTCCTAAGGGGTTTTGGGTTGGATATTTACTTCTTTTACATTATAAATTAAATACTAGAGAGGAGGCCTAACTCGAATCGGGAGAAACACAAATAAATAAAGAAAGAAAGTGCGGACCCTGACTCGAATACAGCCTACCTCATTTTGAAAATAGACTTTAATGTGAGAAACACCACACCATAGTCAATCACATAAAACAAAAGGTTTTATTTTAATTTCAAATGGTAGTATACCGTTCATCTCGCCGGAATTCTAAATTGCAAATTAATTCAAAAGCAACTAAATTTATACCAGGACAAACAAATAAATTTGAAAAGTCCATAGAAAAATATATATTAAGACAACAGAGACAAATTTGACATAGTATTGCTGTCCCTACACACAGACTATATAGCATACACACACCATAGCATTGATACACATAGCATACACGGAACATAGAAAATTCTTGACAAAGATCACTAAAAATCAAGGATATGAAATCTGAAAATGGGAATAAGACCCATGTTTCAGACTACTACCCTTTAGAAAACACTAGGACTAATTATAAACTAAAAGTTTGATCAAAATTCCTTTTTTAAACTTTAAACAAGCACACACATCTTGGGGTATACAAGAGTACATGAAACACTTTATTTTTTGTGGGGGGGGGTCATCTGTCTGGTGCCCCCCCCCCCATGATACTTTCGTAACTCATACTAGCGAAAGATTATCATTTGCACTCACATTGTATGTTCTTTAAAATAATGATTTTTTTTTTATTTGCGAGATATCGTCGTATAGTTAACCTGGATACAATATAATCTTGGTCCGTTTGCACCTTGAAACTTATCATGCGTGAATGGCAGGCGCCTTCAAGCAATCTGGTGATATTTTCGTCTCTTTTGCGATATTTTTTTTATCTGACATTAGCGATACACACACAGTAAGGATGCATACGCATGCCGGCATCCGCTACATTTACGGAGTTCGTTGATATATTTTGTTCTGTAAATTTCGCATGATGAAAAAAGAAGGAATACATTATAACAATGCAAGGTTAGTTTCTTTTATTTTATTTTCAATCAAGTGTTTGTTTATTGTACCGTGCCGGGGCGGGGTGGAATGGGGGGGGGGGGGCACAAATTCAACACAAAATTAGTTCCTTTCTTATCTGCATGGAATAATGGAGCAAATATGATTGACGATATTGACTAGTAATAACAAGCTTTCAATTTACGCGCGCACACACGAAGACAACTTGAAAAATAGAAACAAACAATAAAATTAACTGGTAACTTCGCACTTGCTCAAGGCTTTGTAGTTACAATGGGGGGGTCTGTGCTATTATCTGGTTAGGCATGACTATTTCGCAGAAATACAAACAAATCTTTTGAGATGAGCATAAAATACAATTATTTCTTTTCCTCCATACATTTACGATGCTCTCAAAGGACCCACATATTTAGGTAAAAGTATGACCGTTACCAGGCGTTACCGAGTTGAAAATATGCCGAGTAAACTTACGAATTACGCCACGTACAATGTATAAACAACACTTGGCAACTTTTAATGATAAAAGATGGTGTTTTTATTTATTTACTTATTGATTTAGTTATCAGAACTCTTTCAGAATAACAATGTAACTGCCGATTATACAGCTCGCCTCTAAGAAGATTTTCGTAGTTTCCAACTGCCATGCATAAAATAAGTTTATGCCAAAGTGATCGTGACCTACAAAATGTTGGCCATTGTCACAGGGCATAAAATTCATAAAACAATAAAGAACATTCCTTTTTGTTCTACCAAAGCAGCGGAACCATAATGAGTTGATAAAACACAAGGATATTTGTTGTTATTTTGCAAACCATTGCTAATAAAATCAGCTTCAGAAACTATTATTATTGTCCGCCCCAGAGGAAAGATTTACAAGGTGGAAATCACTAACTGTCAGTATCCCTGGAATGACAACCAGTATGACAACTATAACTAGTTTGTGCATCAGTAAATAATCTTGAGTAGCCACTGCACCTGAAATGCGTGCAGTCCATTCATCGAATACCTCCTATTAATTCATTGCATAATACACATTTTACTTACTAAGAATACCCTATCACAGTATAAATGTTTAGTCATAAATCGGGAAAGTTTACAACTGTATATGCATATTTATTTCTATTTTAACCGTATTGTCATAAAGGTACTTCTGTGGAGGCTAGTGTGTATATGTCATGATGAAAGCTTATGTCATTAATAGTTTTCTTTCTTTGCTCTTTACAAAAGATCAAAATAATAAGACTTTCGTTCATCTTTTGTTAGATTTCATATTTTCTTGAGAATTTTTTAAAAAATGTATCTGGAAAGTAAACATAAAAAATACGATAATTTAAAAAATGAAATTTGGGTCTCCATCTAAAGAATTTATATATTCTTAGTTACTACTCAGTAATTTTTAATTATTCATAAATGATTGTAAGATAAATTAGTTTTACAATGTAAAAGTGCGAGTTTGCTCCATTTACAGAAGGGTTTACTTGCTATTCTCTTTGTATAATTCTCCCAGCTTTAAACTACAGATACAGAACATTACATAAGACAGCGAATTTCAGTCTTAACCTAAAGCTCGAGGCTGGAGAAGAGGTCACTAAATTACCGTTTCCATAGTTACACACTGGTCAGATAGAGCAGTCTCCCGCAAGTATCATTCCCTATAGATGAATTAGAGGCCAAGTAAACTGCCTTCATTTCATGAGCTATACTAGTGTAGTATAGATGAAATAAGTTTTAAATTGCAAAAGTTGTCTCTTTTGTAACCAAAGTGCAAATCAATAAAGAAATATAATGACATGTAAAATTACATGAACAGCAATGAAGGATCTTTTCACGAGAGTCGCAAAAGATTGAAACTATTTAACGAATTTCATAAATTTCATTTTAAATAATCTTAAATGTAAGATTATGTTATGTGTATCACATGACAGAAATGATATTCAATAAAAAGCATAAAAATAGGTTACATAATTGACTTTAAATTACATTCGTCATTACACCTTCAATTCATATGTCGTCATGCCGGCATTTGCTGAGTTATTGGGTGTTATTAAACGTATCATATAGTTACGTATGATACTGGAAAATATCATATGGGTATATTAATCTTAAGAGGAGCAACATTGGCTCAGTGGTTAGCGTCTCAGACCTGCGACCGAAAGGATGCAGGTTCAACCCCTGCCATCGGATCAAATCCTCGACCTTATTGGAAAATAATGAGATAACAAGTACATTCTACAAAGACATGGAACCTATTACCTCCACTGAAACGTACGAAATGATCATCTAAATTTGCAACAAGTGATCAGGAGAAGTGCGACCTGTTGAACTCGGAAGTTTGATATGTTACACGTTTAAAAAATTATGATAATCAGTTACCGCATTTTGAAGTTAGAAATGAAACTTTTATTTCTGCCATCATTATATATAAACAAGAAATTGTAGTAACTAGTCTTGACCTAAACAAAACCGCTGGAACCAATCCAATAAGTAATAAACTTGTACAAGTATAGTTGAAGAAATGTATGTTCCATTGCAAATACATTTAAATAAATCACTCCCAGCCAGCGTGTTCCTAACACAGTGCAAGCTAGCGTATGACATACCGATGTATAAGAAAGGAGATAAAACACTACCGTCTAAATGCAGACTAATTGTTGACTTCAGCTAAATTATATACACTATTCATAAGTCCAACCTTAGAATATACTTCTGGAGTCTGGGATAATTGTTCTATTGAAGATTCGGAAAGATCAGAATAAAGGGGGGAAAATCAGATGGAAGATGCACGGATCGTTCCAGATCTATACGCATTAATTCTTCTAGATAGTCTCTTTATGCGGAAACTGCTTGGTTTGCACAACGAAGGAAAAGGAAGAGATTATGCATTATGTATTCGATTATAAATACTCAAGTACCTAACTATTTAAACGAACTTCTTCCACAAAGGAGATATGAGGCATCTAATTATCGTCTACGTTACTCTCAAAGTATCACACCAATCTCAACCAAACTTTATATTTTCACACGACGTTTTACCATATACGATTCGTCTTTAGAACTCTCTGCCTGATGATATCCGAAATCCTCGAAATCTTTCTATTTTTAAGAAACGTTTCCCTAATTTAACTAACGTGTCATCACACAAGCAGAAAGACATCTTATTGTAGGTGAGTAGTCACGTCACTTTTCAATGATAAATCTAGACTTAACCAAGAAGTGTATTGAAAGGTAGAGCGAAAGAGCTGGGATCTTTGGCATTAGGTAAGGGGCAATAGACAAAGTGTTCAACTTCTTCATTATCATAAGCACATGCACACGTGAAAGAGTTAACTAAATTCACCATGTAAAGGTCGGATTTCAGGAGACTACCTGCTTGTCTAAGTTTAGTATGTAGGATATTAAGGTGACATTTGTCAGTAGCGTAATTTTAGCGTGATGACCCGTTAGTTGAATTAGAAAAACGTTTCTTAAAAACAGAAAGATTTGGAGGATGAGAAACCTATAAACTGATATCAAATGTGTTAACATCGGTGGTTCTTTACAATTGGCATGACTTATTTGGTTATATACAAACCATCAAAAAACGGCAAGGGTAGAAGCGGGTAGCAAAGATATGAAGATCGGTAAGTCACAAGCAATACCGAGACAAAAAGGCAACTTTCAAGGTAGCATTTTCATACATTTATATTGACACGGGTCGTTTTGGACTAATGAGAAACCAATAACTGGATATCAAATAGGTCCAAATCTTTGTAGCTTTTTTTACGATTAACATGACATATTTAGCCTTATAGAAAACGATCATATTGCAAGGATATAGGCGCACGGACAGAGAAATGAAGATGTACTTAATAAGATACATACACATAATTTTTACTGTTTTATTGCTTAAGTATATGCTTCATATCACTAGTATCAGCATCGAGGTATGTGATACCATCGCAAAACAGCAATACTAGAGGCACGTAACAAGGATATGAAGATTGGTAATGGTAAAGTCGCAAAGGATACTGGGTAAAATATATAAACTTTTCTAGGTTGCATTTTCACACATTTCTGTAGGCATAGATCAATTTAGACTGATGAGAAACCTACCAAATAATACCAGATTTGTCAAAATCTATGTGTGCTTACGATTGGTATGACTTATTCGACTCTAAGATAAACGTTCGTGTTGTAAAGATCTAGGAGCACTAACATTCAAATGATTATCATCGAATTATATGGTACCATCTCAAAGCGGCAAGGGTAGAGGCACGTAGGTAGAATATAGAATATGATGATCCGTTGATGATCCGTAATATCGCAAGCGACACCAAGTAAAAAATATCAACTTTTTTACTTGCATTTTCACACATTTATATATTTCACAGATCAATTTAGACTGATGAGAAACCTATCAATTGATATCAAATTCGTCTAAATCGCGTTTTTCAAAAATTACTAATGTTATAACTTATTTGCCTATATGGAAAACGCTCATTGAGGAAGACATTGAGCGGACATACAGACACACAAAGATGTACTTTATAAGATGCATACACATATTATATATTGTTGTATAGCTTTCCTTATATGTTTGAGATCTATAATATTAAAATTGAAATATGTGGTACCGTGGCAAACTGCAATGGTAGAGGCACTTATCAAGGATATGAAGATCGTTAAAGTCACAACCGATATCGAGTCAAAAATACAAACTATTTTATTTTCATTTTCACACATTTCTTTTGGCACAGATCGATTTAGACTGACGAGAAACCTAACAATTGATATCAAATTTTGCTAAATCGGTGTTTATTACTATTGTAATGACTTATTCACCTGTTTGTTAAACGATCGTATAGAAGACATTAGGAGAAAAGACAGACAAATGAAGACGTACTTAATAAGATACACACACATATTATTTACTGTTGTACAGCTTTAATTATATTCTTCAAATTTATAGTATTAGCATCGAAATATGTGGTACAATCGCAAAACGGCAATGGTAGTTTCACGTACCAAGGATATGAAGATCGGTAATGTCGCACCCGATATTCAGTAAAAAGAACAATCTTTTTTATTTTGCATTTTCACACATGTCTATTGGCAGAGATCGACTTAGAATCATGAGAAACGTATCAATTGATATCAAACTTGTCAACATCGTTGGTTGTTTGCGATTGGTATGACTTATTCGCCTATATGGAAAATATTCGGTTAGGAAGGCACTAAACGCAAGGACGTACAAATGAAGACGTACTTCATAAGACGCATACACATTATTTACCGTTGAACAGCTTTTATTATATGTGTCAGGTTTATAGAATTAGCATCGAAAAAATGTGATACGATCGCAAAACGGGAATGGCAGATGGACGTAGCATGGATACGATGATCGGTAACGTTGCAAGCGATACTGAGTGAAAAATACCAATTTTTCTATTTTGCATTTTCACCCATTTATATTGGCACAGATCTATTTAGACTGATAAAAATTTATCAACTGATATCAAACGTGTCAAAATCGTTCTTTGCGATTGGTATGACTTATTCGCCCATATGGAAAACTTTCGTATAGGTCAGATGTAGGCACACGGAAAGACAGATAAAGACGTGCTTAATAAGATACATACACATATTTTATAATTATGTACAGCTTTAATTCTATGCTTCAGATCTATAGTATTAGCATGGAAGTATGTGCTACCATCGCAGAACGGGAACGGTATATGAACGTAGCAAGGATATGAAGATCAGTAAAGTCGAACCCAATATTCAGTGAAAAGTACACTTTTTTGTATTCTGCATGTTCACACATGTCTGTTGGCACAGATCGAGTTAGACAGATGAGAAACCTATATATTAATATGAAATTTGTCAAAATCGGTGTTTATTTACTATTGGTATGACTTATTCGTGTATATCGAAACCGTTCGTAGAGGAAGGCATTGGGCGCACGAACATACATTATGAAGACGTACTTAATAAGAAGATACATAAACATATTATTTACTGTTGTACAGCTTTAATTATATGCTTCAAATCTATAGTATTAGCATCCAAGTAGGTGCTACCATCCCTAAACGGGAAGGATGGAAGCATCAAGGATACGAAAATAGGTAAAGTCGCAAGCGACAATGAGTCACAAATAGCAACTTTTTTATTATTCATTTTCACACATTTTTTTTAATTATTTTTTTTGTTTTTGTTTTTTGTTGCACAGATCGATTTAAACTGATGAGAAACCTATAAATTGATATCATATATGTCGAAATCGGTGGTTGTTTACGATTGGTACAACTTATTTACCTATATGGAACATGTTCGTGTAGGAAGGCATTTTGGCGCACGGAAAGACAAATGAAGACGTATTTAATAAGATATATAAACATGTTATGCTGTTGTTTAGTTTTAATTTTATGCTTCAAATCAGTAGTCAGCATCGAAGTATGTTGTAAACTCCCCCTCCCCTTAGTATGCAACTGCAAGCACACTTTGTCAAATGCTAAAAGGCACTAACTTTCTTGAAAATTATAATAATCAAAAAAATTCCGGATTCGTATATTATAACGTTATAATGCGCTTTCATTTTCCGTCAGGTGGGTCTCCAGGTCGAGTTGTTATGAACAACAGGAAACAGTATCGTACATTCTTTGCTAAGCGATCGCTCAGGTGGTGCAGTGTCTGTACAGAGCGTCCGCCTTGGATGCGAGAGGTCGCGGATTCAAACCCCTGCCGAATCACACTAAAGACATAAAAATGGTACTAGCAGCTCCCTCTTTTGGCGCCCATCATTAAGATATTGGTGTGAGGATAATGTGATTGGGTGGGACAAAATGCTGTATGTTTGTGGCATGATGCCACATTGCTAGACATCATTATAAACTGTCACAATGCAGACATGGTAGCGATATGATTGCATTTTTTTTTAAAGCTACGTTAAAAATTACACACACACACACACACACACACACACACACACACACTTTGCTTGGTTATTTGCTATTTGAAGAGATGGAATATTGTTCATATTTCAACCGCTTTTTATTAATGATCATCGATGTGACCAACATATACGATAATAATACTCCCGATGATGATGATGATGGTTGTTGTTCTGATTTCTGTATTACTACTGCTCCATGGGTATATTATATATCGAACTTGAAAACAGAAGCACTACCAGCAATAAAGCAGCTTTGAAAACAAATCGCACTTAATCGATATCAATATATATTGACATCAAAATGAACGTCAAATGCTTTGTGCAACTGTATCGAAATGAACTATTACATGCTGGTTTTTTTTCTTTTTTTTTTTTGGACAGTTTTAGACCGAAAAAAGTAGTACTTCAAGGCTCTGTCTATGGTATAAATATGTTCATGTACACTTTTCCATTGTAACTTTAAGTGTATAGACTGCAAATACGATGAAGCACAAATCGAGGACGTCGAGTGTTAGCATTGGAACAATGTTACTACTTCGGTCGAGAAGGATAACGACCTATATATGTATTCCTGCCCACTACCATGTAGGATGTATCAAACTGTATATTACTCAAGCGCTCTTTGTCGAGCGTGCTGGTGTGTGTGTACACAAAAAATGGAATATAATAACTTTAACTGAAATATATACAGTTAAATTCTATATAAAAGTGATGCGGCACCTGGGAGTAAAGCAAAAATGGAAGAAACAAATTTCCGGATCGCTACTATCAACAGCAATGGGATAGACAAAGCGAAAGCAGACAAAGTAGCCAAAGAAACAAACTTTGATGTAATAATGATACAAGAAACACACTATAGAATTAAGCCAGAGTTCAAAATTTTAGTAGAAGACAAACTTAACGCAATAAAGATATGCAACAATTTTGCAAATAATGATATTAGAGTTGGTTGCAACAATAATATTTTTAAAAAGCTGGGAAAGGTTTGAGGAATGGGGAATTTTTTAAGGGACGGTTGCTACGTGTTAAAATGTTTAATTGGCATATTATAAATGTGTACATGCCAGCTAATAGAAATAAGAAACTAATTTTAAAGAAAACTTATACACCTACCTACAACAATATTCGATGGAAAATCTAATCATAGGGGGAGATTTCAACTGGGTAACTATAAATTAAACCAGTCTAGCAGGATTGATAAATTTTACGGAAATTTTTATGATCCATTAATATATATTAATACTGCAATAACCAACCAAAAGCTATCAGACCATTTCATGCTCACTATTGACCTAAAAATGAAAAAAATAGAAAAATGTGGGCCAGGACTATGGAAACTAAATAATAAGATTTTAAATGACAAAGAATATGTCGAAATAATAATTAAAAAAAGAAATTGAAACCGTCAAAAATGAAGAAAATATTAATATAATAATTGATTGGGATGTTTTAAAAAACAAAATAAAAGGAATAAATATTCAGTACTCAAATAGAGGGCGAGAAAACCCCAGAAAAAAAAGACAAACACGAACTCAAATAAGAACTAAGCAAAACAACAAACGACGATGGAGAAAGAAAACAAAAAAAAACGATTGACAGACAAAATTAAAATCGTTGAAGAAGACGAAAATCAGGGGAGAATAATAAGGGCGGGAAAATTTACAGAGATCTACAACGAGGCAAAAAACGTATATAAGCGAGAAGAATTTAGAAAAGGGGGTGATACAATTTTAAACAATATCAAAATAAACAATGTAACCCATACTGTAAAAGAAGATATCCTAAATAATATTTCCAAATATTATAAAGAACTATACACCACACACCACACAGAACATATACTTCAGCACAATCGACAGCTACTTAAAAAATGTCGACTGTGAGATGACATCAGCAGTACATAGAGACCAATGTGATGATGTCATCTCAGATGAAGAAATCACAAAAAGTATATCAACACTCACAAAAGTCACCAGGGAAAGATGGACTCATCGTGGAATTCTACCAAAAGTTCCACGGTGAACTGACGCCGATCTTAAACGCTTTGTATAATAATATAGTTTTAAGTAAAAATAAAATGACTAAATCTATGAGGGAGGGAGTTATCACAATTATATACAAAGGGAAAGGGAATAGAGACGAGATTAAAAACTGGAGGCCTATATCACTTTTAAACACGGACTATAAGATTTTAAGTAGGATTTTAACAAATACAGTAAAGGGTAAGATAAACAAGATAATTAATGTAAATCAAACTTGTGGGGGAGGGATATACAAAACAATATTTTAAACATTAAAACTATAATTAACTACATAAATGAAACTGGTATGATGAGTGCTATGGTACTCTTCGACCAGGAGAAAGCTTTCGACTGATTTGAACAAAACTGTATAAAGAATGTTTTTAAAAAATTTGGTTTCGGACCCAATTTCCAAAATGGACCAAAATCCTACACACTGGGATAATTAAACGGGAAATGCACGAAAGAATTTGAAATACAACGATCAGTGATACAAGGATGTCCACTATCAATGCTAGAATACGTAATGGCAATATAAATCCTACGTCACACGATAAGAAACAACCCAGATATGCAAGCAGGAGCGTATTAACCATTAAGCAGACTAAGCACGTGCATAGGACACCAGGGCCAAAGGGGGCACCACAAAGTTGAGAAAAGGGTGAAAAGAAAGAAAGAAAAAAGAATGAAGATTTGTAAAAAAAACTGATACAACTAGTGCAAATTGATCATGATGTTCTGTTTCTTGATCATGGTACACCCTAGGGTTATCTTCTCAGGTGTACGTGGAAAAGAGGGGGGCACCAAGATTTGTCAGTGCTTAGGGCACCAGTGAGCCTTAATCCGCCTCTGATTATACAAGGCATAGAAATACCAAACCTAAAAAAGAATTAAAAAATGCTCTAACATGCATATGATTGCAACATCTTTATAAGAGAGGGGAAATGCTATAAGCGTCGGGTTCCAAAATAAACCACAACAAGCACGAAATCTTAAAAATAGTTAACTGGAGGGGCAACCACCCTGGATTATCGCCCCCCCCACACACACACACACACTTACTGAGAGACACTGTAAAGGCTCTAGGGGTTTACTTTGGTAATAAAAAAAGAAGCTGTAGAAAATTATGAACATATTATCAATAAAATAAGAGAAAATGTGAAAATCTGGCCATGGCGCCATTACCTATCATGGAGCGGGCCCAAGTGGCCAAGACTTATTTATACTCAAATATTAACTACATAATTAAATCCATAGATATGGATAATACAATTTTAAACAAAACAGACAACGAAATAATAGATTATATATGGAATCATAAAATGCATCATGTAAAAAAAGAGACATTATATAGAGCCAAAAGTAGAGGGGGCTTGGGGTTGCCGAGCCCTCTACTACTATAATTAACTAACATAATCAATAGATTAAAAAAAAAAAATGCACTCAGACCCGGCTACAGCGTGAGAAGCACCGTACATCTACTGGTTCGGCTTCACCTTGAGAAACCGACCAGAGATATACAAAAATAACAAATTAATATAAAATAATCGAAGTGCCACGCAAACATATGAGAACTAATTTTAAAATATAGAGACAAAACAGATTTATGCAAAATTTAATAAGTAAAAGTCACGCTTGGATTAGGGAGGAGGTAACCAAAAATATAAAATGTAGAGTAGAGCAGGACAACTGAGGAGGTAAATTGGACAAAAAATTGGAAAAATTGGGGAAAATAAGATCTGTCAAAACACAAAGTATAATTTTTAAATACCTGCACAACACCTGGCTAACAGGCGAAGAAACAATCAAACATCGTATGCTGAGGATAATGCCGAAATGCCCTTTATGTAAAACAGCGAACTTCACCAAACTACATACGATTGTCCAATGTGATAAAACTAAACATAATAGGATAAAGTTAATAATGAAAATTTGCAAAAAATATAAGTATAACAAAAATGACATTTTATTCATAGATTTAGACTACGAAAACAAAATCTTTCTAAAATGTATAGACTATATAGTAACTACGATGATATCCTGTGGACAGGTGATAAAGATTTTTAAATAAGATACGTGGTAAAAATAAGAATATTAACCACAACAAGAACTCAATACGTCTTACGACGAATAGATACTTACCGTCAGGTTGATATAACGCAATTTATGTTGGAATTGGGGGAGAGAGGGGGAGGGAGGAATAGGTATTACAGACCGAAGGGTCGCGTAGCGCAATTGCGAGCTGATGCCATACCCATACCCCCTCCTCGCACCCCACAACAGCCATATTTCAAAGAAAATTTCAAATTCTATTTCAAATATTTCAAAGAAACCCATATAACTTTTTTTTTTTTTAAAGAGAAAAGGGAAGAAAGGAAGAAAGAAAAAAATAAAAGAATTTTGTAATTTAATTTTTTTTCTTCTTTCTCTGAAAGAAAATTCTAAAGACATATATAGGAAGGGATACAGGGAAAATATAAGGGGGAAGTAAATGGCGATGACATCATGGGGCTAAGTCACAGGGCTCAGTGAAGTGCATAGGCCCATCATGAGTCTTTGAAAACACCCAATGTAGAACATAAACAGACAAAATAAAGACACAAATACATACTGTATAACACTTAGTTTAAAACCCTACTAACTTCTCCCGCACTGCATGGTTGACCACTATAGAATAATGTGGTCTCATAAATACGTTTGGATCTTGCAATAAAGCATAATCAGATAAACTAAATAAAGGAGGCCTAACGCGACCCAGGAAAAACACATAGAGAATAAAGAAGCGTGAACCTTGGCTCGAGCGTAACCTACCTATCAACATCTTTAAAGACTATTATGAGGAACGACACATATTATCACTCGAATAATAAAATAGGAAATTATTTTTTTTAAACAAAATCTAAATAGTACACCATTCCATCGTCAAAATTAGAAAACCATAAAACAAATTAAAAGATACAATATAACATCATAAAGGAAGAAATACAACTGGGAAAGATATTTGATCTATACTTGCTGTCTCAAACATAAAGAAAATATAGCATACACACAATATAACACCATTACATATAGCAAACACTGAGACCTAGGCGACATATAGCAAAGGTTACAAAACATTTCAAGGGAATGAACTTCGAGCAAGGTGAGGGAAACCAGACTCGGACGAACAACCCTTTAGATAACACTATGGAAACATAAATACCCCATCAAAAATTCTAAAAACTAAATTTTTTATATAAAATTTTGTTTTAATAAAACGTAGAACACATCTGAGGGGGAAATACACAAATATAAAATACTTTTTATTTTTTTTTTGGAAATGGGGGCATCTGTCCGTTGCCCCCCCCCCACTCCCAAAAAAGTGTGTGTGTGTGTGTGTGTGTGTGTGTGTGTTTGTGTTATTATACCCATTACATTACTTGCAAAATATATATGGTGCTGACATTTTCGGCAAGAGGGAGACCTACCGATATTCTGCATATAATTATTTTAATGTTTTTCAGAGCGAGAGTATTGGGGCCTGATCTGTTCAATATATTTCTCAACTGATACAGCAGGTATAATCAGAGGCGTAGCTGGGGGGGGGGGGGGGGGAAGGGGAGTACATATGTCCCCGGGCGCCAAGGTACAGGGGCGCCAAAATGAGGCTTACAACGTTACATTATAATAAGTAAACAAGGGTAATATTCAAAAATGTGATTAAACGGGGAGGGGGCTGGGGCGCCAATTTTATAGTTCGTCCCCGGGCGCAAAATATCATAGCTACGCCTCTGGGTATAATAGAGACCCCCCCCCCCCTCCCCGAGTTTGCCACAGAGCGCTCGTGTAATATACGGTTTAATACAAAATACATGATTGTGGGCAGGAATATACAAATTTTGGTCGATATACATGATCGTTGGTATCTATTCAAACGAGGGCCATGAAATACATTAGCAAATTCCTACAGTATTTTAAGGCAGGCGATTACGAATTATTTAAACCACGTTTTTCATCTGTCACAGATTTTATAATCATTTTGAAGTGGCTGCTTTATCTCGAGGAAAACGAGCGGTAAGTGTTATACAAAACAAAATCTTAATAGCAATTTGATCACTTTTGCGTCATTTGACAGTAAGAATAGTAATAAATAGAGGATAATTTCTTTTCCTACGTTAGGCCTAATACCTGGTATGTTTTTTAGTGTGGTACACACACAAAATACAACCCCAAAACAACACTAACAACATTTTAAAAAACCCACAAAAACGAGTGCCGTGCCGAAGCCACGGGCTAAAATGCTTTATTATCATTTTTTTTATTTATAGCATCAATCACAAATTGAAATATATACAGTATTAGCGTTGGAAAAGAAAGTTTTCTTTTTGTTATATTTTTTTTTCTCACCCTAGCGAAACACTTTCTGCAAATGACCTTAATAAAGAAAAATAATAAATTAACCTAAACCACTTTGAATGTCGACCGTATCTTTTATTTACACGGCATCATGCGCGGAAGAAAATACCAACTGAACCGGGATTTCAGACAGCAGATGAATTGAAGTTGATTCATTGAACATCATTAGCAATTGTACAATCAAACAGATGCAACAATGAAAAGTGGAACTATGAAAAATCGAGAATGTTAGATTTGCGAAGGATTTATTCCGAATCATTGTCTGCTAATAGAGAATTCATGTCAGTTGCTGTGTCGGCGATGCCCACAGAGCGCGCCGTCCAAATGTGAAGTTGCGTTTTGCTGACAGACATAACATAATTTATCTGATGGCATGTAAAGAAGCTGCTTAAATTATAGTATTTAAAAGTTTCTTCATTTTGTAAGAGCTCAAGAAATTAATTCTGGTTTGAAAGACAAGATGACGGTAAAACTCAGAAGACGTAGCTGTACAGTACCGTTGGTGTTGGAGACATCATAATAAAGGTAACTGCGTTAACTTCGCTTTTTGTTTGGTAATTTGTTGGATATTATCTTTTGCTGATCTTCTTTGAGCTTGGAGTAAATTTTACATTCTGAACATTTTTATTTGCACTTATCTGCTTAATATGTATTGCTGGGATATCATATAGAATATGAAGTCAGTATAATGGTACTATATTTTACATATTTGAATGATAAAAGACTGGTAAATGATATAATGATAAACTACAAAATAAATAATTTGCTCATTATCCCAAATATGTTAATTAAAACAAACATTGAATGTAAATTCAGATATAATGAGCAGTTGTAAGAAGTAAGAAATAACATTTTATCCATTGAACCTGTTATGTGTTATCATCATCAGTTTTAAAATAAACGCATGGAGACAAGTTTGCTTAAATTCTAAAATTAACACACACACACACACACACACACACACACACACACACACACATGGTATTTTAAGCTAATACAGAAATGGTGACATTGATATATGCAGACCAATAGTTTTTTTCTTCTGCAGATATAAATTAAAAAGCCTAATTCTGAGAGTTTCACCTACAACATTCATGATGGGAAAGGGCCACTAATTAAGAGCTGACATATGTGGAAGAAAAATACCATCCATGTTGAAAAGGGCTAGAGGTAATGTGAGAAAACATAATTTATCAATCTTATTTAACATTATTGTTGATATTTTATCTCAACTGGTCAAAACGCTAAGTGGGTTTATGTAATGGTCCAGAGTGTGTTATTTATTTCACATCCCCTTGAGTAGTATATGAAAGGGGTTTCTGGCTCACCCAATATAGAAACGTTACTTTATCATAACAAGGCTTCTATTAGCAAATTTGAAAAAAATAACGCGACAAAACACTGGCATTCCAGGGCATCTTTTTATATCTTTTCAAATTTACCATGGAACTGTTCAAAACCCCAACTGAGACATAAAATGAATAAAATTAAAAACTGTTCAAAATCCAAACTGAGACATATTAGAAAGAAATTTAACCTGGAACGGAGTAAAATACTCATGGAGACATGCCGATTACTAGGCCTTGCAGGGAATTACTCGAGGGAATTGCAGGCAGGATCGAAAAAAGCGCGGCTATAATAACATGCCAAAATAATTATTTCGCGATAATTCGCAGGTAAAATATTTTGTTTTATTTATTTTTTTCCGATTTTTTTGTGTTATCGTAACGATAATAACATGGTAAAACCTGCCGATCTCACTAAAAAACAAATTTCCGAAATAAAACGAGCCAGGGGTAAAATACCGGTCAGAGAAATATCAAAAAAGTACAAGATCAGCAACACGACAATATACAATTTGTGGAATAAAAAAACTAACAAAGGAAATAAAAAACAAAATAAGGATCTCGATGATAAAAATTTAGGAGAAACTGATGAAAAGCCAGCAAATAATCAGGAAAAGTCAATCAAAGTTGCGAAACCTCAAAAAGAACAACTAACACCAATTATCGCTGATATCCCTCATGAGGCTGCTGTTGTTGTTAAATCATCTTCTATCAGAAATGTCATTCAACAAGAGCCAATCAAGAACATCAAGCCCTTCGTTGTTGCTTCTGGTGGCCAATCAGTTGCAAATGTAAATATAAATGTTCCTGGCATGAATGTCGTTCAACCGGCATCAATAAAGATCGTCAAGCCAATCGTTGCTGTTTCTGGAAATCAATCAGTTGTAATGAAAAATGCAACTGTTCCTGATAGAAAATTTATCAACGACAATCAGAAATGTCAAAATAAAGATAAATCAGAAATAAAATCCCCAAAAATGCTGATAAATACCGATGTTAGGGAACCAGTCAAGGTTGTACATGAAAAAGATCGATCCGTGCCAAATAATCGTCATGATAAATCATCATCAAGTAAATCACGAGAAAAATCGATTATGAAATCTAGTGAAAGAAAAATCACCACTGATATTGTTGCTGGCATAATCAAGAAAAGTCCGGTCGTAATTTCACCAGTAAAGGTCGTCAGTAAAAACAAAGGTGACAAAATTGAAATTAGCAAAACCGAGCTGGCAAATTTAGTCAAACAGGAAAAGAAATATCGAAGTAAATTTAAAAGTGTTAAAAAACGTAACGCGTATCTGGAGGAAAATTTAACTGAGATGAAGAATCTATCAGGGTTGGATGAGATCAAGACTAACATTTACGTTGATGAAATTAATTATTTACAAAAAATAGTAAAGGAGAGAAAATCTGATGATAGTAAGTCGAATCATTGCTGTGGTAAGGAAATTATTAATAAATTAAATGACATAGCCGCAAAACAGGAAACGATGGTCTCGAAAATTAATCAGAATAATACGGGGTTGAATAATAATGAAAGAACTGCGCCTGTGAAACAACTCGTCGATGTATATCCTAGATATGAAATGTCAATGTCCTGGTTCGATTCAGTAAAACGACCGTTAATTGTTCCCGGATTGCCCCGTCCTGTCAATAAAAATCCACCAAGTAGGAAATTAATTGTTCCGGGCCTTCCTCGACCTGTTATACCAAATCCACCCAAACGAGTATATCTAGGTTTCCTCGCAAAAAATAATTTAACTGGTCAAGGTGAAATCAGAGCAGAATCAATGGTAAATTAATCAGGAACGATTAAAATCAATCAGGACCAATCAAAATAAATTAACACAGGACCAATCAGAATCAATCAATCAGGATCAATCAGAATCAAATCAATCAGGATCAATCAGAATCAATCAATCATGATCAATCAATCAGGATCAATCAGAATCAATCAATCAAAATCAATCAGAATCAATCAATCAGAATCAATCAATCGGGATCAATCAGAATCAATCAATCAGGATCAATCAATAAGGATCAATCAGAATCAAATCAATCATGATCAATCAGGATCAATCAATCAGAATCAATCAAAACCAATCAATCAGGACTAATCAGAATCAAATCAATTAGGATCAATCAGAATCAAATCAATCAGGATCAATCAAAATAAATCAATCAGGATCAATCAGAATCAAATCAATCAGGACCAATCAGAATCAAATCACTCAGGACCAATCAGAATCAAATCAATCAGGACCAATCAGAATCAAATCAATCAGAATCAAATCAATCAGGATCAATCAGGATCAATCAAATCAATCAGGACCAATCAGAATCAAATCAATCAGGACCAATCAGAATCAAATCAATCAGGACCAATCAGAATCAAATCAATCAGGAACAATCAGAATAAATCAATCATGATTATGTAGAATAAATTAACACAGAATCATGCAAAATAAATATTTAAGCTTTTATCTTGTAATGACCAATGGCAAGCGTGTTAATACCGTCATCGCAATATCGTTTGTCATCGAAATTATTTAGTGCTGCCTTGTTGATCCGGTTCGTTGCAATTTCATGATGATACGATCGAAATGTGAATGAAACCGCAGATGATATTTTATCGCGTGATCCTCGATGAAGTGCTGCAAGATAATCTTGAAATTTTAATTTGTTCTTTACAAAGGTGAAGCTGATGCCTTTAGCCTTTTTAACCTCCTTTGATGATTCGGAGATTAACGAATACATCTTAGACCGTAATCCAACAAACTCACGTATCGGATCGAATGAATATTCATCTTTGAACTTTCCGATGACTTTCTTGTTTGTATCATCATGAAATTTGCCTTTAACGTCGGATAGGTCAAATTGATCTTTATTATCATGGATATCCTGGAACAGGTCATCGCCGCAATCTGAACCTGGAATTTCATAAACCAGCGAGTCAGTGTCTGTGAATAATAATTTTACGTTCGGCCATTGCTTCTTAGCGAACCCATAATGAAAATCGTACATGATGCGCTTCGACAAATCCAGAACAGCCGCGCCGACGTAAATTGGCTTGCTAAGATGAAGTGTTGGCTGGAGCATCTTAATCAGGATAAGATTCTTGCTGATAAAAGTTTTATCCAGGAACAGGTTAGATTTTAACAGACGGTTCCGTGTGTCTTCATCATTAACAATCCGAATATCAACTCGTTTGCGAATATTCTCCATCGTCTTGCCGAATACAGAGTTATTCATGATCTTGTAGAAGTCTTTCTCAAAGTCATTCTTGGAGGCCGCCCGGCGGGCGGTATTGCCGGCGATGTAGCTTTTCATCCATGTGGAGTGTTCGAACTGCAGAACCTTGTGGATCTTAGTCAGAATTAATCCCGCGTCAATTGCTTGCTTCAGAATCGCATAATGGCAGACGTAACGTTTTTTCAACATAAGGTTCGGTACAAGCTTGTGAATCTGAGTTGGTCTTGCTGTTCTCAATGATAATTGATTCCTGGACAACATATCATCAGTAATGATTAATGACTCTGGTAGGTACGGATAATCGTTATGTTCATCATGGAGGGCTTCAGGATAATCAAAATCAGCTTCAACGTAATAACTTGTTAATGGAGCCATTTCAATGAATTTTCCGTCCTTGTAATTTTTCGATAGAAAATCTTCCTCGCTAATCCACTTAAATCCCCCGTATGGCATTGGCTGTGACATAGCAGCTTCATAAAGATTATTTGTATCAAGATAGGTCATGTAGTTTACTGGAATATTTGGATCATAATCATGAAGATACTTGTTGTTCGCTGCCGCGTACTTCTTTGTAATAACACTAATTCCACCTCGAATGCCTCTCTCGATAAATAAATACATGTCAGGGTCAGTTAACAGTTCCAATTTTATTTTCGTTGATTTTAGTAATGCGTCCCACGATAATCCTGGAGCTGAATAATAGTGTGCCGGATCTAGTCCGTATATTTTTATCGATGTTTCTCGGAAGGCTTCAAATATATCAGCAAGCAGCAACACGTCAACGGTTAAATATAGATCGTGATAATCACCAAAATTGATACAACTAAATTCCTTCCAGATTGTTTGCGCGTAATTATACTCATCGTCGGTTATATTTTTATCATTCATTGAGGAATAAAATTTATCCTTATCGGGTAGTTTTATCTCGTTAAATTTTTCAGGACCGTCGAAATACTCGTACGGGAAGATTCCTTTTTTCGATAAATATTTTACCTGTGACTCGTTGTAGTATTTGGACATGACAGGAAAGCTCGAACAGTTTTTTGCAATACTCTCCAGGGAAGTTGCCATGAATTGTATCGAATCAATAAATCTGAGGTTTCCAACAGTAATCGACATGAGCTTCTCGCTGTTGTTTGGTATGCAGGAGATACCAAGATCGCGTAGATGCATGTAGTCAACGATGTCAGGATGACCAAGTGCTCGTACGATAAAATGACCGTCATATCCTCGTAGATTATGGAATACAACCGGAATATAAGGCTGAATTACTCTACATCGTGAATGAGCCGCTCCGATGTATCTGTTTTTGAAAATATCATAATACGGTAATCGATCCTCACGTAGTTCCTTATGGCAGATACAACATTTCTTGCTGTCTTTGAACGAGCTAAGATTGGCAAACTGATCTCCGAGCTTTGCTAGATCATTGATCCGTTCAGATTCGCTAAATAGGTATTTTAACAAGTGCACCTCTGGCGGTAAGTCTGAACCGCGGTATATTGGTGATAATTTCGATAATGAGCTGTCGATGCAGGTTGTCATCAGACGATATGATGCGGGAACATGTTTGTTGACCCGGATCGTTTTGACGTCACATTGACATTTTTCCTGGCTACAGACGCATTTTCCATCTCGAACTGGTACAATGAAACTTTCAAAGTCACCATAGATTGTAAATGGTAATTTCCTGGTCCTCTCAAACTTTTTGAAATACAATAGATTTTTCCCCTCAACTGGTGCTGTTATTTTTTTAGTCTCAAAACAGTACTTGTTATGCTCGATTAACTTTTCGTTAGTTGTGAAGCCATTCAGACAGCTGTAACAGAAATAAGTGCGTGTTTTGTGTGATGTGATCGTTGACTTGATGAACCTGGAGAAGTTTTTGATCCACGCGTAATGATTATTGTAGTACAACAAATTAATAGCTCGATTGCTCACGTCGTGCTTTGCTAGTGGTGAAATCCTCATGGGAAACGGTTTGTCAGAATCATCGATCGAGAAAATGTTAATTCCGTATGGAAACAGATCTGAGTTAAGTCGCTCAATCTTTGCGATATCTTTCACCGCAACTGGGTATTTTATGTTTCCCATGTTTATTCGATCTTGATGCAGGTGATATTTGCTGACTCGGTCGGCGTTGTCTGCTGCAGGATATAACGCAGATAGTAATGTCCAAAGACAGCATTTACTGTCGTTATTCTTTACATTTACGCAGGATTTTGTTTTCAGGATCTTTGCTGGTAATGGTACGTAATATCCACCTTTATTAATTTCGAAAGCACCAACAGAGAGCATTATGTTTAATATTTTATCAATAACCCACCCCGAGCCATATGATGTGAACTTGTCAACGGATGACGATATATCATGATAAAAGTCGTTGGCGGCCTGATGTAAGTCCGTTGATTGGTCAATGATCCTCGTTTTCGAATTTAGCAGCACATTTTGAGTTACTCGCTCATCGGTGGCTTTGTACATGTCAAACTCGTATTTGATAGTAAGTTTTATGTTAGGGTGTAATTTTAATATTCTTGGAATAATTTGCATAATGATCTTGTAAAGGTCGTTGAAGCGAAAATATCGATAGCCATCTTTTCTTGGAATAAACTTAATAAACTTATCCTGCCCGTCAAAAGCCTCGTCGATGACAAAGCCACCTTCACGCTCCTTAATTTGTTTTGTAACAGCCTGTTTCCGATATAACACTTCCATGCGTTTATGCAGTTCGAGTAATTCCGCATTTGATCTAGGATAAGGTGCCTGGCTCCTTGTTATGTTATAATAGTCATACCGTAGTTTTCCGATATATTCAAACCTTGAAATACCTAGCCTTTTGATCGTCTCTCGGATTTCAGTGATATCAGCGCGTGATACCATTGTACTATAATATTATTTTATATTTAATTCATTTTTTCATTATTATTTAGGCAAAAATTATTTGATAATTGAGACAAAAATAAATTAATTTGAATATAAAATACATATTAATAATATAATGATACATTTATCATCATGTCAATGGTTGTTAAAAGACACGACAGAAAAATGTAACAAACGTTGCCTCGGTGAATTCTGTGGTGTTCACGCTAGTTGTCTCAGGAAAAGCCCAAATGCAGGAACTCGCCCATGTATCGGTTGTGGCGTCGGAGTTCGAGGTAAAGTTCAACTTTGTCGAGGATGCGGCGTTTTGGGCTATCGAGTATTATTGTCGTACTATAAAAATCGGAAAAATCAAATTTACCAGTATCGTGATGAACCACCATCTGTTGAGGAGTATCTTGCCCAACAAATAGCCAAAAAAAACTCAAATATCACAATAATAATTTCTTCTTTGTGATATATCTCCATGAGTATTTTACTCCGTTCCAGGTTAAATTTATTTGTAATATGTTTCCATGAGTATTTTACTCCGTTCCAGGTTAAATTTATTTGTAATATGTCTCCATGAGTATTTTACTCCGTTCCAGGTTAAATTTCTTTCTAATATGTCTCAGTTTGGATTTTGAACAGTTTTTAATTTTATTCATTTTATGTCTCAGTTGGGGTTTTGAACAGTTCCATGGTAAATTTGAAAAGATATAAAAAGATGCCCTGGAATGCCAGTGTTTTGTCGCGTTATTTTTTTCAAATTTGCTAATAGAAGCCTTGTTATGATAAAGTAACGTTTCTATATTGGGTGAGCCAGAAACCCCACATCATATACTACTCCTTGTGTCTTTCAACAGTAAGAAATTAGCTACTTTGGAGTCCATAGTTCTGATCAATTTGTTTATATAAAACTTGGTTTTGGGCTTTAATCAACATCTTGGATAAATCTAATAATGAGCAAAATCCAAGTATATACATGTGATCATGTATAAGATTAGTTGAGTTTTTTAACCAGCCTAAAAGCCATACTTCCACAATATAGGCTAAAATCATTAAGTTGTCCTTGAAGTTTGATGAGTGTTAACCATTAATAATAATAAGGTGATCTTTCATCTGAGTATGTTACCACCGCATGCAATATTTATACATGTAGTGCAGTTTTTACTAAACGTAGAATACATGCTTATATAAATGAGATCTAGATTGAAGAAGTGAAGATGCATACAAATACATGAGGTTATAACCACTACTGCTGATTCAAGTTTGATCATGCTTGGCCATTGGGCTTATATAGTCAAGTTTCACAATGATGCTTATTATGAGTGTGATAAAGGTATGGTAGTGAAGTGACCTTGCATCTGATTGGCAGAATTTCTTATGATTTGCACAACAGTGTTTATGATCCAATTTAGATCTGACTTGTTTAATTATTTGCTTGTATGTCTGAGGCTATAAGCAAAATCTATGCATATAATGTGGTGGTTCTACATCTCACTAGCCATTCTTGCTACTGCTCTTAAAACTATTTCTCATTAATTTTATCAGACTTGGTGAATAGATTTATCTCATCAAGATATAGCAAAAGAGCAATTTTGTAAAAAAAATATTCATTCATATTAAACTCAAATTCTGCATCTGATTGGTTGACCTTGCAAATATTATAAGGGCTCTATTTCTGACAAAAAGATTATTTTGATCTAATGCAGCAGAAATGCTTATATGATCAAAACATTGAACATATTTGATGACAAATAAGAAATAGTTTTTCATGCAAATTTGATAAACATTGATAAATCGGTTCATATCATTAAAAGCTTGGAAGAGTTTGATTACATGCGAGACCATCACATATTAATCATTCTTTATTTAGAGAATTATTTTTGTCAGGATTTAGTAAAATATGTAAAATCAATATGGACTGGTTTTGTTATGTACAGCAACACTAGTTGTTTACTGAGTACTGAGGGAATTGGAGTAAGGCAAGGGTACATTGCAGTAGGTAACCTGGTTGACTTGATAACAGGATTTTAACACAAACATTTTTATCAGGAGTCTAGCATACTAACCATTGATTCACTGCAGATCCTGCCCCCATTAGTTACCTTTTAATACATAAAGCATTTGGGTTTTTTATGTCACAAATCCCATAGGGATTAAAATTAACATCATAGGTCTCACTGGATAGTTTCGTATTTTGACATCCCTCTAATTTTTAAGGTAGAAGGCATGAACCTAATTATCACAAGACTAGCATTTATAAATTTACACATAAGCTAAATCTATAATGTGGTTCAGATTTACTTTGAGTTAGGCATGGAAATAGGTTGGCTTGTTGGTGACTGCCTGTCACAGTTAGATGAGCATTGGAGATCATATGCATAACTTAGTCTGCAAATGAGCTGCCGACTTTTATTTGTGTCTGCTACAGAGGTAAATATAAAAAAATCTTGATGGTAGAGGGGTGATGAAAAGTATGCTAATTTGTTATAGTACTAGTGAACTTTATTCATGCATAAGGCACATACTGATTCTTTTAGTTGCCTTGTCACAGAAAAATATTGAAAATAGCTATTTCTAGTAAAAAATGAATGTAAAATGTACCTGCATCCTTTGACCCTACCAGAACCAAACTAAAAGCTCAAATTTGTGCAGCTGCTTTTGCTCATCACAAACATAATTGGGAGTATAACTGCTAACCCTACCCTCTAGCACACATTTCATTCATTCATTGGATTAAAGTCGCGTGCACCTTTCGGTATGTGCGACTGTTTAGTTTGTACACGTTTGTGTACTTTTTGAATTTAGCGATTAACCGCTACTTATACAATGCCCCCAAGCAAGCAAGCCGAAGTCCAGTTGCCCCAAAAGGTCCCGCCCAGGCTCTCGTCGCTGCAACCTTCTCCATCGCTGTACTCCGTTGGTGGTCTGTTTCTGCATCCTGCATCTCCTTCCTCTCTCATTTCAGGCAGTAACCGAAGCACACCAGCAGCAGTATTATTAAATTTTCGTTGCAATCAATGCCCAGTTCCCTATATTTATTGGGCTATTCCTGTACTATCTTGCCAAACATGTGATTGTCACATACGCTTCAGATATTCCTGAGTTGTGAATTTTCCTATCTTTTGTAAGGTCTATTAAATTTTGTGTACTTTGCATACTTGAATTTTCTGAAAATTTTTTCACATCTAGTAGGCTTTTAGTAGCCCTTTATTTTGTTTTGGAGATCTCAATTTGGTTAAGTATTTCGTACGTGTGGCTTTAAACCAATCAATGTGTTTCAGGGCCAGTAAGTTGTTGGTCAAAAGAGGGCTTTCGTGGGTCAGAATGAAAGCCCTATGTGGTAAAATTTGTTTGTAAAAAAAAAAAAAAAGAAAAGAAAAAAAAGGTGGGTAGGGAGTGTGTATGCTATATTTGTGTGATGGCTATAGACATTTTTGTTCGTTTTTCTGATTTTCCCACATATCCCGACAACACACATTCACGCTCACTTTCTCATTCACACTTATAAGTAGATGTGTGTGGGGGGGGTGGCCTTATTTCTTTTGTTTGATTTCGGGAAGGCAATTCTTTTCATACTGGGGGGTGGGGGTGGTTTGATTATTTGAGGCATACTCTTTTCATTGTTTCTGCCTTCATTCCCCAAGGTCTGCAAGTGTCCTGTTCTTTCTTCTTTTACTGCCTTAGGACGTTTAACTTCATTCTGTGCCTTTTCCTGCTCTTCTTTATTTCAGCTCTTTCTGCCTTATCCCGTGTCCGTTTCTGTTTTGGTCTTCTCGTCCTTTTGATACTGCCATGTTAGCCGTGAGATGTTTTCTTCGAGGGAGGTGGTTTGATTGCCTTTGTTTCCCTTCGCTTTGACCACTTGGCTATTTACCTGTTATTTTTGTTTAGCTTAGCTATTTGTGATTTATTTTAATGTATATTTTTTATTTTTATTTTTTTATATTTTTTTTTTTTTTTTGATCCTACGGGACCTAGCATGCCGTTATAATTCCGAAACAGTGATTTTGTAATATTTTGTCCTTATCTGGTTTTTATTGTTCGGGTTATGATCGGCTGTGCCAGTCTGTGAACCCACGATACCGAGCCGGCCGTCACAATTCCCAAACAGTGATTTGTAATATTTTGACTGGTCTTTGATTTAATTTTTAATATTTTTTTTTCTTTTTTTTTTTTCTTTTTTTCCTTTTTTTCTTTTTTTTTTTTTTTTTTTTTTGAACCTACGGGGCCTAGCATGCCGTTATAATTCCAAAACAGTGATTTTGTAATATTCGTCCTTATCTGGTTTTTATTGTTCGGGTTATGAGCGGCGGTGTCAGTCTGTGAACCCACTAGCCTGAGCCGGCCGTCACAATTCCCAAACAGTGATTTGTAATATTTTGATTGGTTTTTTTCTTTTTTGGTTCGATCTTTTAGGTCTATTGGTTTTAATTTCTTTACATGGTCTCTCTTTATACCCAACCCTTCATTCGGTTTAGATTTGTCCCCTTTTGCCTATTTTGTTAATGAATGTCATGATGTTATTATAGGTCATTCCTATGTTATTGTTTTTTGCCACAAGTAACTCCGGGTATGTCCACCGTTCTCCTATTTGTTCCTGTTGAGATTTTAGTTCGGCCCTTTCCTGGTTGTATTTGGGGCATATATTTATTAAGTGTGCGATTGTTTCTGGAGTTGGGCAGTAGGGGCAGTTTTCGGTTGGTCCCCTTTTTATGTGTTTCCCTGCGCATCCTGCCAATAGTGTTTTACCTGTTCTTATTCTATTTATTATTGTTATATCATATGGATTTTTGAAGGTCAGACTTTCGACTTTTCTACTTACTTTTTTCATCATCGTGTGTATTAGACTGTTTGCATCCGATTTTTCCCGTAGCTCTTGCCACATGTCATTGATCTTGTCCCGGATAATGCTATTGATTTCAGTGACGCTGTATGCTATATTTTGGGCTTTTGGTTCGTTTGTGGCGTTTTTTGCTTCTGCATCTGCTTTGTCATTGCCTGGGAAGAGGATGTGAGAGGGTATCCATACGAATTCAACGTGTTTGTTGTTTTTTTTCAATCTCTTTAAGTAGCGATCTTGCATGATTAATCATATTAGGTCTGCTCTTGGATTGGTCCGTTGCTAACGATTGTAGTACACTGTAAGAGTCGCTTAGAATGACTGCCTTAGTTGTGGGGTATGTTTTTACGTATGTTAATGCCATTAGTATTGCCATGAATTCTACCGTGTATATAGCGCATTGGTCTGGGAGTCTTTTTCCAACGGCGACATCTAATTTTGGGATCACTATCCCTGCTGCAGTTTTATTTGGATTTTTGGTTTTTGATCCATCTGTGAAGATTTGCGTGTATGTCTCATATTTGTTGTCAATGTACGTTAGTATTGATGCTCTTAGTCCTATCGGGTCATTTTGTTTTTGTCCTAGTTTACGTAAGCTAAGATCTATTTGTGGTGTGGGACAGGTCCACGGGGGATCTGGGTAGTACCTTATTTTTTCTGGGTTGATATTTGCGATTTGAAATTTCCTTTTTAATTCTATAATTATTTTCCCACTAGGTATTTTTTTATTTTTTCCTTTTGTATCGAATGGTTTGTCGCATGCTAAGAGGGCTTGTAGCGTGAGGTGGTTGGGTTGGTGTATTGATATTCGAGTCGAGTATCGCAGCATCAATTCCTTCCGCCTTAGGTCTAGCGGGGGTTCTCCTACTATTATTAAGATATCTTGTGGGGGGGGGGGGTACCATTTAGGACACCGGTGCATACCCTTAACGCTTTTGATTGGACTGTGTCTAGTTTCTTTAGTAACGTGGCGTTCGCCGCTCCATATACCTGGCAACCGTAGTCCAATTTTGCTCTTATAAGTGCTCTATATAGGGTAACGAGTGTTTTTTGATCAGCCCCCCAATTCACCCCTCTGAGGTTTCTGAGGAGGTTGATGTCTCGTTTGCACTTCGTTACGAGTTCTTGGATATGAGCTGCCCACGTGAGTTCGTGGTCGAATACCATACCTAGGAGTGTCGCTTGTTTTTCGAATTTGATGGGTACCCCCTTTAGGGTTAAGTTTGGAGTGGGTGGGGGGTGGCCACCTCCCGGATTGAAAACTATGCCTACTGTTTTTAGAGGTGACAATTTAAATCCCCATTTATCTGTCCAATTTCCTATATCGTTTAGTCCTTTTTGTAAGTGCTTGGTCGCTTCTCTGCTGGCCGGGTTGCCAGTTTTCCATACGGCGCTGTCATCGGCGAATTGGGATAAGTCAAGGTGGTTGGGTTTTACCGCTGTTTCCAGGTCGTTTATCATTATATTAAATAAAGTTGGGCTGATTACGCTTCCCTGTGGCGTGCCATTTTCCAGTTTGTATTGTTCGGAGTAGTCTTGTCCTAGTCTGACTTGTATCTTTCTATCGGTTAGGAAGTTAGCAATAAATTTGTATATATTGCCAGTTATTCCGTATGGTTTAAGTTTACTTATCAGTCCCTTAGTCCACATTAGATCATATGCTTTTTCCATGTCTAAGAAGATGGCTGTAACATATCTGGATTTTTTAAATTTTTCTCTAGATGCTAATTTGACAGCGGTTTCTAGTCTCACGAGTTGGTCTATTGTGCTTCGGTAGTTGCGAAACCCGCTCTGTGTATTAGCTAGTAGTCCTTTGCTTTCTAAATGGTATTTCAGCCTGTTGTTTACCATAGTTTCCATTATTTTACATATATTGTCTGTTAGTGATATGGGCCTGTATGATTTTATATCGCTTGAGGGTTTTCCAGGCTTAAGAATCGGGACCACTACTGCCTTTTTCCATCTTATAGGTATGGTACCGGTTTCCCATATTTTATTAATGAGGTTAAGTGCAATTGTGACAAGTTTTTTGGGTAGGTTCTTGTACATTTCATACCCCAAAGTATCCTCCCCGGTGGATGTGGTCTTTTTGCCGGCGAGGGCCTTTCTCCATTCGGCTTCTGTAAACGGAAGGTTTAGTGGGCCGTCATTATTTCCTGCTTCCTTTATGTTGTCAGAGTTGCTTTCCTCAAATTGCCTTTTATGATTTTTAAACTTATCCTCTAAGTTGGGATTGCTGCACATGTTGGCGAAATAGTTTGCGAATAATTCTGCCTTATGTTTGTTGTTTTGTCCAGGTATGTTGGGGGTTATTGATTTAGTTTTGCCTCTCATTTTTTTAATTCTTTGCCACACCTCCTTCGATTTTGTGTTAATATCTAGTTTTGAGCAGAATTCTCTCCATGAGTTTTGTTTAGCTATCATAATAGTTTGTTTGGCAGTTTTTTCCTTTTCCTTGTAGTAGTTAAAGTCCCTATTATTTTTAGTTCTTTTGAATTTGTTTAGAGCTCTTTTTTTCTCTTTAATTGCTATTTTACATTCATTATTCCACCAGGGCACCGTGGGTTTGGGTGCTACTCCTTTAGTTTTAGGAATTGTTTCTTGGGCCATTGTGTTAATGGTTTCTATTAATTTGTCATTAAAGGTGTCAATGTCCCGGTGATATATGGTTTCTGGGTCGATTGAGTCACCTATCTGTTTGAACCTAATCCAGTTGGCCTGTTCGTATTTCCATCTTGGTGTGAAGGACGCTTTATTTTGAGGTATTCTAATTTGTATTTCTATATTTATAAGGTAATGGTCACTTCCCATAGGGTCGCTTTCATCAACTTGCCAATCAGAAATGCCTGCTAATCTTGGTGTGCATAGAGATAGGTCTATTGCTGATGTGTGGCCTGTTCTGTCATCTATCCGGGTGTGCATTCCGTTGTTTAGAAAAACTAAGTTGCATTTTTGTGCCCATTTTTCTACAATTTTTCCTTTAATGTCCGTCTTTTGACTCCCCCATAGTTCATTGTGCGCATTGAAGTCCCCGCATATTACCACCCATTCTCCACAGTCTTTAATCATTTTGATTGTTTCATCTGCACTTAAATTGCGCTGCTCATTTGTTTCATAGAGGTTAACGATTAGTACCTGCTTAGTTTGAGCGGTTATTTTGACTGTCTGTATTTCGAAGTCATTGGGCGGTCTACTATCTGTTAATTTATGCATTTCTGATGTAATTCCATCTCTAACAAAGGTTGCTAACCCCCCTCCTCTTGCTGTGGGGGATCGATGCTTTAGGTATTTGGTGTTGTAGCCTATGATGTTTGGGATACGTGAGGTATCATTTAGGTGGGTTTCCTGTATGCATATAACATCTGGTTTTCTTTCCTGTTCAAGTATTTTGTTATTTAGTTGGTCAGCGTGGGCCCTAAGGCCGCGTGCATTCCATTGCCATATTTTGATTTCTGCTCTGGAATCCATCTCTAGTGCAAAAAGTCTTAATAGTTTGTTTAATTTACTGTTGTTTTCGTTTTATGCGTGTTTCCTACCAGTGAGGGTGCTACCTATTTATTTTGTTTTTGGTATCCTGATTTTTGTTTTGGCCTGCTTATAGTTTACGCCATGGGAGATCATATATTCGACTAATAGGGCTTCTCTAAGAGCCCTGGGGCATTCTGCGTGGTTTGGTTTGTGGTTACCACTACAGTTAGCGCAGTGCTGATTGGTGGCGCTACATGTTTTCCGGTCTGGGTGGTGAAGACCACATTGATTGCACCGGAATAGGTTTCCGCAACTCTTAGAGTAATGCCCCCAATTTTTGCAGTTGCCACAGAACCGTGGTTTGTTTTTGAAAGCAAAAATTTTTTAGCCTCGAGTTTTTCGGCTATTTTGATAGTTTCTGGGGTGGCGCCCTTAAAAAAGAGTACCACTGCAGTGCTATCCTTTCCCCTTCTTGTTTTTAGGCGGATTGTTTTCTCTACTTCCTGTCCTTTACTCCTTATGTAGTCTACTATTTCATTGGTTTTATTTTGAGTTGATACGTACATGACTCCTTTGTTGTGTGTTTTTGGGGGGGTTGGGTCTATGTGTTGTTTTGTTCTGTTGTGTCTAGTGACCTGAACATTTATTTGGCCTATTCTTTCAATTTCCATATATTTGGCAATCTGTTGTTCATTGGTGCATTTGATTATCAGCAAGTCGTCTCTAGTGCTTTTAAGCGTGAATTCTCCTTGGTGATGTTTGTTCAATTGCCATGCTATGGTTTTAAAGGCTAACTTCGTTATTTTGGAATTTGCTTCCTTGACGAAGAGAGTCAGTTCAGCGGGGTGTTTCTTGTTTTGGATATTTTGCAGACTGGTCTTTTTTCCCCTGGTGTTTGTCTCTTTAGCTGACTTTGTTTCGTTGTCCATAACCGGCTTGCTGGGTCTTGTATTCAGACAGTTAGTGTGTTCCTTATTCTTTCTAACTGGTATTTGGGATTTGGTTTTCCTATTATTCTTACCTTTTGTTGAGTCGTGTGTGACTGCTTTATTTGTGGTAGGGTGAGGGCGTTCTGTTTCATCTAGTAGGTTCTCAGTTTGAGTCCCCTGGCTGCTAGTGTTTTTAACCAGCGTGGTCTGGGTTGTTTTTGTGCTTGTTGAGTATTGTTCCTCAGTTTGGGTACTCATGTCGGATGTAGTTTTGCGGTTACTCGGTAGATTGTCCACATTCTCGTTTACGCTTGGTGACAGGTAGAGACTACTCATCGAGTCAGTTGGGGTCGAGTTGAAAATTGGCGTTAAGAACTGTATCTGTCGTTTTTCTCTTAGGGGGGATGAGACTGCTTCGGAGTAAGTTTGCCTTAGTTTATCTGCCTTTAGGTTGACCAGGCAGCTGAGATAACTATTTGATGATGTGACATTAATTTTGTTGTTATCCATCTTGAGTTTCTTTATTTGATGTAAGGTATATATGACGGGATATTTCTTTAGTTTTAATCCTGGGTTTGTTTTGATTTCTTGCAATTTATTTGAGTTTAATTCTAGCTTAAAGCTATCTGTCTTAACTATACTTTATTCTACTTAGTACTATGAAAAAGCAACAGCTGTAAGGGGATATGCAAATAGCTTTTATTCTGATTTGTGTAATTAATTATTATATTACTATTATCCAATTTAAACTTATTGAAAATTATTTTCTAGCCAAATGGTCAGAGTAAAAGGTTTTACTTACCCCGATCCAATTTTCTTTTTAAGATCTTTAGAGTTTTTAAATACAGCCTTCTAATTATACAAGTTTCATTACATTGGTCAATAATTAGTCACATGTGATGACACTTGTAACTAATCAAACCACAGCAACTGAGAGCAGACTAAGCACTGATATTTATATGGTACAGTGGCAATATACAGTCTGTCTGCCGCAACACATGAAACAAACTGGACAAATCTGAAAGCCTTGAATTTGACTTTATTTATCTGTATGGTAGAACAGAACCTGAGTTGAAAAGCTTTTAAAGAAAGACCTTGATATCAAACCTAATAATAACTGCAGGAGTTATATTATGGATAATTAACCATTCTCTCAGTTTCAAACTGGGCATTCCATCCCATGGGGTTCTAAATGTAAACCAAGTGTAACTGATATCCTAATGAACTGTAAAGGCCATAGCAGCACAACAGCAGGGGACCAGATATGTCCAGATCCAGAAATCATAGACCAGTTTCAAACTGATGATGAACCACATAAAAATTACACATCTGCTAGAACTTATGTTATGAAGATAACTTAAATTGCATTATTATTAATCCTCCTCCTCACATTCATCATAATTGAGATGCATCATATATGTTTTATTGTAAAATAGTTTATGCAACATAATTCAGTGAAGACCTTTGCTGCCAATTTACCAGTGAACCATTTGTTTCAATGAACATATTTTATGTTGTAACAAGGAGCATCATTTAAACATTATGATACACTTATCATACCTGTATATGAAATCTTAATACTAACACTTATACTTGCAATACTACTACTAATAAAAACACCTGCATTGATAATTTGATTATGTTCAATTGGACTTGTATCTAAATGATCACCAGCTGTATGAAAAGACATATTTTAATATATAGATATTGGATGGAATACTAGTTACCACAATTGAATAGTCATATGATAAATGATATATTATTTTAAACAATTTATATTTGCAGTGAAACATACTTTTACATTATTTTCACTTAAATTTCATTTATAGAGCAGTATACTCTGCATTCATTAAATTACTGAAATGGTTAATAATACAACAACAAATACTGCAACTTCCAGAATCACAAAAATCAAAAGATATAAACAAAAACTTCCCTACATGTATCAACAGTTGTCACTTAATAGACAGAACTCTGAAGATTTAGAATAGGATGTTAACAAATTAGGTATTCAAGTTAAAAAGAAAAAAATACCAAGTAAGCTTACTACCAAAAAATCAAACAATAACAGTGAATTTTAGTATATTCCCAGGAAACAGAATATATGATTTTTCTTAACTTGATCTGATACATCTTAAATCTATAGAAAATGATTCATATTGTATGACTAAAATATTATGTAAACAAAAATTCCATCACTTTTTTCAGATGCAACATGCATACCCTAACCCATCCTTCTTGATCATAAAGTATACCAGCATTCCACTATAAGATGGGGAGCTGTAGTGGCTCAGTGGTTAGCTTTCTGGACCTGTGAAATAAGGTAGGTTCAAATTCTACCATCAGACCAACCTGGGTTAGCTACCATGGTGTGTCCTTGGGCAAGGCACTATACTTAAAGTGCCTTGGCACTAAATAACTTACTTGTGTTGGTTTACCATAAAAGGCCAAACCAAACACAAAAAAACAACAACTTTAAAATATGAGTTTTGTCAATACTAAGTAATTGAAAATCATACTGAAGAAATGTTTTTGTTAATACAGTTTAATGGATCTAAAAAATCTCTTTCTTCTGCAGGAGTTTAAAATGTTAAATTAAAAAGGTCATGGTACACATTGCTTTGTTCGTACACATCAGGCTCCGTAACCCATATCCAACTAAAAATTTTAGTAGAGTCTGAATAAAACATATTTTAATCTGGATGATAATATTCTTTCTCCATTCATATATTACACCACCAAGATTGATCCAAATAAGGTTACATTTTACTATAACACTGAGGATGAGTATGCCTCTTAACAACTGACAAATGTGGAGAGAATGGAGTTAAACTGAACTTTGATTTCTTTTCAACCATAGCACAAGATGATCATTTATTATGAAAAAATCTGAATAAAGTTGGAGTTCATAACCATGACAGTCTTGATACAATATTAATTCAATATATTATTGTTGTCTTGAGGTATAGTTCTGTATATTACAATCTCACACAAGATCAGGGTATATTTTAGTACCATACAGTTAATTCGGGATTGTATTAATACCTATTCTGGTGAATGAACATTAAATAAGATTTACTATTTTGGAACCAGTTGCAATAAAGTTTACTAAACAAGAGAAAATATGACTTTACTATAATATCTAAAATGTAAAATCTGCAAACAGAATACTTGCTTGACTTTACACTTCAACTATATCATAATATTTATTTGAAATGAATTTATACAAATGGCATTAAATTGGGTTTCAGGCTGGTAATGACAATGGTAGTAGTGAATAGGGACGGTCTAGGGACTAGGGAACTTCCATGTTAAAAAGGGTATATCCACTCTGGGGACTATGTAATTTAACATGGGAGAAAAAAAACTATCCATTTTAGGGACAAGGGGAATTTAACATGGGAGAAAGAAAAAAAAACTATTCACTCTAGGGACAAGGGAAATTGAATATGGGGAATAAATCGTGGGACTGTCTTGGGACTAGGGGAAATGGAACAGGGTCGGGACCCTATTTTAATAAGGTCCCGACCTGATGGGTCTATGAAAATGGAACAGGCGAAAATTGAAACAGGGAGGGGTCTCTATTTTTTTATTATTTTTTTAAACAAAAAAATAAAAAAAGGGGTAGGCAATTGAAAGTCAAGATGTTTTCGAGAGATAGGAATGGCCCTGAAAAGGGCCTTTGGTTTTATGTTAATATACCCTTAACATAAAGGGCATCTGTGACATCTTCTTCTTGACCTTAGGCTGCGCCTGCCTGCAGGACCATAGATTAAGACTCTTTTGAGGCATCCTTGATGCTCCACATAAGATTCTTCGCATCCACAGGCTGGTGTCTGTCCTGTGGATAACTGTCCAGTTGGATCGGACATACATTGATATGTCCGTCCGGAACATCATTGAAGACACAAGCGTTGAAGATTGTACATCGGTCCACATGTTGGGGTGCTGAGTAACAGGTGAAGGAATGCAGTGAACTGTACTTATTTATAGGGGGAGGAAGGATTGAAACGGATTGAGTCTGTTGACCAATCCAAACACGCGTTACAAAATTCAGTCAGCCCACGTCCAATCCGAAGAGAGCAGTCTGTGACGTCACATAGTCTATATAGATTCGCTAGCGCCTGTGCGCAGTCAATCTAAGCGACAGTTTTTCAACATGACGGAAACTCAGAAAACGATCAGTTTGGGTGCACTGATGGTGGAGACTACCCAAGGGAACCCAGACTTACTTTCAGAAGAGGTGAATTGGGATTTTGTGGATTTTTTTACCTTGCAAGAATTTGTTCCTGAACCTTCATCACCTTCTCCTTCATTACCGCACATGGAAAATTTTAGACAGAGACAGAAAGAAGAATTGGAGAAATTTATACAACAGCAAAAGGAAGCGGAACAAGCTTTTCTCCTACAGCAACAGCAGCAAGAAGAAGAGGTAAGAAAAAAACAACAACAAGAAGACGCAGCAGCAAAGAAACAAGGGTGTCAAAATCAAACGGTCACGGTACTGTTAGACATTTTAGCGGAGTTAAGAAGTCTGAAACAAATGTATCAGACTTCTTTATTACGGCCGAAGAGAATACGACCTTCCCAAGCTAAACACTCCAACCCTGTGACTACCCCTACTGCACCACCCTTAGTGATTTCAACGAAATCATCATCAACAGTACGCAGTCCAGAAGTAGGCCTTGGCCATGGCAAAGGCTTAAGACAGTTAAAGTTGATTGTTTAAACTCACCCCTTACACCAAAAAAGGCCCTTTTCAGGACCATCCACGTCTCTCGAAAAGAGATAGACTTTCAATTGCCAATAACTAAAAAAAAACATTTTACCCAATAGTACCTGTCTGTGTATGAGTGTGCGTGAGTGTAGGTTCTTATTTTAAAATCAAAACCCAAAGACACTTACCTTTTATAATTAATTTATTCTTTTATAAATATTTACAATTCACAATTCACAACAGAGCACTTTAAAAAGTTCATAGACTTATTCTGTCTCATTGTTCACTCTCTGTTTTTTTTTAATTTCTTCACCGTCATAGTCTTTTCCTCCTCTTCCTCCTCACTTTCTTCCCTTCTTTTCTTCTCCTGTTTCTTTTTCTTCACCTGTCTGTTTTCTTCCTCTTCTTCTTCCTCTTCCTCTGAAGAATCCCTCTCTTCTTCTGACTCCTCTTGTTTCTTTTTTGGGCAGTCTGGTGACCAATGTCCTTTTTCTTGACAATAATAACAGGTATCTTGACTTTTGTCTCTTCTAACCCCTTTTTTTTCTTTTTTGACGGTCTGGACACTCTGAAGACCAGTGCCCTTTCTTCTGACAGATATAGCAAGTATCTTGACTTTTATCTTGAAAGGAAGGAGAGTAGTCCCTCGGCTGGTCTGAAGAGAATTTTCTAATGACCCCCCGCAAAGCTCTGATGAAACGTTCGATCTTGGTAGTCTCTTCCATCGTTGTGCTCAGTTTGAGAGTGAAATGAATAGTGAAAGGACAAGACACATACCCTTTATATACGCTGGTCTGCTATGACTATAAATTAATCCATGGTGTTTAAACTTTAGTCATTTGACTTTTTGCTATCGAGATGAAATGATCCAATTCATTTGAGGAGAAAGAAGAAGAAAGTAAGAGGCAGAAACGTGATCTATCGCCTCGTACCAGGGCTGAAGTCTTGGCACAAATTCATGCCAGTGATTTTGAAGAGGACATGAGTGAACCAGAATCCAAACCCTCTAAACAAAGTTTACCACCCTTAGTCAACCCTGAAAAGTACTATGACATTCGAGAGACGGAAAAGCGTCCCTCTAGAAAATTTAGAACTACGGCTTACAAATACACAGTGAAGTTTAAAGATTTCAAGTCTGAAGTACTGTTAGAGAAAGCAGAAGGGTTCATCACCGACATGTGGGATTCTTTGCTCACCACACTCAAGCGACAATGTCAACCCAAAGAAGATGATCGCTTGAGACTTTCCATACAACATGACGGCTTGAAATCCCCTGTTTGGATCGAGTTTATCAACCCTGCAGAATTGACCACTTCCAAAGTCATGGACAAGATTCAACACGTGCAACAATCTAATGACCAGTTTGACATCACCGATGGAAAAGCCACACTGGACATGACCCACGTCTCTCCTCCTCAAGGGACCGGACAATGCAGAAAGACCTTATTGGTCAACAACCTTCGCATTACCAAAACAAGTCTTGTCCAAATTAACAATTTTCAAGACCACATGTGTTTAGCCCGAGCCATCGTGGTGGGATGAACCTATGCCGACAAGAACGACACGGTAGAATGGAAAAGAGCCTGGGAGAACATTCGAAAATCGAACCGAGCCGAACAACGAAATGAAGCAGAACTTCTGTTACAACAAGCATGCCTGTCCAAAGACACATCCTGTGGCATTCCTGAGATGCAAAAATTGCAAGATGCCCTAGCTCCACGATACACCTTGAAAGTGCACCCTCAAGAAGTGCGCGGGTCTCTGTTGTTTCGAGGGAAAGACTTTAAGGATGGAAAATACATTCACCTCTATCATCACGATGACCATTTCGATACCATTACCACTATCACTGGATTCCTGGGATACAAATATTACTGTGAGAAATGTGACTTATGATGGTTATAATAATCGAGAGCAACAAAAACATTGTGGATCGAAATGCTCAGGATGTTTGGCCTCTCAACCCTGTCTGAGCGAAGGGCAAGAACCAGTGCATTGTCCTGCTTGTCTGCGCACATTTGTCAGCCCTGCCTGTTACCAACAACATCTGAAGATGCAAAGTTCACAGAAGAAATGTGCTTGTCAACTCCTGAGATTGTGCCCAATGTGTGGACAAGGTCTATGTATCAACAGTACCAAGGCACACGTATGTTCAGGAAAGAAAAAATGTCACATTTGTCACTGCATCGTGGACTTGGAACACCAATGCTACATGCAAAAATACCAATCATAACCAGAGAAAGAGGATGGTCACAAGAAGAAGAAAGGCAATTTCATCTTTTTCGATTTCGAATGCATGCAAGAGACCGGTATTCACATTTCTAATTTCTGCGTGGCTGATCGAGTGTGCGAGAAGTGATTCAAGAACCTATCTTGAGTTATTGCCCTCACTGCAGTAAGATTCCTGGAGGGCGTGAAAAAATCTTTCAAGGACCGAACACACTAGCCGATTTCACACAATGGGTCTTAGACCCCATCGACAAGACGTGGAGCCAAGAGGACATCGAACATTATTATGGAGATTGTCATCACCATGCCACGATGATGGCTCACAATTTCTCCGGATACGATGGACAGTTTCTTTTGAGATGTTATACGGAACGTGGCATCGAGCGTCCTAAAATCACTTTGAACGGAGCCAAAATCATTTTCATGCAAGTGGGACAAGTGCAGTTTAAAGATTCGATGAGCTACTTAGCCATGCCTTTGAGTCGAATGCCTAAAATGTTTGGAATGACAGAAATGGCTAAAGGGTACTTTCCACACTTTTTCAATACGGAAGCCAATCAACACGCCGTTCTACCCCATTTGCCTCAGGCTCACTATTACGACCCTGACAACATGCGTACCGAACGAGAAACTTTCTACGCTTGGTACCAGGCTCACGCCTCCGACCCTTTCGACTTTCAGGAAGAAATGCTAAAGTATCGTCGTTCCGACATGGACATTTTACGGCGATGCTGTGGAAAATTTCGAGAACTGTTCATGGAACACGGAGGGGTTGATCATTTAAAAGAGGCTTGCACCATTGCCAAAGCGTGTTCCTTAGTCTACCGACAACGATTCATGCTTGAAAACACTGTGGCTGTCATCAGTCCTCAAACGACCAACTATGTCAAACGTCAATACTCGGTCAAAGCCCCATGCTGGTTGCATTACTTGTGCGACAAGGAAGACAAATGGATTCAGCATGCCCGCAACGGACAGGGCGAAAAGATCATCGGAATGCATTCGGTCGATGGCTGGGACTTAGAAAACCCCAAGATCATGTACGAGTTTAACGGTTGCTTATTTCACGGATGTCCCGTCTGTTACCCTGACCGCGGCACTAAAAATCAGTTCTTACAACGAACCATGGAAGACTTGTACCAGGCCATTTGTCAGCCACGCCTAAAGTTAGAACAGGAAGGATACCAAGTGGTGGAAATGTGGGAACACAAATACAATCACCGTTTGAACACCGATCCCGAGTTTAAACGCCTCATGGAAAGTTACCAGTTCATGGACCCCCTGAACCCAAGTGATAGTTTGTACGGAGGAAGGACCAATGCCACCTGTTTGCTGTACCAAGCTGACGAAGAGAAAGGAGAAGAAATCAAATACTTGGACGTGTGTTCACTGTATCCCTACGTGTGCAAATATTGTTGCTTTCCTGCAGGGCACCCACAATTGTTCACCGAACACATCGACCTAAAAAACATTCGACAATACGAAGGCTTGATCAAGTGCAAAGTTTTGCCTCCCACGAACCTATACCATCCCGTCTTACCTCGCCATTGCCAAGGCAAACTTATGTTTCCTTTGTGCCGTACTTGTGCTGAAACGTGCAACCAAGATCAACCTTGTCATCACACCCAGGAAGAACGGGCCTTGACGGGGACATGGGTCAGCGTAGAATTGTTCAAAGCTCTGAACATGGGATACCAACTGTTAGAAGTGTACGAAATTTGCCACTTTCCCAAGACACAATAATTCCACAAGGGTGACCCCATGCAGAAAGGCATTTTCGCAGACTACGTGGATGCCTTTTTGAAACTGAGCAAGAAGCCAGTGGCTATCTGTCCTGGTGTCACACTCCCGAAGACCAAAAGACATTCAGAGAGAAATTCTGGGCACAAGAAGGCATTACTTTAGATCACATTGAGAAAAACGAAGGCAGGCGATCGTTTGCCAAAGTGATGTTAAATTGCTTGTGGGGTAAAATGGCACAATGACCGTGTTTACCCAAGACGGAGTATTTGACCGAACCTTCCCGCTACTTTCAGATGATTCACGACAAAGCCAAATTCATGAAACACGTGGACGTCGTTCGTGAGGATTTGATCTTGGTGAATTACGAAGAAGATCTGAACTTTGTAGAAGATGACCCCTTTGGAAATGTCATCATTGCAGCTTACATGACAGCTCATGCTCGCTTAAAATTGTACGAAGCTTTAGAACTGTTAGGGGAACGTGTCTTGTACTTTGACATGGACAGTTGCATTTATATCGATCACCCGAGTCAACAGCACCCTGACATCGAAGGAGTGCGTTTAGGAGCCTGGACAGACAAGCACCCCGATGACAAGATTCTAAGTTTCGTCAGTGGCGGTCCCAAAAATTACGGCTACGAATACTGGGACAAACAAAGAGAAGTGTACACGAAGTGTAAAGTGAAAGGACTTACTCTGAATTATCGTACCAGTCGAGTGGTCAACTTTGGCGTATTGAAAGAAGCCTTGCAGTCTAGAGAAAGTGACCACCTATCAACCCAACAAGATTGTACGTTTACCCACACACCACATCGTCAGTCGACCCTTGGAAAAAGTCTATCAAATCGTGTAGCAGAAGCGAGTGCGGCTTCCCACCCACTTTACTTTGCCGTATGGACATGTCGGTATAAAACATTGGTTGTAAGAGGATAGCCACCCACCAGAAGGATGACTTCGCCACAGCAAGAATCGAGTGAGAAATCCATTGAGAACTCCAAGTTCAAAGCCTACCATTTTCCAGTCTTCTTACCTAACTATTGTGATTGTGCCCGTCGATTGGACACGTTTCAAAAATGGCCTACGGATAGGGAAGGATTACCTTCTTCGTATGTTTTAGCTAGAACAGGATTTGTCTACTTCGGACCTGAGTCAGGATTGGGATACGAAGTACAGTGTTTCGCTTGCGGACTGAAGTTACGAATGGATCTATGTATCTACAAAGATTCAGCTATTCTGGAACATACTCGATGGTCTCCGCACTGCCCTTACCTTTCAATGGCCTTTCCACCCATTAAACTACGGTACAATTATGACGGTACCTTAGAGACGGTACCTTCCAAAACTAGATGTAAACACATTGCATCCTATTTCATTGTTGTTTCTTTTCCACATAATAGCTTATTTTTTATAAAATGTTAAACTTTACTAATCTTTTTTCAAGATCACTTTAGTTTGCAAAAATATATCTTGTCATTTATTGGCATTCTACATTGAATTTTGTAAACTAGCTATAAACCTGACCTAATTACTCAACTTAACTGCTGACAGAAACAGTCTACAGTAAATGTATTTCATTTCTATAGCTCGATGGATAAACATTACATCTTTTAAAGCTGTGCACAGAATAGGCCGACATATCACGAGTCAGGAAAACATGGGGGTGGTATCCCCTGTGTCCAAAATTAATATCATTTTGAATAGAATATTCTAGTGACAATTGCCTCTTTTCAAATGGTAAGCATTGCTTTTTTTTATTTTCGTCAATCTGTCAAATTCGGTATGCATTTTGCTTTAATATTTGAGATGGAAACCTTAGGTGCATAGAAATGTCAGACAGCATTGTATATCATGGATGGTGTCCAACATACTTTTATGATCATAAAACAAAATCCCATTTTTTAGTTATGGCCACTGATTTAAAAAATATTCATCCAAGCTAAATATAATAATAACAATAATGAGGACTTTGTATAGCGCCTAATCTTTAGAAGCTCTAAGCTCTTTGCAACATTAGACAACATAAAAACATACACAATGATATGATTACAAAAACAAACACCATGAAATTAGAAAACAAAAAACATGCTGAGAATATTTAAGGTAGTTAACATTATTAAGTCATTAAGTTTGTTTTTGTAGTCAGAATAAGTAGTTTTGAGAGCACTCTTGAATGGGATCACTGCGTCTTTGTGTCTAAGTTCAGTGGGCAATTCATTCCATGTTGCTGGGCCCTGGTATGCAAAAGAATGCTGTCCATGTGACTTTGTTTTCATAGTGAGAATAATAAGTATATGATTGTCGGAAGAGGAGTGTAAGTATCTTGCTTGTGTGTACACATAGGTGAGGTCGGATAGGTATGTTGGACTAGAGTCTGTCAGTGAAACGTAGCACAGAGAACTAATGTTGTGTTTGATTCTGGATCGAATGGATAGCCAGTGTTGGGTACAGAGCAGTGGGGAGGTGTGCTCTGATTGTGGTACTCTAAGTATGATCCAAGCAGCTATGTTTTGAACTTTTTGAAGTCTCTGCAGTAGATATTAAGATGAACCAGACAGAATTGAGTTACCATAGTCCAGTCTTGAAAGCAGTAATGAACACACAAGTGTTTTAGTGGCATCAACTGAAAGATATCTGAGAATGGAGCTGATGCGTCTCAGCTCAGGATATGCAGCCTTGCATATGTTCATGACATGTTGGTGCAATGTGAGAGTACTGTCCAGAGTAACACCTAGGTTTTGTACTGATTGTGTGAATTTAATGTTGGTGTTGCTGATATTTATTGTGTGAGGTAAAGGATGTGAATGAGAAAGTCTTTGTGTTGTAATCAGAATGGCCTCAGTTTTATCATCATTCATCTGCAGCTTGTTACAAGTCATCCATGATTTCACATCAGAAATGCACATCTCTACACCTTGGATGGTAGCATCAACTTCAGTTGGGTGGCTGGATTTGTATATTTGGTTGTCATCAGTGTACAATTGGTGAGACACTGGATGATGATCTATGACACTTGAGAGCAGCTGAGTGTATAGAGTGTAGAGAACAGGTCCAAGAACAGACCCTGTGCAACACCACAACATAGATCAACTGGGCTGGAGTGTAATCTATTTGCAGACACAATTTGTGTCCTGTGGCAAGGGCGATATGCAGATTGTACATTGCTAAAAAGACTGTTTGAATTCAGACAAGATGCAAGCTGGGATTGAACAACCTTTTGTAAGATTTTTTATATGAATTGGAGATTAGAAACCGGGCAGTAGTTCTTTAAATCCTTATGGTGTAGTGTTAGTTTCTTCAGCAGAGGTTTTACAATGGGAGTTTTGAAAAATGATGGAAATTATGCTGATGAGAGAGAGGTATTAATAACATCAGTTAGTGAAGGCAATACTGGATCTAAGCACTCAAGCAGCAGTAATGTTGGAATTGGATCAAGTTCACATGACTTTGGTGCACTCTAGGATGATTATTTAAAGATGAAAATCTCAAGTGGAAACCTTTCTGGTCAGCCATCTCATCCAAAACCTCCTGAAATGGAGAGTATTTTGCAGACTCCAAGATTTCCTCTTATCCTGCTGGTATGTTCTATTTAGTTTATCTGGTCTCTTTTTATTTTTTATCAATTGCTTTTATACCATGCCACAATTGGAAATTCTTTATCAAAAGTATGTATAAATTTCATCATTTTTCTGTCTGTTTAATAAGATGTGTTTAAGAGTACTTACTTACTCATGATGCTGTATATATGAGATTAGATGTTTTGTTAAAAAAGAATGCATTTTGTGATATATTGTATCACTGCTTTATATACAGTGGTCATTGCAACCAGTATGCATTTTGTTTACATGCCAAAAAATCCAGTCTGATTTCTTTGTTTCTTTTTTACTGCAATTAAGGAGTAGTGATAATCTTTATACTCTTAGCTGCATCCAGAAGGACAACACCATCACCATCCCCATCCACTCTGGAGTGGAGAATATAAAGATTTCTCTCTGCCAGTTCCTCTGCAAGTAGTAAGTATTGAGGATGGAAAAAAAATGTACATTATAGAATAATGAAACAAATACTACAGGTGTTGACTTTTATATAATCTCTTATTTCATTTACAGCTCTCTAAATACGAGTAGGTCAATTATACACTGTATTTATGAATTTAATTCTCATCTAAGGTAGTAGAACTGTTTTATGTTTGACAAAATGTTGGGTAATTTGTGGCCATACACTAAAAACACATTTTGTAGCATTTAAAAATGCTTATGTTCAATGCACGTAAAACTCATTGGTTTGTTGTCACTTCAGTTGATAATAGTCTTGTCATCTTGTAGACATTTTGAATGTTAGTGTTCAATGCTAAGGTCGTATACATTGATTCAACATCAAAATTTGTTTGCAAAATGAAAGATTATGACATGAAAGCACAAGCTCTTGTAGCTTAGATACTGTTATTTCAGAACATTGTGAGATGTTAATTAATTAAATTACAGGTCATAAAACATACTGTTCAAGACTTATTTGTGCAAATAAACAATGAATTGTTTTTCATTGATGTGTCGACTGTTCATCATTCCATTGGTTTTTTTATTTTTCTTTCTGATGTATACCATTGTCTTGTATAAGTCAGACGCCTAGACCATCTACATTGAATGCAGACTTTACAGACACCAGCAGTGAAACAACATATCCAGGGAATAAAAAAATAAAGGATTATAGGGAAAAGTTTTCATATAAACTGTACAAAAACCATGTATTTCATTTCATAAATATATTTCATTGTTAAACCCATGTTCACTGTACAGATCTTTTTAAGGAGTTTATAATAATGATCTTGATCTTTCAAAACTAATTTCATCACAAATCTGTTGCAGATTTCCAGTTCAATGTACTTATGAAACTGGACACAAATATTGAGAATTTGTTGGAGCAGCTGGCCCTCCAAGTTCATACACAAGGCCCAGACACAGAATATAGAGAAGAAATTCTTGCAATGCCATGTGATTCAGTGGAGGAACTAGAGGGCCTTTGCCAGAGGTTGGAGGAGAATCCCAAACTCTCCAAGAAGATGGTAAATTGGGGCTTTATTTTCTGTTTAAAAAAACTGTTATAACCTTTATTTGCTGTTGTGAACCTCAATATGCATTATGCAAGTTCTGCAGTGCCTGTATAATTATTTTTGGGGGTGGGGTGAACATGTAGTGGTCGGCTGTTTTGTCTTACGGATGTAGGCCAAAACATGTTTAGAGATGAACATGTAACAGGTATTTTACTACATATACACTATTACATATTATGTGGCTACTTTAATTCAATCCTTGAGTGAATGTCATTTATGAAGTTAATAGATTCACGGTGGTTAATTTGGTTTATAATTGCTATTAGTACATTGTGTTGCATAGTTAATGTTATCAAATTTTTTTCAAGTTAGAGAAATTAAATTTGCTTGCAAAACCATGGCAAAAAATAACTATATACAAGCATATTTTGTCACATCGATCATGAAATACTACTACTAATAATAATATCAAAATAAAAAAATAGTAATATTATTGTTATTATTATTTTCAGATATGCTACTTGAGCTCCCTTGGCAGGTTTACAATTGGGGATAGTGTCTGCAGGATGATGAAAAAGCTTAAAACAAAAAGACTGGCCAGAGTATAGTCCAAAGGGACGTAAAGGGAAAAAAGCATTTCAAGAGCTTGTGATATGTCAGGTTTTGATAAGTAAGTATGGCTTGATTTAAATTGTGTTTTTCATGTGACTTGCCAGAGATTTTTAAATGAATTGATAAAGTAACTTGAGACACATTTCAAAGTACATGTTTTAAAAATATTCCATTGATTATTGCTGGCATTTAGAAAAATGCAATGCATCCTTTGTTGTGAAACTTATTTTAAAACATTGTATTACTCATGCAGAAGCCTGCTTGAAAACTAATGGCAAAGCAAAGGCAAATGGAATGGAAGAGACCATATCAGAGACCCTCAAATATGCACCCAACCAACGCAGAATGATAAAAAAAAAGGTAATCCAAATGACTCTTATTTCATCAATATTGGATTCAGTTTCGTCTTTTAAAGCATAGTATTTGCAAAGCGGATGCATTTCTAAACTGATAACAAAATCAGCTTATCCTATTGCCCAGGACTATCAGAGCTAGAGTCCAGCTAACTACAATATGCATATATCTTGTCTGATCGGACAAGTGCCTCCATTTGGAATTTTTATTCACATGAAATATTTGGATGAAATAAATTCATCTTTGTGCAAATTGATTGCACCATCCACTTGCCAGAAATGACAAGTAAGTGCAAAGTTATCTTGTATCATGGCTTAACGATAGTAAGGGAAGCACAAGTGCAGTGAAGAAAATTTCATACATTTTTATAATGCTGATTAACATGACTTCTGCATATGTAACTAGTGCTGAGATGATATGACTTTATTTAAGCATTACAATTTTGTTTTAATTTGCAGGTGCCTGAGCAGAAGAAGTAATAGATAAACTTTACAGTGGAGTTGGAGTCTGATTCTGATTCATAATCTTAATTAAATCTAGAAAATAAACATTAAAGTCATATTAAAATATCTGTTGTATTGTTTCCTTCTTTCATTTTTCTCTTAAAAACAAATGTCTGAACCTTTAGTCTGTAAATTCAGTGGATTCCTTATCAGCCCATCTACTTTTACTTTACACCATGCTACTTTTAAAAAAAAATGAATTATCCCCATTGGGGTAGGTCCCCCCAACCCCCCACCCTACTTTGTCAACTTACCTGCCACATTTAAATCTAATGGAAGGCCCTGCTGTAAAGCCTGTTAGTAAAACTACCCAACAAGAGGATTTCATACATTTGCAATTCCTAGATGGATGGTAATGTTTTCATTTTTGTAATGTAGATTTGGACATTCTTGCCACCAGTATGGAATATGTGTTTCAGAAACACAAGCAGCTTTCATCAGATTTGCATATAGGTTTTATATGTTGTGAGTATGTTGTAGGAAGTTTTTTTAAATAACATCATATGAGATGATGCCAGTGGAAATGGCAGAAAAGTGTCTGTATTGTTCACCAACTACACCTTGTTCTTACAAAATGTGGCTGTTACACATTCCCATGATGATGTCACTGACAGCCATCAGTGAGGAATGCCCCAACAAGCATAATACAAATTGCTTCCATTGTAATTGTTACAATTCCATTCTGACCACTCCGGTGTCCTAGTGGTTAGAGCGTCCGCCTCAGAAGCGGGAGGTCATGGGTTCAAACCCCATCCAAGTCATACCAAAGACTTACAAAAATGGTATTAACAGCTACCTCGCTAGACGCTCAGCATTAAGAGGTTAGTGTTAGGACTGATCGGCCTGGTGTCAGGATAATGTGACTGGGTGCAACATCATACTACATGTTTGCAGCATGATGCCCCAGTGCTATACATCACTATAAACTGCCACACTGCAGACATCGTAGCAATATGACTGAAAAATTATTCAAGCTACCTTAAAAATCCAATCACACACACACAATTCCATTCTATGATCCAGAACCAACACTAATTCCGTACTACAGTTCTTGCATTTCAATCCAATTTTGCTTTTGAAATGTAGTGCCACTCAATTCATAATGAACCCATTCATTTCAAACACTCGCAAATACTTATTATTCCTGTCTACAACTGAAAAATATCTATATAAAAAAACGTGTAACTGTGTTTTATGCAAGGGCATGGAGATGCACAAAAACTTGCACCTGAAGCTTGAATAAAACCCCGACTGTGGATAAGACTTTACCCATCGATTACCCCAGCTTGGGGATAAATTCCGACCGTGGCGATTTATTATATATCCTATGACTGCTCCAGCTTGAGGGCAAAAAGCAAAATCCAAGCACATCCCTAAAAAGATAACAAGTATAGCGGCTCTTTACCTTCTGTAAATGCCACTTGAGCTTCCTGATGCTGTTGTATCTGCCATTTGACAGAATCACGAATGTGGATATATTTCTTAATTGCCTCTAGTTGTTGAGCTAGTTTAGCTGTATGAAATTCCTTTGTGCAGACTCACTCATTATTAATATTACAACAGTGATTTAATTACACATCACCTGTCAGCACACCGATGATAAGTCAGTTATTTTATAACACACCAACAAGCTTGCCCCTTGCACCCCCCCCCCTTTTTTTTTATTTGGGCACCTGTGGACATGAATCTGCAAGGCTCAAATTGTCATTTTTAATATAAGATCTCAACATTTTTAAGGCCTTAATTTTAAAGACATCCTTAAAACCCTCAAAAGGTTATCAACTGGATCACCAGCCTTCGTTTAGAGTAACAGCAAGTATATATATATATTTAGGTCTAAGGACACACAATAAAAATGTTTGATTTAACAATGACATATTTGCCTCAGGTCTGTGATCCTGAAGTGAATATTAACTGTCCATTTATTTTCTTGGCTTTTCTTTACTAGGAAATTGATTATAGAGATTTCTGCAATGGTGAAGGCAATGTAAAAATTGGTTACTATAACATACTTTTTACGCCATGTTTGAAAAAATAAATCCAATGGAAAGGTTATAGTCTGAAAATCTTCATTAAATTAAGTTAATATAGGGGAAAAAACTTTAAGAGTTCATAAATATTTTTCAGTGCTGAATAAAGATATAACATAACACTTTCTGCTGTGATTTTAATAGTTTCTGAGAGCATGAAAAATTTCTACAACTATAATGTATAAATGTTTTCAAAAGATTATATTAATATGAGGGAAAAATCTGTTATGAAATAAACCGACAAGATCTTGTATGAATTCATGTTATCTTTAAATATGATATTTGTGTGAAAATATCTGGAAGAAAAAACAAGATGGTGCCACTCACACATACAATGTGGTTGCCACAGTAGCCATATTAAGAAACTTTTTATCGCTACTTCTGAATGGATAATTGTGTCAGCGTGTCAACATGTGTACAAAATACTTATGTTGATGTCTAGCAGGTCCTGAATGAGAATTATGGTGCTGTACAGACATCCTATAAGGCCACCAATGTGGCCATCCTGAAAATCTTGGTATAACTACTTCTCCTGAATGAATCGTCATATCAGTGAAAGACTTCTTATGTCTAGTTGGACGTAAATGAAAATAGTGCCAATCTAACCTCCAATATGGCTGTTTTAATGGGCATCTGGAAAACCCCTTCCTTGCTACTTCTCCTAGATGGCTGGTCATTTTGACATTGTGCTTTCACTAGATGACCTATTTGATGTCTGGTTGGCCGTAAATGGAACTATGCATATGGTTTTGATGTCTAGTTGGTCCTTAATGTGGTTTTTGCTGCTCATAAACTTCTAATGGTATTATAGTTGGTTCCTTAATGAAACTGCTGTACAAAATTAAAAGGCCTTCTCACTTTCTATCAAGTTGGATACAATTATCTTTACCAGCTAGGATTTCTTGATCCTCTTTTTTATACATCAACCCTTCGCATATGTAGTTAGCTAAAACAGTATTTTGAACAATTAATTGCCCTCTTGCAAATACAATCCCAATTGCATGCTTTTACCAGTGTGAGAGCTCCTTATATAAGTAGCTAAGTATTCAGTAACTGAATTTCCACATCCACATGCATCAACTCAGAATTAAAAGTTGCAAAACATATACAAATTTGAAAATCTTGAGACATGTGTCACTTTGCATGGTGGGTGTTATGATTTAAATGCAACAAGGAAATTGAATTAGGGTTAATTTCTTTAAGCTGTATTCAATCATGGGGCCCTGGATTATAGAATGGTCTAGGCATACACATCACTAATCAACTCTCTCTAGTCCAACCAATGTGTGTATATGAGAAAGCTTGCCAGTAGCGTTATGTGTGTTGATTTCTTCCAATAAATATGTTGGCTGCCATGTAAAGTCTATGATGTCCTGAAAAATGGTGTTAAGCTCCATACAAGCAAGCTAAACAATCAATGATATAATGGAACAGTAGACACCATTTTAGCTAAATATGCCAAGAATTGATTTAGAGACTTGGTTAGTGATGATGACTTAAAATTGGCAAGGGATTAAAAAGATAAAAGAAATGACCTTTCATGGCACTGTAATATAACAAATGAGGAAAAACAAAAGTTTATTGCATTTGAACCTTTTGTTTTTTCACAGTTTCAATTTAAGTCATAAGGCCCCTTATTTTGCCTTACCAAACATATAGCAAGTTATTACCTCAAGCCCTAGCACTAATAATGCCTCACAAGTAAGCAGTCTTTTATGAAGTCTCAGGTCTGAGTATATGTCTAGCAATACTTATGTCCAGTTTGTTTATAAAATTCTTTCTCACATGGTACAGTTTTCAGAGAGACACGATAAATTCAACAAGTGTGGTAATGAAGGGACAGGCATTCTTTATTTATGCACACATCCCAAAGGGACATTGCTATGTTTGAATCAACACTGAACTGAAGAATGGAGCATCAGCTGCATCAATTAAAATATTGTGGCCCACACAAAATACTGCAAGGACTATAATCAATTTATGAGTGCAATGGGCATGAATTACTGTAGCAGACTGGAGGAAGTAATCCGAATTTATTAATATCTTGAAGCTAAATATAGTAAAGTTTTCATCTATAATCTGTGGAATCGTTTTTGCACACAGTTTGCAGGATTTGTCTTTGGGTCATCGTTTTTCTTTTTCTTCATCTTTCTAGCTTATGGTATCTTGATAAGTCTTATGGTGCCGTGCAACTGCACTTGATGATTACCACAGCCAGTGACATTGTATCAAATCTTCTGGGATCAGATGATTCAATGCAAATTCCACATAACCTATCACCATCCTCATGCTTGCCATCTGACTTACTAAGTTATTTTGCCTAAATAATAATAAAAACAATCTGGTCTGATGTATTGATAGCGTTCTGAATGACCATAATATATTCTCTGTATCTACCCTAGAAAATCCTGAGTGGATCGCTGTTTGGTTTTAATAAACCAAAGTAATCCAATGAAAGACATTTTACAGACACAAGTGTCTGTTTCCTGTATGCAGTGATTAAATGATAGTATTATGTCTTTATTTTTTTAAAACTGATGATACATTTGATCACCTTCAATGTGCAATATTAGTTATGTTAATTAACGAGTGGGCAATATTTGAATTTCAAAGATAAAAGTGTATGCCATGATCACTTTAGTAGGATGATTTGTCAAGTGAGGTTATCTTTTCTGTTTGAATAAATATTGTTAACTAAACTATTTTCGCAAGTTATGACATAAGAATGATTCAAAGAAAGAAAATTCATTAAATTGAACATATAAAATGTAATACTGCAACAGAGTCTAGATGAACTATTTCTTCAGAGACACAATCCAGACTCTGTGGCAGCAAAATTATCAAATAGGACACAACTAAGAGACAATCACATTTTCAGTCACAATGGTTTGACAATTATCAATGGCTTGAATTCATTGACTGTGAAGGCAAAGTGATTTGCAGTTACTGCAAAAAAGTTCCCAAACTGTCACAGATTTTAAATTCTACCAGTGGACTTGTAAGTGTAACTGACAAATTCAGGATTTAATCGAGCAAGTCTAATGATAGTATTATACCTAATAAAGCAAAATGTAGCACAGTATATTCATGACACTTAGGCCAGCATGTACAAAATATTCCTCAAGTTACAGTTGCTAGCACTCCACTAAGAAATGTCATTTTATAATAAATAAAAATGTAATGAAAAAAAATCGATAAAGTGATTGCACTCTTTAACATAGCCTACTACCTAACTCAATAATGAAAATGATTTGGTTCATTATATCTTTGTGTTTTATGGAATAAATGCATACATCTGATTGAATTTTAGGCAAGAGACTGAACTTTTGGGTTAAGTTAAAATGTATGTGGAACAAATGCATTTTCTAAAACTACTTGTATCAGTGTGCATTGTGACTTTTCTTTAAGATAACTCTAAATGGTACTGGGTATATATCATTTTCTTCAACTGCACACTGTTGTCTTCCATTTGATTTGATGACTTACAGCTATACTGTCTACACAGTAGGCCTCTACGTCAGGAAAAATTCTGTATACTTCAGTTACAGCTGAAATAAGTTTTGCATTAGTACCTGAATCAGACAAAAAAGGTTGTGTTCTGGTGTGTGAATAGAAATGGCTAAAAGTAATATAGACAAAAGCCATAAGAGTACACAAGTTACATATGAAAACCACCAATTCACTTGCATGTGTGGCATACAAGTTCAAAGATTTGCTTCATGTTTATTTGTGTACACACATTGTTCAACTCGTAAGATATTTTAAGAGCTATTTCTCTATTGTATGCATAATTCATTTACAAATGTGATTAGTGGGCCACACCGAAGGCCATACTATTAGTTCACTTGGCAATATGGTAACGTCAGCTGAAAAGCATAATCATCCATTAAAAGAGCATTATGATATGAACATTAGGTATTTAGGACATATAGATTTTTCTTTTCCAAATGGAGTCCAAGTAATTATTGCCCAATCCAGGTATAATTTTGTACACAAGTAAAGAACAAAATAAGATAAATCTTCATTTATTTGCAATTGACAATACACTTCTTAATGAATATACACTTTTGCATTTATTTTGTATCACTTGAATAAACAATATTTCTTTCAGTTCATTTTAAACTTTTATTTTATATCACTTGAGTAAACAATATCTCTTTCGTTTCATTTAACACTTAGAAACAGGTTCTTCCAGTTACAATAATCAACTCTGGAAACAATAAACAAACTGGAACTTTTGACCTAATTATATTACATTTACTAGGGTTAAAACAATAAATTCCTTAACATAATAAATTAACAGTTCCAGTTAATCAAACACAAAATCATCTTTTATACAGGGTGTGAACTGTTAATATTTACAGGATAAAGCTTATAGTTTCCAAATTGATTGAAGCTTACATGTTGCAGTTGCTGGCACATATCTATTTCCAGCATGGTTTGCATACATTCCACCTTTAATAATTTTGTTACTTCCCTACCCCACCCCATTCAGTAACAAGTATCAAAAATCAGGCTCATTCTAAGGCAAAGTCTGTAACTTGTGTACCACAGTCATCAGAGAGACAAAGATGCAAAACTTTATGATGCCTGTCAAAGGAAGAAAACAGTTTGTTGTTTACCCAAGTTTTGAACCAGTTAACTTGAATTCTCAGACCATCAATTGCTACAGCCCCACTAATTACAATTGTTAGGGAATAATGAGAACTCACCTTCAGTTATCTGTGTATATATATAATTTTAATAACCAAGAATACCGGATGTCTGGGAACATTATAGCATTCAATGGTAACGTCAGAACTGAGATGAGAGAATTAAACAAGCATAGTACATGACATAATATGTCCATAAACTATTGACTGGGAAAAATACTACAGAACACCATTTCTGCTGGCAGTAAGATGTTGAACCTATATGTCATAAATATCAGGTTGGACATCTAGGACCAGTAATATTCATAATGGGCAGTACCCACCCCCCACCCCCCAAGTGAGAAGGGCCTGATTTGTAATCTAAGCCACCCAACCTATCACATCCTTTATAGTACATGTACTTGAAACAAATATTGAGTAATAGTAAAACAAACTCTGAAAGTTATTAAAACCAATTTGTTATATTTCCATAACTCTGCATAGTTAACTGTGCAAGCAGACTTAAACATATCAGTGTATGACAGTTAAATTGAGCTATAGCATCGATTAACAGAAGCTACGAATTCATCAACAAGCAGTGAACAATCATCTTCACAATAAATGTCAAACATTAGCATCCATAAGCTGTCAAGACAAGTTGTTACACTGGATATATAATCATCCATTTATTTCAAACAAGCTGTGAAAAACGAACCTCACGTCCGTTATATGTACGCTGGCCATTGCAAAGGATGCTTTAATAGATTAATGTTTATCGTCGTGTCTTGACAACCATTTTGCGCGCGCACACCGGAAAGTCATGCTATATATTTGTTACTTGTGAACGTATTCGTGGGCAGTACGCTATATATTGTTCCCGTGGCCGTATTCACGGGCAGAATGCTATATGTTTGTTCTTCGTGAACGTATTTTTGGGCAGTTACTTTGTCATCTTCAACCTAAAGGTCAAAACTGCCCATGAAATTTATATATCTGCCCACGAACCGAAAACATGAATAGGACTATAACATAAGTGTATATACTTATTTTCAACATATACATAATTACTATGTAAGAAATACAACCTATGTATATGTATTTTGATTTGAAATGTAAACTATATCATGTCCTTCCCGTGAACCCACTTTCGGGATGACTGCCCACAACGCACCTAAAACGTGTATATATATATATATATATATATATATATATATATATATATATATATATATATATATATATATATATATATATATATATATATATATATATATATGTATGTATATGTATGTGTATGTGTGTTGCCGAAATGACACTGAAATCAATGCCAAGTCGACTTAGGGACTCCGTCTCCGGATTTTCTGTTAGGGTTTATTCCCTTAACCTTTTCCATGAGAGGGTATAATGGCAAGCCAGCGAAGGTATGAAAACTGAGTTTACCTTCTCCTAGATGGGCGACCACCCAAGGTTAACAAGCCCCATTTGCCCGAATCATCTGGTTTTGGGGAGCCAGAAACTCGCCTGTCATCCCTTCTCCAGTCAGTTTAAACAGGTTCCACCACTTGTGAAGGCCTGGAACTGGATTTGTGTTGTCAGAGGCTCTATCAGACGCAATCCATTGAGAGATTTCCAAGGCATGTGGGTGCTTATCTCCCACATCCGCCCACGGTGATGACAACCCATTGCATAGATTATTAAGTTGATTGCCAAGTTCCGACCTTTAATTATAGTCATTGGGGCGTATAGGCTGACAATACGGTAGTTAAATGCTCTATATTACCAAACCATGAATCATTCAGTAAATACTCTGGAATAGTCCATTATGATAATATACAAATGCAAAGTAGGGAATTCATTTGAAGTTAAGTAAACAGGTAAATGTAACAAAATGTGTGGAGTAGAAATAAAATTAGTTACACATCGCTGCCATGGTTATTTTGCAATCAGCGGTAAAGTTCTTTGTCTTTATAATGTATATTGTAGCACTAAGGTACCTCAACAACTTGTATATGTTAACGGTAGCAGTAAATGGGCTAAATTTATATGTAAAACTTTAATTCTTCTAGGGAAAGCACACATGTTTTGCACATACCGAATGAGTACAATTGTACTAGGTAATATACAATAATTATGTATGGTAGCAATACAAGGTTTAAGCGGTAGCAACAAGAAAAGTTGTATATATATTATATATATAATTCTAGGTCTTTAGTTATGTTTGAATAAATATGAATGGATTCGGAAACTTAGGTAAAATCAACAAACATTTCATTTCTATAAGTTGCAGAGTGAAACTTTAAGATAAACTTATATTGTTGTTAATTAAATCACAAATAATCTTAATTTTCAGAATAAAATTCGGCAGCCTTGAATATCGTAATGTACTACAATGATGCAATCTAGAAAGTCTTTGAATGAGTTCACAATAATTCTAAAAGAATGTACTAATCAAATGCCAAAGAGGTAAAGTCTCCAAACACTTATCATGGATTCCTATAGATTTATAGAGAACATTAACGAATTATTTGTTCATCAATCCTTTTTCTTTTTGTTGCAGTTTTTCACGTAACCTATGACGTGAGTGTGAACAATTTCCATGGGAAACGAAAATAAACTAACATGCAAGCAAGAGGGATCTTGGAGTCTTTCTAGGTAAATACAGCAATATTATCATACTGCTTTAGGCGCGTAGCTAAGAGAATATTTTAATCATATTTACTATGAAAGCAAGATAAGAGAAAAAATATTACTCAAGAAGGGCACCTCATTCATAATACTTATTTAATAAAATTGTTTTCTTAAAACAAAGAATAATTTAGAAGCTTTTGGTCCTTTACGGAACTGCAACAAAAATTGGTTCCTTATTGCCGAGGCAATTGGAGCAAAGTTCCCTGTCCAGTGGCACACCACAGTAGCTCACCTAGGCCGGTCCGACGATATGATTCAAGCCCGCAACCTTTTGTTCCTGAGTTTGGCACGCTAACCACTGAGCCACCGCTGTTCCGCTTTTGGAAGTTTATGTTAAAATGGTAACAACACCAATTAAATTCGACAATTGTTTAAATAATCTGATAGACAAAATATGTCGAACTGAGTCGTTTAAGGTGTGACTACAGGAACTTCATCTATCTCTATGAAAGGAAAATATTGAGAAAAAGTGCATTAATTCATATTGTATTTTTATAATATGGAATCTCTTACAAGTCTAAAATATGAACAATATATTTCATTTCATCAACGTGTTATTAATGACATCCCTGACTTGGGTTTATTTTTGCCCAATCCTAAACGTTTATCAGGAAATATAAAGGACTTATTATGTGTGCGTTGCAATTGTAAATATAAGTGCTACATGTATGCAAAGGTTTTGCTTTCCGCTATTATTTATTTATTCATTACGGTTTGTTTTGTTCAACTCTTTATACTGTCTTCAGTATCATGTCTAAGCTGTAGCGTAGGTTCTTCAAATTTTAAATGTTTGGAACAATTTATCATCAGAGCAACGTCTGCAAATCCCCTGCGCATGGTTGAATTCATTGGATGACAGACTGATGGGAGATGACCCACTAAAATATAAAGAAAAGAAAAATGCTGATCGGATGTAATTTATCCTGATCAATCGTACAGAAAACTCCAAAGCAGCAAACTAACCGGTTACATTGGTCCATCGTATAGTACTTGACACATTAAAGTTAATTTATTTCGAGCAGACAAATATTAGTCCATTAGACTGGAAATCCTAAACGAAATCATAGACAGAGCCAAGCTACCGCCAATAGCAAGTGAAGACCATGATAGACCATGTAGTGACTAAATGTCAAAAACATCTGAACAGATGATAGTGAAAACTCTCAGTCGATATCACAGTGACGAGCAAAATAAATTAAACGCACATGGTCCCAACAGAACGTTTAAAACAGAAGTAATTTATATCATAACTTGTTAGATTTGCAAACTTCTACATTTCTGAGAACCAAAAGGAATAATTGTCATAGATGTGACTGAAGGACAAAAGAATCTGTAGATACGTCTAGTTGCATAACACTTCTGTTCCCCGAATTTATTTCAGTGATCTAACATTAACTTCAATTTCTCAAAACACCAACTGAATTTCCGAGACCATGAAATAAAATAAATCTTTCTGGATGATCTGCCTTAGAACACAGACGAAAAGTGGTCTAAATAAACAAATATCCCAAAAGAACATGTACACTCACTTCATATTATCATCTTGTTTTACAGCAAACACATATTCTATTAAATACATGATAAATCGTGTTCATTACTCACCTTTTACCTATAATTACTGATGTTTGTCCTTCCTGGTGTTATGTCACAATTGACATTATACGCATTACAAAACAAACTAAATTTCGAGGTTATAATGTTCAGTTACATTAAAAACAGATGCCATATATCCTCCTTTGTTGGTCAATAGCAAATAACTTACAACGTCATCAGTCATTTCGATGTCAACAAGGCAAAACCTGACATATGTTTCAGCCCTATCTCTATTATAAATTACCTGTCTCCTCTTTGTGTTAGCCTTTGCCAAGACAAGTTTCCAGTGACAGTCTTTTGACAAGGTCTGGTTTGCTCCTAGATCTGGACATTCAAAAGGTGTTGATCACTGTGATCCTCTCTTTACTACTTATTAAATCAGGGTGACAAAAGACGGTCACTCAGTGTCGAAGAAGAATTAGGTCCGGAGTTATCTTGGTTATGTTATAGTGACATTGGTGAAAGTGAAGCTACACAATCAGTGTTGTTATTTTGTGAAATATGAGTAGGCGATGAAGTTGTCGTTCCGATGTCATATCGACATGAACTTTTAATCCAGTCCACGAACAACCATTGGCTGATCAATTAAGATTGAAGACCACTAAATATAAGATCTTGAATCATTTTTCTTGGCCGAAAGTTAAAGATGATGCTCCCAAATAGTGTAAGTCATGTCACATATGTCAAATGATAGGAGAACATAATCAATATATATCCAATAATCACCTGCAATAAATTCCTGCATATTGCGAACCTCTTAGCAGAATAATTCCCGTGTGTGAAGTGTCGAATTCTGAAGTACAGAAAATTTAAAGTTGAATGCATTTAGCAATTAAAGTTATCGCAATTAAGCCAGGAAAGTCTTTGTGGAGGGTCACTCTGAACTTTCGTCGATCATCTCCCCCATGTAATGTCAGTGTAAACTTCAAAGGAACAATATATCCAAACCAGTGAAATTGACCGGGGGTATCTTAAACGATCCTTAGAAGTAAACATTTGAGCTACCAACCTTAACCGCTTGGTAGGAACCTATGTCCACTTATCATATTTTCAAAGGGAAATTTGTCACGCACTGTCGCACACAGATTCATAGCTGTCTAAATCTGACGAAACAAATTATTTCTTTGGGAAAGATTAGAGACCCTTGCCTACGATTGGGTAGAATAAATTAGGGCGTACACTTTAGAGCAATCTGACTTTAAAGTGACGACCCTAGTGTAAATTCTTTAGTCTGGAAATTTCCAACGAGAAGAAACTTTGTCCTGACTCACAGGAAGCCTAAAGATTAGTGCTTTCCTCGTGAAACAAGAAAGGGATCAGTGGTCGTCGTGTATAAGGAAAAGCATGTTTAGTGCTAGGACGCGGAAGTCCTGCAAATACAGCGACGAGGTATGCAATTTTAGTTTCACGTAATATTCAATTATTTGATTGCTTGTTTTATGCAAACATTTTTGCTATTACTAGGTTTCTACACTATGTATTGTTTATTCAATTCATGGAAATGTATTGATGTTAGAGTTTTTATGCAACTCGCTTTATTCAATTTCATGAAAATATATTGATGCCAGAGTTAGTCTGCGATATATTTTATTCAATTTCATTGAAAGTGTTGATGATAGAATTGTTATGCAATTTATATTTGAATTATACAGTTATTAGCTTATATAGCAATAACTTATTTTGTTGTTAGGACCATACAGATCATCGTGAGTTAACGATAATTACCAAATTATGTCTGATTTTGTAATTCTTGGATAATCTTGTAGTTAATTAATGCCATGAGTTACATTTCTTTTGAATGTCATGCAATAGTGATCGAACATGTAGTGGCATATGTACATTAATACGGTAATACTTAGTAGGCACGTGGTAATTCAAGACATGCAGCTGGAAAACGAAGTCAATGTCCTACCTTATTAAGTCAGAATTTACTCGGTGTATGGATAGCCACAGGCTCTGAATAACTTTAAGTGAATTATATGTACATTTAAATAATAAGTATACAGTATTATGGTGTGAGTTTGTCCTTTAAGGAACAGATTTCGGAGAGAAGGACGAGACAGACAGTCTGAAGATTAGAGTACAGGAAAAGAAAGAAAGAAGGACGAGGTCAGAGTAAAAGGACCAGGAAGTCCATGAAAGGGCAGAACCTGGAGTTGGAAGGATGAAATAGGAGACGTCAAAGTGAATGAAGGTAATAAAATCAATCTTGGATATTGCGCTCTTTCACATCTCGTTATGATGATGTAATAATTCCAAATTGGACACACTTCTTAAATTCTACTTATATAATCTAACTTGAATTTGAATTACCGTTAATTTGTTTTGATTAAATTTGTTATTTACTTGTCAAAGGGGGCTCGTATTGTTTATTTCTTACCAGCATTCTCGCTCTGTTCTCTGATGAAATTCCATTCTTTCACTCCCACCGGGCTATAATATCGCGGTAGGTCATCCTCTGGATAACACAGCCAAACCCAATTAACCACCCCTCTGTATTAGAGGGCGACGTTACACTGTGTCGGTCGCTTAAATGAGAGCGAGTCAGGCAACCAACACAATTTTGACCATACTGTATGCATCCACAAGATATTCTGAGGTATCTTCGTAGAGAAATTTCAAAACTAAAGTCATATTAAAAGCCTTGAAACAGTCTGTTTGCACTTGTGGGCCTTCACGAATCTGTCCTCTCTGACCAAGTGTTAAATGTTATGCCTGAAATTTTCCAACAAGATATGCATTAATTAGGTTGTGAATGGTGTTGTTGTGGGTGTAACGCTATTTGTCAGTATATGATATGCTAGACATGATAATCGGTATGACTGGCGGAGGAAGAATCCGGAAAAAATATCAGGTAAGACACATCGATCCACTGGAAGGTACTAGCAAGCGTTTTTATATACCTACGTTGGCCGAGTGCTAGACCCAAAACCATAGCGAACAGAAATGAGATGGTAGTGATCGATAAAGGACAACACTTTAAACTAGAAGCCCAACACTGTTTCATGAGTTAGGTACCAAACAGTTCACATCCTGAACGTGAAGGAGATTTGAAAAGATTTCATCAAGTTTTTAAGAAATAATTTGCTTTGATACGGGAAAATATTGGTCCTGTTTGCTGTGAGAAAATCAGTTCATCAATATTTATACTAGTCTTTGGACGTTCTGTCCGTGGATCATATTACAGATGGAGTCCCCTCCAGTCGGGTTACATAAAAGCTGTCTCAAATATCTTAGAGTACCAGAGCAGAGGTGGTATCTCCGAGGTAAGGGCATATACCTCCCTCCACATCTTACCTGTTGTCTGAAGATATTTTAATGGGTAACGTATCTGAAGAAGAAACCATTTTTTGTTCTAGTAAAATATGTTTCTTCGAGAATACTTACCCAATCATAATAAAAATACAACTCCCGGCCTCCACGCGTGATCATTGCTCTCTCTCAACTGAATAACAGTTTGCCTTTTGTAGCAATACGATTAATAAAATAGATTTTTGGATCCACCAAGAGTTACGGTTTTCCAGTTTAATATGTTCAGTAAGCAGCAGGGAAGTTCTACAGACCAGACCCCCCAGACCAAATAAGCCTTCCTACGAGAACTTTCTCCGTAGAAGCCTCAGATTTCAAAAATAAGCCTTCCTGCGAGAATTAATTTGCGTAAATTCGTCACCGATTGCAATTTTTGTGTGCAAAAATCATTGATTTTGGACAGCAATTTTAGGGGGGGGGGTAGGAGAAATTTATTCCATCGATGAAGTTTGCGAAGTTTGGCTGCAAATTTATGAATAAATTTGATCAAGACCGATTCGATATCTACTACGCGGATCATGAAGATTAATCGTGATGAAGCCATGCGGTGTTGCCTGGGCGCGGCTGAAGAAAATTTTAAATTTGTTTATGTCCATATCGCCGTTGCACCAAGTCTGATGAATATTTCTCAACGTGTGAGTATCAACGCCATTGAACACCGATAAGATATTACAATTGTCCCTAATTACCTTTGGAATTTGCGTATATCGCTGCGTCACGTAAATCACATCGGTGTTCTTGTGTCGGCCACGCGAGAATATCCTAGCCGGATTAGTTTGCTTATCCAGCATAACATCATCGAATACGACAAGATTATTAATATCGCCATCTAAATTTTCCACGGATGGGGTTTCATTGATGTCTGTGATGAATTCGATTGTGCCTTCGTCGGTATTGTCGCTGAATTCCTTTAGCACTTGATAACATCGCTGATCATCAACGGACGGTGCAACCAAATACAATTTGTCCCATTTTAGCCATCGCATTATCAAATTTAGCAACAATTGAGTCTTTCCAGAACCAGACGGGCCAATAATTATCATCCTTATCGAATTCGGTAATACCGCGTTGTGTTTCGCTTGCTCGCGTTTCTTCGTGGCGGAAAAATCAATTACATTCATGTTACTAGAATATTATGGATCTATATTGTGTTAAGTGTCGCACGCGTACAGCTACGATAAATCCAACCGAAATCGTCACACGTAACAACAGGAACGCAATTGCAGGAGAATGCGAAGTTTGCAAAACACGTAAATTCAAATTTGTAAAAAAAAAAATAGAAAAATCGGAGGAGACTTCGCATCCCTCTTGTCAAAATTACCCGGAACTCCCTGGGCGAAATATCCCGGAGAGAAACATTTGCCAGGATACAATTACTGCGGACCCGGCACAAGGCTCGATATAAGACTCAACGATAATAATCAACCAAATCCCGGCGAGGATCCAGTAAACGCCATCGATAACGCGTGTTACTATCACGATCTTGCGTATCGCAGCGGGGATTTACAACAACGGCATCTCGCTGATGTCAGGCTAATTCATGCAATAGACGCGATTCCTAACAAAAATTTCAAAGAAAAATTGGCAACTTGGCTGGTAAAAGGCGCAATGAAAGGTAAATTAGTATTCGGCGCTGGTAAATAATAATGGAGCAAATATATTATTCTCCGCGAGGATTCTGGCGAGGAAAATCAGCAATTGCCAAACTCGCCAAGGCAGCAAAAGTAAAACAGTCCGTTGCTGAATCGTGGCTATCGAAACAGGCAGTCTGGCAAATATATCTTCCTCCGCCTAAGAAAATACCGTACGCGAGTTTCTCTGTCAGTGTCCCTAATGAAGTCCATCAGGCTGATTTAATGTTTCTTCCTTACGATACCGTCGACGGAGTCACATATAAATACGTGTTAACGGTTGTTGATATCGCTAGCAGATACAAGGAAGCGGAACCGTTATCGAATAAAACAGCAACGGAGATCGCTAAGGCGTTTAGCGAAATTTATTTACGATCTCCATTAACATGGCCGAAGCTTCTCCAGGTTGATCCAGGTCGAGAATTTCTTGGCGCGGTTACTTCACTGATGAAAAAGAATAATGTTAAAATCCGTCGCGGTATTGTAGGTGTTCATCACAATCAGGCTATCGTTGAGAGATTCAATAAAACTCTTGCAGAACGATTATTCGGATATCAGTACGCGCGTGAATTTATTCAAGATAATCGATCTCATGATTGGGTATCGAGGTTGCCTCATGTGATTAACGCACTAAATAACGAGACAACGAGAACAATAGCAATGAAACCCGCAATTGCAATTACAAAATCGAATATACCACTAAAGCGAGATTCCACAATTTCGCCTGTGTTAGGTAACGTCACGGTCCGGTACTTATATAAGGAAGGCGAGGCCGAAGGAGGAAGAAAAAGAGCAACCGATCCAAATTGGAGCGTAACAACACACAAAATATCAGCCGTAACAAGATCGTCAGGGAGACCGGCAATTTATTTCCTAGATTCACTAGCACCACAGCGCGGATTTACCAAGGAGGAATTACAGATAATACCGAAAGATACTCAACTACCGCCAGCGTCATTAATGTGAAACCGAATTCTACCTAACTGAGATAATTTTCTTACTCTTGACACGGCTAAATAAACTAAATTTGACCAGGAAATTCTATCATCGACGATCCAAACTTGGCCATCCACGGTCAATCCCTGTGATGAATGTATCGTTGTTGCGTATCCAAGTTTCCATGGCGATCTTTCTGCGTTTATCGCGTCATTAACAAGATTAATATCAACAAGAATAATATCGTTCAAGACCAGGATCTTTTCCTCTCCGCAGGGTAAAGTAACACTGATATTTTGTTTTCTGGTATCAGCGGGCCTGTAACACAACGGCACCTGCAATGTTGGAAATTTCTCACAATGAAGCTTGAATAACATTTCCTGAATAACATCACGAACAATTTTCCTACTAGCAACAATCAAATGATCGGGACGCCATAAATTAAGAAAAATATCCATCGGAGTCTCGTCGATTATTTTTCTCATCACATCGCATTGAATTTTATTCGGTTGTAATCGAATTATTTTCTTAAATTCGGTCAGTAAAATATCATCGGATCTATAATCAGCGTCGATTTCCTCATAATAGTCAACAAAGTTCCTGAGCCATTCGTGAGGAGATTCACCATCAATCGGATCAGGTTGGCCATGATCTCCGCACATTATCACGGCTGTATTTTTCTCCTCCAGCCATGCCAGGAATGATTTTAATACAACTAAATTTACTGTGCAAATTTCATCAAATATTATAATTTTGTTGATATATTTATTTCCCATACGAGCCGAATCCCATAATCCACCGCTGTATTTGAAATAACTATGATACGTACCAGAATCAACGCCGCGTTGCCTTATTTCTCGCGCTAATCTGTGAGTTGGAGTCAACACTATCATATCAGATTTCGCAAATAAATTTATCGCTCGCGTTGTTTTACCGCTACCGCCAGGTCCATTTAGGTAAACGAATTTGTTACGTGAAATCGGGTCAAATGCGGATGCAGCCGTCGATATTTCCTCAAATTTATCTCGATGAAATTTATCGCAATCTTCGACATCGGCGTCCTCACAGTAATCTAGGATATCCTCGTTTTTTATCCTCCAAGTGCCCCAAGAGCCATCGGAGATTAAATTCTCCAGCCTATACTGATATTTCTTATCGATATAAAACGAGTCCGTTGCGACCCTTACCGCGATATCAGAAAATGTATTTATCATCGACAGTAAATTTATACTCACATAAGCGAGCATCGATGATCTCAAATGCGTATACTGCGCTGATTCTCCGTCGAGATAGCTAATTACGGTACCCAATTTTTCTCCGTCAATGATAATGTTCTCTCTGTTGCAGAATATTCCTCGCGATACCGTATCGGCAATAATAAAATCCATCTCGGCATCGTTGATAAACAATCTAGCGTGTCGGTGTTTATGATCAACGGATCCTCCTTGAGTAAATTTGCCAATTATTTTTCTTCCAATATCCTTCGCGTTTTCACAGTCCGTCGGTAGCCACACCTTAGTTTGTTTCCTGTATGATATAATCGCCTCGCTAACCGTCAACGATATTAACATTGACGAATCCAGCATATACCTCAATAACACTATAGGGACCCATCTGCGTTGAGAGAAATGCCGACCAAACCAAATATAACAAATTTTATGTAAATTTTCAGCAAACTCGAATGAAGTAACACAAGCGAGTCCGGTCATGACAAAATCAGGTAACTGTCCGTTAATTGCCACTCTCGTCATCTCGCTGGTGGGATGGCCAAATTTAGCAAAATAATCCGCACAATCGCCATATCCGAGGAAACTTCCAGGATAGCACGCGCTCATATCAACGGATATCATGTCTTCGAAATAATATTTGGTATTCCACAATCCGCCATGGCCGTATTCGATACAACTAAGTTGAATATCAGTGAGAAATTCGTCCCTTGTAGGTTTCCACGAATTTCTTTCTCTGGCAGCGTGAGCGGCAACAGACGGAACAGTAAAGCAATTCGTTAATAACTGATCAGGATTTGACGAATATTTCACCGCGATATTTTTCATAGATTCATGTAATTTTTCATCTCGATAAATATCCCCTCGAGGCAAGATAAACTGATCATATTTTTCTTCGCTCGAGAATAACCAAACCGATATCGGATCAGATGCGGCTAATATTTTGATATATCGAAACATGGCATCGGAATTGTCTTTTGCGTCTTCCACGGGATAAAATTTAACAGCGCGATCTCGCGGGAATATCACTACCGACTGCGACCACGCATGTGAATTATGATCAACAATCTCGATTGGTACTCCTCGAGATTTATATGGCGACGAGTATAATATTTCTCCCGATAGCGTTTTCACCGTGATAGGAAATTTAAGTTTCTTGCTCAACACAGCAACATCGTCAATCGATGCGCCATCAACAACAATCTTCGCCCACGCGTTAATTTTATTCAACCTCAACTGAGTCAATCCGGATCCGCGACGAGCGTTTTTCATGTGCTCGATAACGCGCTCGGCAACGCAATTTATCATCGGTGATTCTTTCATCGCGGGTAGATTTTTCACATCCGGGTTGTTATTTAGCCGATAAATTCCATAAACAACAGCACTAGATGGATACGCCTTAGCATAATAAGGACCGTCAATTCCCAATAATAATCCTGGCTTCGAATTTTTATCAAGAACGACGTTTTTCTTACCGCCACGTATTGGATCTCGTTTATCGCGAATAATCCAAGTGTCGTCAGGCATTTGTGCGATGAATTTTATCCCAAAGATAAATCGCTCCTCCTTGTGTTCGAATTTTATATGCTCGATTATATTCTTGGCCCGTTCCAGATTCATCGTAGCATCAACGGAGTTAGTTTTCCATGTCGACCAAGTGTGAATCGCTCCATCATCAAGGAATTCTCTCTTGGCACGATCAACCTCAGGAATGATATATTCTGCCTCATCAGGATCAAATGCATCCATTATTATATTTTAGACAAATATCTAAATTATAATGAATAAATGTTCGTGGATACCAATCGGATCAACAAAATCATGCGACAAATCCTGCAGAGGCGATTATTGTGGCGCTCACATATATGCGATTCGACGAGGCAGTAAAGGACCACAGCGGTGCTTAGTTTGTCAAGTTGGCACTCGAGGAAAGACTCGATTGTGTTTATCCTGCGGAGGGAAAAATTATCGGGAATTGCTCAGATATTACAAAAAGAAATCTTCCTCGGTGATAACATGCGAAGAGGATTACATTAATCGATTCAAGGCAAATTATGATTTAGACAGATAATTATTATATAATGGAAATGAAATCAACGATTCCTGCAATGAAAATCACACACGAGTATAGATCGCATCCTACGATCGAGGGTTACGAAGCATCATCCGATGGTACCGTCAGACATATCAGAACGAAGAAAAATGTTGGTAATGTTAGTAATACTGGTTATTTGATATGTAACTTCAGTAATGGTGGAAAGAGAAGATCCACAAATTACGCCCTTCATCGGTTTGTATTCGAGTGTTTCCGCGGACTCATCAAGAATAATTTGGTCATTGACCATATCGACGGAAACAAACTCAATAATAAACTATCCAATCTACGCGCGGTAACTCCGAGTGAAAATTGTATATATGGTAATACTGGCAAACATCCGAAATATGCCAGGGCGGTCAAATCGATAAATCAGGAAACGGGCGAGGAGATGATATTCGAATCGATGACTGCAGCTGCGAAATATTATGAAATTAATTCACGCTCGGTGAAATTCGCGGCAGAAGGAAAAATCAATGCGACATTTTCCTACAATCTCGGCACTTGGATCAAATTTTCTTATATACCAATAATATTCGATTCGGAAAGTGAGGACGAAGAATAATTGAATATTACAAAATTAATATAACATGGAAGAACAAACTATAAATAACATCATCGAAGCTATCGATGACCTGAAGAAAAAAATAAATCTTCCATCAGAGTTGGACACGAGTAAAATCCGATCCGAATTCGAAACAATCATTCAAGGAAAACTCGAATACAAATACACGCTACCATCCGAATACAAATTAATAAAAAAGATCCAAATCGCGATGTATCAATCGCTTGCAACAGTCAGCGATGATCAAATTGAGGATTTTGTTAAATTATCTACGCTAGTGGAAAAAGCTAGATTGATTTTATCCGACGAATATGAATCAAGAAAAATTACAAGTTCACGCATCAGACAGTTGAAAAAGCTTGTCGATGAGAGCAAGGCCAAGGAAATATCTTCCTGAAGAAATTCCACAAAAAAAAACAAAAATTAAAAAAATCTTCCAATTTTAAAATTTTCCCTGGATTTTATTTATTTTTTTTGGCCCATTTTTCCATGGCAGATAGATTCGAAGAATCTCACGATTTTACCAGTAGATTGATACTAACAGTTTCCCCGCGGATATCAAGCAAATTTCCTTTCTGGTCCGTCAGTTTGAAATTTATCCTTGACAACAATCGATTATGACATCGCAGATAAAACGGATTCACCGGCTCCTTTATTATCAAATAACCCGGAGAGGCGCTAGGTGAAAACGAATACAAGATAAATCCCTGCTGCGCCTGATTTGACTCTGATGAATCAACATTGTAGCTGCCTTCGACAACATCCGCGTGAAGATAAATCGCGATAACTTCCGTTATATTAACGATACCTGGTGAGATATGCCGCCCCTGCCCGGCGGGATCATTATCGTGTTTGAGAATCAATTCCAATTGTACTTTTTTAGTCCACGCGGCATGTAACTTCGGAAATAAATCATCGATGGTATCAGTGACGGATTTTCTCATTTTATCAACATCATAATCGGGAAATTTGAAATTTGGTAGCGTTTCCTCGGTTAAACCAAATACTCTCATGAATTTTTGTTTTTCTCCTGAATTTTTGATCAACTCGAATTTGCTAATAGGAAGAACATAATCGGCAATTGATATATCGTCGATGATTGCCTGAATAAACATACCATGATAATATTCAACATCATTCGCGAGTTGATTTAAAATCTTCACGCGTTTGATAATTTCGCTATATGAGCCTGATTTATTTAAGATGCATTCATGAAAGGATTCCCGCAATAAATTTAATTGTATTGTATGTTCTTGAATAAATTCGTCGAGGGTTCTTCTTACCAAGATACCATCTATGGGGGCTATTATCTTAATGTGGGTAGCGTCGAAGATTTTCACACCGGGGGGAATTTTAGGAAGAGGCAACCACGAGAGAATTCTTTCGTTAATAAAAGTGAAAGCGAATATTACCAGGTTAATTTTGTGGTTATTCATGAGGTTGATGGCGCTATCGATCAGAGGTTTGTGTTTGATATCTCCATACCATCCTTCGTCGGTGGTAAAATCTTCTTTTTTTGGTTCCGGTAGTTCTGGAGGAGCTTCCTCGTACCAACCTGGAATAATAAAATCTGATTTTTTTTGTTTTGCTAGAGGTGCGATTTCAGGCCAACCTAATATGGTCCTAATCGATGATTGGTAAATATCTACCATGTACGGCGATTTCACCTCTATCATCGATGATAGCGTTGGTTCGTGCGCAGATATTTTTATTCCCGGAGCAGCATCGCCGGTTATATTTGATATTCTGGTGGTAAATTCCTTATCCAGCTGATCAATTTCGTAACTGCCTGTTGGTATGCCAACGACGATCCAATCAGGCGTTCCATCGGGTTTGTTTTTGTTGGCAAAAACAAGCGAATTATTTGATAATAATCTGCCAAATGACGTCGATCTAACATTGGGCCAGCTGTTGTAGACACGCAATTGCGTTAACGCAATTTCTTTGACGCTAATTGGTGTTGGAAAATTGATGCTAAATTCTGGCTTAGTTGAGCTTAACGATATTAACGTTGTTGTCGGCGGTGTCGTGTTTGTCACGATCTGGGCTAGCTCGGACATTATTAATATTCATTTGTTCAATCTCCGAGTAAATACCGATCATTACCGAAAATTCTAGATCGGAGATAACGCCATCGTTGAGACTCTCCGAAAGCAGCGATGATAATTTCGAATACGCGTCGTTGACCTTAGTTAGTTTGTTTTTGTACAATGATAATTTCTCACTCGTGCACGAGGAGATTTTTTTCGCTACGATATTGAGAACACCAGCGATTGTCGTTGTTGACGAGATTATTATCGTTGCAACGATTGGTGCGATTGTTGTTACCGCGGATAAAATTATTCCCGCGCCGGCGACTACCGCAGATACCGCGTACACAGCAACATCGATGATAATTAATCTACGCTGGTATTTTTTTATTTTTATCTGATACTCGTCTAGGAGTTTTTTTAGCGAATCTTGCCATGATCGCGCCTGATTGTAACGGTAGTCAGATGCGGTCATTTATTAGTTATTTATCTAGCCAATTGTAGTCTATCCGGATAAATATTCGAATATTACACGATAATTCGTTGGTCCCATGGTGATTCTGTCTTGTGATTCTAGTGTGAAATTTGCGATGGTACCTTCATTTAACGAAATAATGAAAAATCCAGGATAATATTCATAAATTTTATAATTCTGTTCCGATTGTACCTTAAATTTTATATCGGAGATAATATATACTCGATATATACCCCGAAATGGCGCGGTAAAGTTAAAAGAATCATTCTCGGGTGTCCAAATGTGATATAAATTTTTAACAACAAATGTCACACTACAGGATATATTCGCTTCTATCAACTGTTCTGGTATCGAAATACGCGCCAACAGAGGAATATCCAACGATAATATTTGAAAGTTAATATCATTAATTTTTGTAGTTGCTTCGAGAAGTTTCGCGTTGATTTCTTGAATTTTTCCATCGTTCGCTGATGTATCAACCTTTTGACGCGCTAATTCACGTACCACGTTAATTTCATCGTTAATTTTAGTAATATCCTCGTCGATTTTTCTGGTTTTCTCATCTGTCGATTCACGTATCGCGTTAAACCCCTTGGTAAATTCGGGAACAACAAGATCGTTGAGTTTATTAATTTCCTCGCTGATTTTTTTGTTGAGATCGTCGATTGTTGCTCTCTGACCTAACGAGATATTTATTTTGGTAATTTCCTCGTTAATGGATTTTACTCTCTCGATGAGATCGCTGTGTGATGTTCTATCGGCTTTTTGAAATATTAGTGCACGTGCCGATTCAATATCTTTGTTGATTTGGGCGATATCTTCGTTGATGGATTTTATTTTCTCGCTGAGGTCGTTATGTGATGTTCTATCGGCTTTTTGAAATATTAATGCGCGTGCCGATTCAATCTCTCTGTTGATTTGGGCGATATCTTCGTTTATTTTCTTTGTTTTCTCGGTAAGATCGTTATGTGTAGTTGAAGAGGTATCGATGAATTTTTTTATATCCTCGTCGAGTTTTTTACTGAGATTTTTTGATGTATCATCTAGTTTTTTAAGATCGTTAGTTAGCTTGGTAAATCTTTTTGTCACTCTGTCCTGAAGATCGTCGTGTAATGCTTTATCAGCCTTTAGAAGCATCGCCGCTGATAGCTCTTTGTCGGATTTTTCTACATCCGCGATATTGGCCTTTAGAAGCATCGCCGCTGATAGCTCCTTGTCGGATTTTTCCACATCCGCGATATTGGCCTTTAGTGGTAATACCGCGATAATATCGGTAATATCAGCAATAGATTTTAATAGCATCTCCGATTGGCGAGTAAACTGACTGATATGATCGCGGTATTCGTCTCGCTTGATTATATCAGTTATTTTCACGTTGCTGGTGTGTAATCGCCCTTCGGTATTTTGAAAAACAGCAACTTCGCCAGGGTCCACCTCTGACAGCGATAGAAGATTGTTAATATCGCTCTTGGTTGCGAACTTTGATAGATCGACGTCAGTCACTTCTGCTTTTTCCTTCCTGTAGATAAATCTACCGTAAATATCAACCATGATATTTATCTACGGCGTATTCAAATACAATTTTGTGATACGGACCGGATGATTTTGAAATTGCGTCAAGAACATTAATTGACTCTGGACCGCATATTGGTGGATCAGCTAATGTTTGTGTTGGAAGAGTCGAATACCAAATCGGAAGATTTAGTTTTGACACGTATTTGATAAATTCATTTGGCGGTGCTAATCCATACGAATCAAAGTAAATAACTTCACGAGGATTAATCGCGTAGGCAACCCAGTGTGTTCCAGGGCCGGTATTTTTATCGAGATTTATTATTCCCGTCTCGGTAGGGTTTGGTTTTTCTGGTAGTTGATCTCGCATAAATACGCCTCTGAAAAATTTTATTTTTTTTTTCTTTGCTTCGTTGATTAGATCTAAATTTGAATAGGCCGTGTTAATCTTAGACCGGATCCGTATGGGGGACGTCTTAGATAAAGGCCGGATCCTTTTTGTTGTTTTTGCAACAGGAGAGAGAGGACGGGAAGTAACCCTCCCTTTTTTTTACCGTATCTCCCTCCCACCACCTTCTCTCCTAATTTGGAACCTATACCCGAGAGCGCGCCTAATCCAAATGTCTTTCCAATAATCGGAAGGGCCATTTTTATCAGAGGGAGAAAAGGAAGAAATCCGCCCGTTTTGACCATGTCTCTGATGGCGCCTATGGAGAGATTCACATGAACACCAGAATTCGCTGATTTGGCTCTGGTAAATCTTTCACGCTGACTTCTAGTTAGCGATAGTTTGTTAGGTCCACCGTGAATTTGATCGTTTTTCAAGGTTAAACTCAAACCACTTCGCCTTGTTGTTGCTGCTTGGAGCTTTTTTATCTGACCCGGGGTCAGAGTTACACTGACGTGCTCGTACGGCATATTAATAATCGCTTAGTCTAAATTTGGAATTTATCACATATTCTCGACAGGAGCATCGATGACTCTCATTCTGCCGCTGATTCCTTCCAGTATCATTGTTCTATCGCTGAGGATTACCGCGATGGCTCTTGCTGCTCCGGCTGTGTTAATTCTGGCTTTGAAATGAATATCAACAACGGATTGTTTTACCAAATCGAGATGCTCCAAGGAAAAGTAATAGATGGGATAAAGTTTATTAAAATCCAACTGTGATATTTGCAATCCGGTATCGATATTTTGATCGCGGCCCATGAAACTTAGCAATCGATGATATGCGCGGGCAGTTGAGAAACTTTCAAAATCGATGGCTATTTCCTCTGATGGTTCTTGCTGGCCGTTTATTCTCAGTGAAACGTTTGTTGCCGCGAATTGATCGAATATCATATGACTGTGAATTTGATCGTATCTGTTTGCTGCTTGAAGAGCAACAAAGATATGCCTAGGTGCCGAAACACCTTGTTGTGACGCAATTCGCCAGGTAAATATTCCGTTGATATTAACATCGCAGGAGTCTGTCATCGTTGTCAACCAGGACATGACGGATTTTCCGCCTTGATTCATGAATGATAATAATTTTTCTTCCTCAAGCATCGATGGGGTTATCGCTGGCATCCACAAGGTAAATTTAGTTAGGATTACCTTGCCTGCATCACCGGGATCTCGCCAGATGGCTTTGTCATTGCCAGCAGCGTCTCGAACGAAAGTTATCGTGTGTTTTGCTCCGTAAATAACTTTTCTGAAATGCCTGCAAAATCCAAAAATATGAGATAGCGGAATTGCACAGGAAAATCTTCGTTCAACTCCACTTAACATAGCTCTCCGCGTGGCAAATCCAAGGTTGTAATTGGGACTGGTATTAATAATCATATCTTCGACGTCAGCAGCAGCATTTTTGGCGTTATTTTGCGGTCTCCTGACGTCATACAGGGAATGCTCAGCGTTATTAGAATTATCTTTGGCGAACATCATACTAGGACCAGCTGACCTGGTAAAATCATCCGAGTATCTCGCTAGGCCTATTATCGTCGTTGCTATATCAACGTTGTCCGTGATTGATTCAATCTCTCTTCCATCGATCATATAAGTGGCGCTCTTGAATAATGCCATAATACCGTTGTTGACAAACCCAATACTAAAATCTGCTTCATAGTTGGTATTATTTTCTTTTACAATTCTCCCAACAACCTCGATATATGCCTCAGATGGAAGAAAATATCTTGTTGTATCGTGAACTTGAATTTCCAAGCGATTAGGTGTATTTGGGTCAACTGCATCGTACGAGAAATACTGGAAATCTCGCACGGATGTGTCTCTGCCTACAGGCTTGTCCATGTCGAACACTTCATTTGACACTTGTGCGAACATTTATTATTAAGAATATCATCTAAAACGAAGACCGCTACCTGAAACGAAGCTTGTATTTGCAATTTCATTTGCTAGATTTGTCTTAGCAATTTCATTTGCTAGATTTGCCTTAGTAATTTTCTTTGCAAGATTTGTGTTAGTAATTTTCTTTGCAACTTCCTGTGCGACTTGCTCGATTGCTCCAGTGACCGGACTCAACAACTTTGACGATATCTCAGTAATTCCATATTGAGAATCTTCGTAATCACGAACATTTCTTTTAAATAATCGTTTTGTCGGGATAAGCTTCCTTACTGCCGCTAATTCTTCTCGCGCTAATCTGGCAGAATGAGGCTCTCCAACTGTACTAGCTTTCCGACTCATATTATTTTCAACTATATTGTTTTAATGCGACGTAAAATTAGGATCGGCAGCCAAACTTCGCAAACTTCATCGATGGAATAAATTTCTCCTACCCCCCCCCCTAAAATTGCTGTCCAAAATCAATGATTTTTGCACACAAAAATTGCAATCGGTGACGAATTTACGCAAATTAATTCTCGCAGGAAGGCTTATTTTTGAAATCTGAGGCTTCTACGGAGAAAGTTCTCGTAGGAAGGCTTATTTGGTCTGGGGGGTCTGGTCTGTAGAACTTCCCTGCTGCTTCAGTATGCATTAACAATGATAGATTTCCTGTTTGCAATAAGCACCTACAAAATCTGCATTTCATAATTTCTTTACTCGCTTCAAAAACGTATTTGCTGCTTTAAACATTTAGATACCGATTTTCATTTGATTGCTTAAAACAAACTAGTATATTAATTGCAATTATGCAACTGAAATTAATACAATCATATAGCGGGACGGGAAGATGCAAAGATGGTGTATTTTATATTGCTCTCCTATTTACAAGTGGATTACAGACATCTTATCTTTATCACCAGCTTTTGTAAAATTTAGACGTGTAACATATTTATGAGCCATTGATGGTCGTTAGGGTTTTCTTGAAAAATTTAAAAGTAATTATAATTAAATACAATTTTACTCACATGATTGTTAATTTATTCGTAGGGTTGTTTGTTGTGTGCCATAAAATAGTCAAACAAAACCTGGATAAATTAAGTAACCAAAAATAGGCAGATTTAGTTTGATCCAATCATCGAATTCCGTGTTCTGTTTTCTTATTGGGCTAAACTTGCCGGCATTAAATATGATGGAAGAAAATATGCACGAATGGATAATTTTCAAAGATTAATGACTCTGGAATAATTCCCCCGAAAAGTGCTAAGATTCTATATGTGTTAAGAGACAACATCAGGGTTGAGACAATGTTAAGTTTGTTCAGCGTTTCATATATTGAAATATAATTGTGCTAATTTGAAGTAGATCTTAGTAATGCTTGTGAGTACATTTATATGTATATTTGTTGATTAATTGTAGCACACCTTTAATCATATGTTGTTATTAAGCTGAAGTTCAAAAAATATTATACAAAGTTTTGAAGTTTTTATTGTTCGCGTCTGATACATCTTGCTGGCATTATATCATATTATTCTGGAGAATAATATTCTTGTATTCCTAATTGCAAATTTCTTTAACTTTACATCTCTGTTTCCGATACAGATTGCATAAGACCTGATGTAACATTTGATCCCCCTTCTTCAATGCATCGATTGTTGTTTTGCTGAAGGAATTACACATACTTATAGCGCCATCTTCTTATACAATTGAAATAATGTTGTCAAGACACAATGGTATATATTTAAAAAAGCCAAAATGTTTAATCGTTTAACTTTTGCATGCACCTGATGATTGGGGATCTTCATGAAATTTCGATGTGTCGTATTATACTATCTAGGTCCATTATCTATCCTGGGTCTGGGTGGCTGAGTGGTCTACAACACTCTCCTTCAATGACCGCGGCGATCTCATCTCTGTCCGCATTCGTCCTAGTCTCAAGATCGGCGAATAGCGATATGTGAGAACAATTATCAGTAGCTTCCCATGGGTCGGCTGTTCTTACCAGGTCTATCCTGAGTTCTTCCTTTTGCCACATATACTAGTCACCATGCATAGCCTATCGTGTGAGCAAATATAGCATTAAATCCACAACACCAACAGCATTATCAATTATGAATGTCTGTGCTTATGTTACTCAATTTCGGTGCTAATTGTGATGACACAGTGATGTTTACATCTTGGAAAATGATTTAATCCGCCATTACAGTGTCTAATGTCCTTATGATTCATGTAAATCAGGAATCATAACATATATGACATGCATTTTCTTGAATTAGTGCAAATGATGATCTACGTGCAGTAATTTCAAGCGATAAGACGAATGATGGTATCCGGTTACTGTCTTTAGCAAAGTGCTGTTAATAAAATAGTTCTCACAAACTTGGCAAAATAGAAACGCAAGAATATAAATCTATATGGAAACAGCTAAAATTCAACGTCTCTTCAAGTAGTACAGTTACAAATATATACAATATTTTAGAAACTTCTTAAAATATATTAACTTGAATCACATTTGATGATTTGAACACTCCATTGTCATGTAGGTATGCTCAGCATTTCATAGACAATTACATATATTGTAAAATAATGAAATCCTGATAATTTGTCTAGTAAAGCTTAATTAACCTATTTAGTATTCCAACTGAGTTCGAAATGGATCTGGCGCAATCCTTCATATATATTTAAATTGTTGGAGAACAATTGCCTGTAATACTGACCCCACAATGCCATTTTGTCCTGCTGGTAGGAATGTATTTCCTAAGGCACAAGTGCTTCAAAAACGTTTCCGAAACATACAGGTATATATCAGCAAAATGTGTCCGTTTTAAAGTATATATTATTTCAGGAAAGGACTACGGCTTCAAACATATTTTGGTTACAAGAAAAGATTGCGTTTTCTCTTCGGTTCTTCAAAAACGGCAGTATATAGCGAGAAATCCAAAATTCTAAACAAATTTGGAAAAACGTTGCGACTGTTTTTTCTTGTGTAATTTATATCTTACTTTGTTTCGAAGAGGCTAATAATCTTTCGACAAAAATGCAGAGTCTACTAGCATACGTAAGGACACATTTCCAGTTGCATTCCATTTAGACTTATCTAACTCAATGGGTCCATAGGTGTTTGGACAAAAAATCGACTTATGACATGAAATGCTTTTACATACAATGCATATTTTCATTGATACAGATTTGATGAGAACAGTGTATTGCTTCATTTTAATTTAAATGCAATATAAAGTTCAGAATAATTATAATGAACATTTACAGGTACGAAGACCGGTAATTGACTCATGATGCCAATATGCCTTCAGATATCCTTGGCCAGCGTAATAAAGTTTATACAACATCATTTTGAATACAGTTGGATCACGTCCTACATATGGATTTGAAGCATTGTGATGTGGAACCTTCTGAAATAAAATGTATTTTTCATCTGCCCTAAAGAAAGGCAGATACAAAACTTTTTGTTAGAATGCTCAAACATTATATCCAGACGAATGATACTTAATAAACTTCACCAATGGTCACTTTAAAATAAAGACGTTCCAAACTACAGAAAACGATATTTTCTTATCTTCCGTAAAGCATACAAAAGTCGAGTTTCATCAAGCTATCATCACCTTCAAAACGAAAGATGGGAAAGTATGTACATCCCTAGGGAAAGTAGTTGCAACACGTTTGCCAGGTAGCTGCAATTCCAAAGGACAAATTGGAGAGTAATGTCAACATTCCATCTTCATATGTGTATGTCTTTGTTCCCAAAATGTGTTTGTCAGTTATAATTAATATAACGGATTAAATTCTGAGAATGGCAGAATTTGGTTGGTAACTTTTTACTCTGACCTTTATTGCAATTCCTTACCTCTAATTCAATAAGACATGGGTCACAATCCTCACATATATTTAATTCACTGGAGAACAATTGCCTGATTTATTTAACTTCATAGTGTCATTTTCTCATGCTGTTAGAATTTATTTCCTAACTCACTAGTTGTAAGATACCTTTTTATTAACATACAATACGTGGCAGTTTTAACGTGCATATCTCTACAATCAAATTAGATTAATTCACTAAAAGACTGCAGCTTCGTTCCAGAAAATTTAGAGATTTCTCTTGGATTCTTTAATCGACGGCCATATATAGCGTGATATGTACATTTGTAGACAAATCAGGAAAAACGCTTGAAAATATATCTTATTTTATTTTGCAGAGGACAGACGCCATTCGGCATCGTCAATAAGACATATCCAACAGAATATACTAGCATATGTAAGAAAAGATATCCATATAATTTCCATTAAACCTTTATTAATTAATTAACCAATATACATTTGCAGCAAATAAATCTGATTGCTATAATGCCTTTACATATTTTCGTTGATAAAGACCTGAAGAGATACATGCATTGTCTCATTTTAAGTTACACTGTAATATTGAGTTAAGAATAATTTAAATTAACAGTTGTGGGTATGAAGACCGATAAATCGTTTACTCATGATGCAAGTCTACCCCTCGGATATGCGTCATCAACATAACATATTCTATCCTGTATCATTTTGTAGACGGTGGGATCATTTCCAAAATATGGATCTGAAACATTACGAGATAGAGGATCTCAAATTATGGGTAATGATTCAATACTAAATTTATGAAACGAATTGAATAATGTGCATATTCTGTGAGAATTAGCGAGCAAAAACTGGACATTATTCAAAAATATGCTTACATTTAGTATGAACTCATTTACCATTTGAGATTCTGTTTATCACATAGTTTTTTTTGTTGGAAATGTGAGTGAAATAAGAACTAATTTTGTTTATTCTGACACAGACGATGAAAGTTTTATTTGTTGCGCGTAAAAAGTAGTACCGGAATGTTTTGCCCAGGTCTATATCTTGTAAAAAGTATTAATTTTAAATTTACGAATTAAAATTAAAAGAGCAACTGCCCTTCATAATAAATATAATATTTGACTCAAATAACAATTTTTTTCAACACAGAATGTCTATCCAGGTTCACTCTGATGTCATACAGTTTTAGTTTGGTTAGATAAGAGCTTAACACTGAAAGTGTGCCACTGTCTGTTTCACTTCTATGTTGGATATTCATATAAAGAGATGATTTGTGAATGCAATCATCCATATTTACAGTAATGTATTTGTAGCCGGATATTTGAATTATTCGATTTGAAAAAGTAGACTACATCAGAGATAGACAAATTATATTTCGAATCGGAACTGCATAATATGATAAAGAGCTATTTTATAGCGGTATCCTCCTATGGTTGGATACGGTTCATTCAGTTTGGAGACCGGCTTATGTTCACATTCATCTATGAATAATGGTAAGTTTACATACTCCTATAAGTTAATATTTAAGCCACTTGTATATAGGGTGGATTACAGGTTATATGTATACCGCCCACCACTTTCCATACGCCTGCTGTCACTTGACCAATTCCTTTAGTTTTATATGTTATCGTTGTTGATGTTCTTTTAGGGTTTAACGTCATTTTTCAGTGTACAAAAATGTATATATGGCGTTATGAACCCACGCGGGGTACAATAGCATTATTCAGGCAGATGTCTCCTTTTATTACGGTTCCCTACGGGCAGTCCATTCGAAGAAATGACGGCTAGAATGCTAATAGAAATTTTAGAAACAACACGTTGCAGTACGAGTGGTAAAGATATATTCCCACGATAGCTGCCAATCAGTAAAATCAATACCTCGGAAACATTTCATAGGTATATGTGCACGAATGCGAATCGCATAAAGTGAGCTTTTAATAATCTTAGATACAAAATGTAAAACTGCACATACTGTATGTACATTTTCTCACTATGCGATAAGGAAACTTCTGAAATAGAATGTATGATCAATCTGCAATGACGATACAAATATTAGATAAGCTTCTAAAAGTATGTCCAGATGAATGGTATTAATCACAATTTCACAGTGGCCATTTGGAAATAAAGACCTTCCAAACTGCAACGACAGCTTCTTATCTGGCGTAGCACAAGTCAAAGTCGTGTTTCAAAAGGCAACAATCCTTTTGTTAAACATATATATATATATATGGCTCCACATTACACTGGAAAGTTGTTGCAATTATTTACGAACATATACATCTTTTTGCCAAAGCAGAAATGTGAGATCTTCACATTTTTATGTATAACTTCCCAACAATACGTTTCAATAATAGACAGTACAACGGATTCAATCCAGAAAATGACAAGTCTTTGTCTCTTAAATCCTACCTCTAACATGATTTTACTTGTTTACTATACTTCGATTTGCTTCAGAAATACATATAGCGCAATCTTGCCTATATTTTTAAATCACTGGACAATAAACTAGCCGAAACTGCTAGATTGTTTTTGTCTACAATATCTCTTATTTTATTTTGCAGAGGCCAGTCATCTTTCCACATCGCCAATTTACAATATGCAACATACTAAAACAATTAGCATAAGTATGAAAACGTTTCCATTTACTTTTCGTTTAGATTGATATAAATTAGTGGGCTTATTGATATTTGCAGAGAATGCCTTATGACATAAAATGCTTTTACATTATATATATATATATATATATATATATATATATATATATATATATATATATATATATATATATATATATATATATATATATATATATATATATATATATATATATATATATGTATAATAGGTTGCTGCATTTGTATGGGAAAATATGAACGAGTTTTCGGAATGAATACTGCACGAACTTGTAGAATTAATCATTATCCACATGAGAATATGTTTATCACGTAGCTTTTATTTTAATGGAAATATTAGTGAAAGAAGAAGGAATAGTTTCATTCATTGTAAATCAGACGATGAACATTTAATGGGTTGCGTAATAGAAATAAACCCTGGAATTTTTCTACAGTTCTATAATTAGTAACATGCATTAATTTTATCATACACATTATAATTCAAATAGCAACGGTCGTTCCCAACAGATAAATAATTTGACCAGAACAACACTTATTTCAACAAAGCATGTTCAGTATGATGTCACATAGTTTTAGTTCAGTTAGAGATATGTTTAACAGTGAAAGTGTGTCACTGTCAATTTCACTTTTAAGCATTTGAAATGTTGGTTTCACTTATCTTCATTTGAAATGTTGGGTTCGTGTGAAGGAATGAGTTATGATGCATATACAGCAATGTATTTGTGATTAGATATTTGATTTGTAACAGTAGACAGCAGCAGACATATGACAATTTTATTTCAAGTCGGAATGCATCACATGATGAAAGTTATTTTACGGCGTAAGCATGCTGTGGTAGTTTAACGTTCCCTCAGTTCGGAGATTGGTTTATGTCCACATTCTTCTGCGAATAGAGATGAGCTTGTTTACTTGTATAAGGTAATAGGTCCCATGCTATAGGTGTACCATTCCAGAGGGCGGGGCAATGAAAATTTAATATGATATCAGGCGATCAGTGAAGATAACACTGCGCCATCTTTTCAAATGCTTGTCTGAATTAATATGACTCTCATAAGCTGATATTTTAACAATATTATGATATGAAACTGCACATACTTTATGCAAAATGTTCTCACTTTATGAAAAGGAAATTTGCATTCATAAAGTATGGCAGTTGCGATTAAACATAATATCCAGATGAGTGATATTTGGTCAAATTTCTATACAGGTCATTTGAAAATAACGACTTTCCAAAATGCCCAAGCAAACAAACCATTTCCGTACCAACTCGTGTTACAAAGGGCAACTATCCAATTGGGAAAGAAATAAGAGAAAGTATTCACAATACATTAGAAAATTTATGCCAAGAATAAATGGAAGCACTCATATCATCTTATAGGTCAATGTTCCCAACATTTATTTGGCAATAAGAGACACTGCAATGGGATTAAGTTCTGAGAAGGCAAGTATTGTCCGGTTAGGCATATCGTTTATCTTACTTTTCCATTTTAATTGCAATGATATCTAATTTAAAAGTACATCTGGCGCAATCATTCGTATGTTTAAATCACTGAGGACAAATTATCCGAAATTGTCCGACTGTTTGTGTCTAATTTATCTCTTATTTTGCAGAGGCCAAAACCCCTTTTATCATCATCAATTACCATAACCTACGCACAAAAGTTACTAGCATGAGTAAGAAAACGTTTATGGCTACTTTCCTTTTAGATTTATATAAATCAGTGGGTTCACTGACATAACCGAAACTGAATCTGCCTTAAGACACAAAATGCTTTCAGACGTAAAATATATTCTTGTTCATAAAGTCGTGAAGAGAAATGAAGATTGCTTAATTTTAATTTTCAATGTAATATTTAGATCAGAACAATGTATAGACTACAAATAAAATTATGTTAATATTGATAAATAGTCTCCTGATAGATACAATGTTAAAAAATGTAAAGTTTCAACACAGTAACAAAATGTCTAATTAGCAGAGATGTGCTGCAGTTAAGTAACTCATTAAGAAATTTGACCTTCAGTCCTCTTTGAGACATTTAAAAATTCAACAACAGCTTGCTAATCCTGCACATTTATCGCAATTTCTACATATTGACGTATGCATTATTTAGATACAAATATGCTCATCCTATTTCCTCATTGTTTTCATAGAATAGATTGAATTATATACAATTATATACAACAATATATGCCATAGTATAAGCGTGACCTTTTCAATAGTCACCTTGTTTTCGCTAATATTACTGATATATTTTGCAGCATTACTTACGTCGGCTGAATGATACAATATTTTGAAACAGAAGATTTTATTTCATTTCAGTTGTCTGCATCGTGATTAAATAATTCAAACTGGAAACTGAAATTTAAGCTGAAATCTAATATTTGGGTCTACAAGTTACGTTTTGGATATATTGGAGCATTACCAACGAAATCCAATGACCTTCTGATCGTTGATATACAATATGCATCAAGAAAACCAAATTATATTTTAGACATTCCATACACACGATACCTTGTGTACGTTATTCCAGGCATTATAGGAAATAGATTGCTTGCAAGTGTTGCTTTCTATTTCTTGAAGAAATATATAAACCGGTATACACGAACTTTTGAGCATGACACAATCATTCTGCATAAAACAAAAATAAAATGTCTTAGAGAAACTGCATAATTGGATATAAAAATGTCTTTAATATATTGAAAGACATATATGAATATATGTGTGCAAGTATTGATCTATGTATTGAGCCCTCAACCTAATTGTTCCTAACTGGCATGACACAATTCACTTTATGATATGCTTAAATAAATGACCTATTGATTTAGCATTTGGGATGATAACAATACAGTTATACATAGAATAGCTTAAAGCACTCCAAGAACGCTTAAGTATCGAAAATAAAGTAAGTTTTAATGCATTTAGAATATTTTCTCGTTTCATTTTTAACTTTAATTTGTGCACGTGCAATCATAATGTTATAATTATTTTGTTACAGGCATTGCGTAGCTTTTGCATCTAACAGCAATTTAAATGCACTCTTTGAAAGCAAAACTCCACAAATGGAAACCCTCTCTTAACATTACTGGACAATTTTGACTAATGCAAGAGGATAATTTAAAACTGTACTTGAGAGAAATATTAATGTGCAACTCGGAGATTGCACAGACCCAGTCTAATCAGACCTCATGGAGGGAAAGCATACATTCCAGAAACCAAGCTCTTGAAGAGCTGAAAGCGTATTCTCATCAATTATACGTAATGGCCGAAATAGGCTATCCTGATTTTGTTGAAAGCTAAAGATATATTGATCTTATTAATTCAGATCCTTTGAGAATTGATGAATATCGCTATATAATCCCTTCGGTTTCCCCGGAAGGAAATGAATACATATGTCCAGTTCCTTCAGATACACTAGACCTTGTTGAATATATCGGTACTATTCCTTCAGATCCTATGAGCCGTAATGAATATATTGAAATTATCACTCCTGCTTTCCTGGAGTCCAACGAATATATACATCCAATTCCTTCCGATCCACAATGATTCCCTCGATCTAGTCTCTTCAAATCCCATGAAACTCAATGAATACATACATCAAATTCCTTCAGCTCCCGTGGCTGTAGATGGACACAATCATCGTTTTTCTTCATATCTTATGAGACGCAATGAAAATCTTGATCTTATCCCTTCTGATCTCATGGAGTCCAACGAATATATACATCCAATTCCTTCACATCCTTTGGATATTGATGGATATATTGATCCTATTTCTTCCGATCCTACTAGACACAATCACTATCTTGATCTAGTCTCTTCTAATTACATGGAACTCAAAGAAAATGCACATCCAATTCCTTTAGATCCCGTGGATCTTGATGGACACATTTATCCTATTTCCTCATAATGTATGTATATCTCAAAATAAACCTTTCATATCTCATTTAACTGAAATTGTACATACATACCATTTAGTTTGACGGATCTATTAATCTTACACATTCAGGAGAAAGGAGATGCATCCGTTCGATAGATTCAGTTCCTTCAATGTTAGGGGAATGCGATATATTCATACAAGGAAAAGGATACATATCAAATTCCTTGTGTAAACGTAACATGCGATATAAATCACGATATCACTCCTTCAAACCCAGTGTAAATCGATTATTTTACCCATCGCAGTCATTCAGATGTGATGGAACTTAATAGATAATTCAAAACAAGTATTTTAGATCCTGCTGCACCATATGAATCATCCAATAGCTTCATTCAGATAACTTGGAGACGAAAGAGCATATAAATCCATTATATTCATATCCCGGTAGTTTCCTATTTACCTCGGCCCTGCAGGTAACGTCTTGTTACTAACATATCATTGAGAGTTTCTTCCTTATGAATACAATTTTATCTGTACGATAGATACATTACAGGTCACAAAGTCACCAACCGTGCATCAGTGTCCAAAGTTGTGCTTACAGAGTCTTGGATGTTCTGATAACAGTTTACATTCTTAGATCTCTGTTAGGTACGAATTTGATCTGCTTAATTAGAAGTGTACTAATGTTAAAACCCGGATATTGTTTTCAAGAAAATAGAAAAGAAAATCTTACATGGTTTCGTTTGCAAATTATATAAGTAATATCGATGGGACTAAAACATATATCATTTAAGAATACTACAGAGTTAGGTTGAGAAAGAAACAATAACCATTTAAATTAGATATACAATATGGCAAGACGAAATGGTTTGTGTAAGTGTTCCCGGGTGTTTCTCCTTCGAATACGTTCCAAATACGTTCGTGTTCGCGAGCAATGTATATTTCTGTATCACCCGTGGTATACCTCTGACTTGTTTTAACGCAGTTAACAATATGTTTATTTTTGTTTCTCTTTCTTACATTGTCGTTTCAGAATCAACTATGATATACTAAATGCAACAATGATAAGCCATCGATATATGTCTTGTCTCGAGTATCACTTGCTCAATCATTACATCGTTGGGTATATACAGTATTTCCAGAGGAGTAGTTAATGATTACTATCCCGACATGTGTAATCTTTTTTTAACTATGGCTTTGGGTCATTAGACTGAGGCATTATACGTTTCATGTAGATATATATTAGTTCCAAGGGTGACTAAAACCATTCCTTATAAGCATGACGGATGTAGCTTTATGTCCTATAGTTCATTCCATATGCATTCAGCAGCTATAACTGCAAATGACAAGTCTTATATGTTTAGACTTATATGATTCGCCACCAACCCTTCTAATTCAATCGTACAAACAAATCAGCGACACTCCAAAACAACCATATGTATATAGACAGTTTAAGAGCACTAGTCTTTAGAAAAGCCACATGTCAGTCATTCCATGTGCGCACTGGTAGTTCAAAATATGTTGATATACATTCAGTTCAATAAAATGCTAAATGAAGATTTTCGTTGCTTGAAAGGCGAATGTCAAACTAATTAAGGCAACGAAGTATATGCTCCTCTAATTCGTTTTCAATCCGGGGAAAGACGTTTCGTACATTAAGTTACTTTAAGCAGAATCATAACGAAAAAATTTCGTGATTCGTTTAACCGAATAAATTACAAGCATATATTTTACGGAAATAGTAATTAAGGTTAATATATATTATCTACATGGAAACAAACACAATTCGAAATGAATCCAAATAAGTTAATAAGCAAACCCTGGACTAAAATTAAACCTCTTGTCATGGGAATATGTAATTATATTTTCTCAATATTTGCAAACCTCCTCCACCCAAACAATAAAGAAGGAAAGAAAATATATAACCAATATTATAGGTTAGGTTACAATGTTTGAAATGCAGCTGCTATTTAAAAAGAAACAAAATCAAATGTCTGATTCGGTTCCTTTAGCAACACATCGTTTCTGCAAAGCATGACTTTGATTCACATGGTCAGACGTAGTTCTCTTCGCACGCATGACATTCCAGAGGAGACTATCGATATTAAAGTAAGCTTTTGGTGGAAACATTTTCTTATCTACACGTGCAGTTATATATTTACACTGATATTGGAGAAATAAAAAAACCACATGTCAAAATCAAGTCACAATAAAGACAGACGCGTATAACGTTGAAGGATACAGAATTTTATCTAATGGAGACTGACATTATTTATACCAACCACAATTAACAAAGGTGTAAAACTAAATTATGAACATAATACTGAGCGACGTGAAGGATTAAAGACCAAATAAGTAAGTGTGCGCCTAATGTCAATACTTGTGGCTGTCAATGTTATTACAATGAAAATACAATGTATCTGTAATCACATTCTTTGCAGAGAGTCAAAAAGAAATTTTTTCTTATCGATTCCTACAAGATTTTAACAGCCAAGTCGCTGTTTAAACATAAACATAACTGAGGAAGTTTATGGAGAATAAGTGTCAGGCGTAATTAGCCAGCCTTAATGAGTATGTGCACAACATTTTAGAAATCTTGTAAACCAAACGCTATTGTTATTCTTATCAGCGTTGAATATCACGCAGATAGGATATGTAGCTATCTAACTTGGATTCGTGCAATGAAGTCACATTTTGGTCGCAAATAAGTAACTACATCTTTCAATACAGTAAATGGTGCCCCGAGTGGCCAAATGGTCTAAAACGCTCTCTTTTATGGATCACTGCCATGTCACCTCTGTCTTCATTGGTTCGAGTTTGGATTCGGCCAATGTGGGTATGTGAGAAAGCTTGCCAGTAGCTTTCCGTGGGTCGGTGGTTCTTCCCGGTGTTTTCGCGGGTTCTTCCTCCAACATTGATACTGGCCGCCATGCATAGCCTATCGTGTGCTGAAAAATGGCGTTAAACCCGACGACAACAACAACAACAACAATTCAGTAAATGAGTGCACCTCGTCCATCATCGTGCACTTGACACCTCAAACAACTTCTGATCGGGTGGTATATACTTATAATAGCAAAGTACATACAGCAGCAGAGTGAAAACATATGTGGTGATCAAGCCAATCTCTTAGATGTGTCAGTGATGATCTCTTCATTGAGCTCAAAATATTGCAACCGTTAAATATTACTAAGGACGTTGCATCTGCAATATAAGGTCCAATTCATATTTTCGGTTTTTCGTCGCTTAAAACTGTTTCACTTGATACGTAATTGCAATTTAGAAGAATATAACCATTAGGTATTCTGAATCTCATCTGAGGTAATAGTCAATTCCACAAGAACTTTATACCAAGCTGAACTGAAACGTCAATTCTCTCTCTCTCTCTCTCTCTCTCTCTCTCTCGCTCTCTCCGCACTGCATAAATATTGTTATGTCTTTATTTTTCTCGATTGTTGATTTGTAAGTAAAAAGTACCACATTTATCCTGTACATGCTTACTAATTAACTCTTTATATCATTACAATAGTTTATGAACAATATTAATTTAATCTTCTACTGTAGTATGCCTTCCTTGATCACACCACAGTAGTTAAGTGGGATACTATACGTACAATGGGAATTAGCATTACGGAGACCCTTGGGACAATATACGTACAATGGAAATTTAACATGGCGAAAAATCGTGGGTCAATATACGTACAAGGGGATTTAACATGGAGAAAAATCGTGGGACAATATACGTACAATGGAAATTTAACATGGAGAAAAACGCTGGGCCACTTTATGGACAATGGGAATTTAACATAGAGTTTGGGTCTGTCTAGGGACAAGGGAAATTAACATGGGGAATAGAGTTTGGGCTTTTGGGATTTTTTTTTTTTTTTAAAGTTTTTTTAAATTTAAATTTAAATTTAAATTTAAATTTAAAAAAAGGGGTAGGCAATGGAAAGGCTATCTCTTTTCTAGAAATATGGCTGGCCCTGAAAAGGGCCTTTGGGTTTATGTTAATGTATTCATTAACATAAATGGTACCGCATTGGTCTTCTTCTTGTCCTTAGGCTACGTCTCACTGTTGGTCCGTAAATCAGCACTCTTTTCATGCATCCTTGTCTTTCTACGTAGATCCTACGTATCCACAGGCTGGTGTTTGTCCTGTGGACAACGGCCCACTTGGATCGGACATACATGGGTATGTCCGTCCGGAACATCATGGAAGACACAAGCGTAGACGATTGCACATCGGTCCACATCTTGAAGCGACGAGAACAGGTGAATCAATGCACTGAACTGCGCTTATTTATAGGTAGAGGCAGGATTGAAACGGATTGAGTTCATTCACCAATCCAAACACGCGTTACAAAATTCAGTCAGCCCGCATCCAATCCGAAGAGAGTAGTCTGTGACGTCAGTTGGTCTATATAGATTCGCTAGCGCTTGTGTGCAGTCAATCTATGCGACAGTGATTCAACATGACGGAAACTCAGAAAACGATCCATTGGGGTGCACCAGCAGGGGAGACTGCCCAAGGGAACCCGGACTTACTTTCAGAAGAGGTACATTGGGATTTTGTGGATTTTCTGACCTCGCAAGAATTTGTTCCGGAACCTTCGTTACCTTCTTCATTACCGCAAGTGGAGAATTTTAGACAGAGACAGAAAGAAGAATTGGAGAAATGTATGCAACGACAAAAGGAAGCGGAACAAGCTTTTCTCCTACAGCAACAGCAACAGCAACAAGAAGAGGTAAGAAAAAAACAACAGCAACAACAGCAAGAAGAAGTAGCAGCAAAGAAACAAGAGGGTGAAAATCAAACGGCTACGGTACTGTTGGACATTTTAGCGGAGTTAAGAAGTCTGAAACAAATGTATCAGACTTCTTTATCACGACTGAAGAGAATACGACCTTCCCGAGCTAAACACGCCAACCCTGTGACTAAGCCTGTCGTACCACCCTTAGTGATTTCAACCCAATCATCAGAAGTAGGCCTTGGCCGTGGCAAAGGCTTAAGGCAGTTAAAGTTGATTGGTTAAACTCACCCCTACACCAAAAAAAAACCCTTTTCAGGGCCACCCACATTTCTCGAAAAGAAATACAATTTCAATTTGCCAATAACTCAAAAATAAACCCACCCATTTTACCCTTATAGTACGTGTCTGTGATTGAGTGCGTGAGTGTAGTTTCTTATTTTAAAATCAAAACTCAAAGACACTTACCTTATATCATTCATGTATTCTTTTATCCATTTTTTTACAATCCAATTCACAATTCACCACAGAACACTTTAAAAAGTTCGTACACTTCTTCTTTTTCATTATTTAGTCTCTCTGTTTCTTGAATTTCTTCACCGTTTTTTCCTCATTTTCTTCCCTTCTTCTTTTCTTCTCCTGTTTCTTTGCCTCTTTTAAATAGAATTGTCCTCTTTCTTCCTCTTCTTCCTCTGAAGAATCCCTCTCTTCTTCCGAAGAATCCCTCTCTTCTTTTGAAGAATCCTTCTTTTCTTCTGACTCCTCTTGTTTCTTTTTTGGGCAATCTGGAGACCAATGTCCTTTTTCTTTACAATAATAACAGGTATCGTGACTTTTGTCTTTTTTAGCCCCTGTTTTTGTTCTTTTTTGACGGTCTGGACACTCTGAAGACCAATGCCCTTTCTTCTGACAGATATAGCAAGTATCTTGACTTTTATCTCGAAAGGAAGGAGAGTAGTCTGTCGGCTGGTCTGAAGAGAATTTTCTAATGACCCCTCGCAAAGCTCTGACGAAACGTTCCATCTGGGTAGTCTCTTCCATCGTTGTGCTCAGCTTGAGAGTGACATGAATAGTGAAAGGACAAGACACACACCCTTTTTATATACGCTGGTTGCCAAGACTATAAATTAGTCTATGGTGTTTAAACTTGAGTCATTTGACGTTTTGCACTCAAGATGAAACGATCCCATTCATTCGAGAAGAAAGAAGAAGAAGAAAGTAAGAGGCAGAAACGTGATCTATCGCCTCGTACCAGGGCTGAAATCTTGGCACAGATTCATGCCAGTGATTTTGAAGAGGACATGAGTGAACCAGAATTTGAAACCTCTAAACCAAGTTCGTCACCCTTAGTCAACCCTGAAAAATACTATTCCATTCGAGAGACGGAAAAGCGCTCCTCTAGAAAATTTAGAACCACGGCTTACACCTACATGGTGAAGTTTAAAGATTTCAAGGCCGACGTACCCTTGGAGAAAGCAGAAGGGTTCATCACCGAGATGTGGGATTCTTTGCTCACCGTACTCAAGCGACAATGTCAACCCAAAGAAGACGATCGTTTGACACTATCCATAGATCACGACGGTTTGAAATCCCCTGTTTGGATCGAGTTTAGCAGACCTGCAGAACTAACCCCTTCCAAAATCATGGACAAGATTCAACACGTACAACAATCTAATGACCAGTTTGACATCACCGATGGTATAGCCACACTGAAAATGGCCCACGTCTCTCTTTCTCAAGGGACAGGACGCAAAAAGATGTTATTGGTGAACGAGCTTCGCAGCATTAAGCGTAGTCTTGTCCAAATTCACAATCCTCATGACCAGATGTGTTTAGCCCGTGCCATCGTGGTGGGACGAACCTATGCCAACAAGAACGACACGACAGAATGGAAAAGAACCTGGAACACTATTCAACGATCCGATCGAGCCAAACAACGAAACGAAGCAGAACTCCTGTTGCAACAAGCTGGCCTGTCCAAAGACACATCCTGTGGCATTCCTGAGATGCAAAAATTGCAAGATGCCCTAGCTCCACGCTACACCTTGAAAGTGCACCCTCAAGAAATGCACGGGTCTCTGTTGTTTCGAGGCCAGGATTTTAAGGACGGAAAATACATTCATGTTTATCATCACGATGACCATTTCGATACCATTACCAGTATCACCGGATTCCTGGGATACGGTTATTATTGTGAGAAATGTGATTATGGTTATAACAATCGAGAGCAACACAAGCATTGTGGATTGAAATGCCCAGGACGTTTGGCCTCTCCACCCTGTCTGAGCGAAGAACCAGTGCCTTGTTCGACTTGTCTGCGCACGTTTGTTAGCCCTGCCTGTTACCAGCAACATTTGAAAACACAAGGTTCACAGAAGAAATGTGCTTGTCAACTCCTGAGATTGTGCCCTACGTGTGGACAAGGCATACTTACCAACAATGCCAAGCCACACGTATGTCGAGGAAAGAAAAAATGTTACATTTGTCACCACATCGTGGACTTGGAACACGAATGTTACGTGCAAAAATACCAACCCCCACCAGAGAAAGAGGACGGTCACAAGAAGAAAGGCAATTTCATCTTTTTCGATTTCGAATGCATGCAAGAGACTGGCATTCACATCCCTAATTTCTGCGTGGCTCATCGAGCGTGCGAGAAGTGCATTCAAGAACCTATCTTCAGTCATTGCCCTCACTGCAGCAAGATTCCTGGAGGACGTGAAAAAATCTTTCGGGGACCAAACACGTTAGCCGATTTTGCCCAATGGGTCTTAGACCCCATCGACAAGACGTGGAGCCAAGAGGACATCGAACGTTACGGAGATTGTCATCGTCATGCCACGGTGATGGCTCACAATTTCTCCGGATACGATGGACAGTTTCTTTTGAGGTACTATACGGAACATGGCACCGAACGTCCTAAAGTGATTTTGAACGGAGCCAAAATCATTTTCATGCAAGTGGGACAAGTACAGTTTAAAGATTCGATGAGCTATTTGGCCATGCCTTTGAGCCGAATGCCTAAAACGTTTGGAATGACAGAAATGGCTAAAGGGTACTTTCCACACTTTTTCAATACGGAAGCCAATCAACATGCTGTTCTACCCCATTTGCCTGAGGCTCACTATTACGACCCCGACAACATGCGTACCGAACAACGAGAAGCTTTCTACGCTTAGCACCAAGCTCACGCCTCGGACCCTTTCAACTTTCAGGAAGAAATGTTAAAGTATTGTCGTTCCGACGTGGACATTTTACGGCGTTGCTGTGGAAAATTTCGAGAACTGTTCATGGAACACGGAGGGGTCGATCCTTTGAAAGAAGCTTGCACCATTGCCAAAGCGTGTTCCTTAGTGTACCGCCAACGATTCATGCCTGAAAACACCGTGGCTGTCATCAGTCCTCAAACGACCCACTATGTCAAGCGTCAATACTCGGTCAAAGCCCTACGTTGGTTACATTACTTGTGCGACAAGGAAGACAACTGGATTCAGCATGCCCGCAACGGAGGAGGCGAAAAGACCATCGGAACGTATTCGGTAGATGGCTGGGACTTAGAAAACCCCAAGATCGTGTACGAGTTTAACGGTTGCTTATTTCACGGATGTCCCGTCTGTTACCCTGACCGTGACACTAAAAATCAGTTTTTGCAACGAACCATGGAAGATTTGTACCAGGACACTTGTCAGCGACGCCTAAAGTTAGAACAGCAAGGATACCAAGTGGTGGAAATGTGGGAACACGAGTACGATCACCGTTTGAAAACCGATCCCGAGTTTAAACGCCTCGTGGAAAGTTACCAGTTCATAGACCCGCTGAACCCGAGAGATAGTTTGTACGGAGGAAGGATCAATGCCACCTGTTTGCTGTACCAAGCCGACGAAGAGAAAGGAGAAGAAATCAAATACTTGGACGTGTGTTCGCTGTATCCCTACGTGTGCAAATATTGTCGCTTTCCTGTAGGGCACCCGCAATTGTTCACGGAACACACGGAACACATCGACCTGAAAAACATTCGACAATACGAAGGCTTGATCAAGTGTAAAGTTTTGCCTCCCACGAACCTATACCATCCCGTCTTACCTCACCATTGTCAAGGCAAACTGATGTTTCCATTGTGCCGTACTTGTGCCAAAACGTGCAACCAAGACCAACCTTGCCATCACAGCCAGGAAGAACGTGCCTTGACGGGAACCTGGGTCAGCTTGGAATTGTTCAAAGCTCTGGACATGGGATACCAACTGTTAGAAGTGTACGAAATTTGCAACTTTCCCAAGACACAAGAGTACCACAAGGGTGACCCTACTCAGAAAGGCATTCTCGCCGACTACGTGGATGCCTTTTTGAAACTGAAACAAGAAGCCAGCGGCTATCCTTCCTGGTGTCACACTCCCGAAGACCAAATACAATTCAAAGAGAAATACTACGCACAAGAAGGTATCTCTTTAGACCACATCGAAAAAACGAAGGCAGGCGATCGTTTGCCAAAGTGATGTTAAATTGCTTGTGGGGTAAAATGGCACAACGACCGTGTTTACCCAAGACGGAATATTTGACAGAACCTTCCCGCTACTTCCAGATGATTCACGACAAAACCAAATACATGAAACACGTGGACGTCGTTCGAGAGGATTTGATCTTGGTCAATTACGAAGAAGATCTGGACTTTGTACAAGACGACCCTTTTGGAAATGTCATCATTGCGGCTTACGTGACAGCTCATGCTCGCTTAAAATTGTACGAAGATTTAGAACTGTTAGAAGAACGCGTCCTGTACTTTGACACGGACAGTTGCATTTACATCCATCACCATGGCCGAGTGGTCTAAAGCGCTCACCGTTACGGATCACTGCCATCTCACCTCTGTCTGCGTGGGTTCGAGTCTCGGATTCGGCCAATGTGGATATGTGAGAAAGCTTGCCAGTAGCTTCTCGAGGGTCGGTGGTTCTTTCCGGGGATTTCCCGGTTTCTTCCTCCACCATTAATACTGGCCGCCATGTATAGCCTATCGCGTGCTGAAAAATGGCGTTAAACCCTACAACAACAACAACAACATCCATCACCCGATTCAACAGCACCCTGACATCGAAGGAGACCGTTTAGGAGCCTGGACAGACGAGCATCCCGACGACAAGATTCTAAGTTTCGTCAGTGGTGGTCCCAAAAATTACGGCTACGAATACCGGGACAAACAAGGAGAAGTGCACACGACGTGCAAAGTGAAAGGACTGACTCTGAATCATCGTACCAGTCGAGTGGTCAACTTTGGGGTATTGAAAGAAGCCTTGCAATCGGGAGAGGATGGAAACTTTAAAGTGACCACCTATCAACCGAACAAGATTGTACGTTTACCCACTCACCACATCGTCAGTCGACCCTTGGAAAAAGTCTATCAAATTGTATACCAGAAGCGAGTGCGACTTCCCAATCACTTCACCTTACCGTACGGTCACGTCGGTATTGGTCTGTATATGAAAAGGAACCCTAGGCAAGATCGATAGTTCATTGTTCATTGAAGTAACTTACCATGTCGTTGACGAAGAAGAAACCAGATTGGTTAGGAGTCAAATGTTGGACATCACCGAGACCAGGGTTTTGAGGCTTGGACACAAGAGGTGGCCCAGTATGCACGAGAGTTATTCAAGGAAAAAAGTTACTTTTCAACCTGTGTTAGTGACGGTGCCAGAAGAACCCGTCACCCAGGACAGGAGTGTCGTGGACAGGCCTGAAAGACCCTTTCGGGAGGACACTTGTGTGACCTTACCCCTACTATAGAACTGGTTAGAACTTTACCCAAAACATGTTGTACAGACACTTGTGTTTATTCCACGTTCATGGTTATCATGTGCCTTTTATTCTTGTACTTAAGCCTTTGGCTTTTATGCATTTTTGTCTTTCGTATTCATGTTTGAAACATTCAATAAACGTGTTCTGAAAAAGTATATAAACTCTTGTCTTGTTTGTTTTTCGTGTCACAAGTGACATTTCTCACACCATGGCTACCTCTGCTGTCTCTGCTCCATCTTCCTCTACTGTCAAAGTCATCGACGAACACTTAGATCGTGCCAGTTGGGAGGCTTTGTATCTTCGCCATCCCTTTAACATGCTCATTGCTGGACCTAGCGGTTCAGGCAAAACCGAATTCGTCAAACGTTTGATCGAACATAAACATCATTTGATCGATCGACCCCCTCAACGAATCGTGTGGTGTTACAAAGAGTGGCAATCGGCGTACAGCCTCTTGCGAGAAAGTCAAGGCGATTCCATCGTGTTTGTGGAAGGCATTCCTAAAGAAGACGATGGCATCGTCTCTGACTCCCGTCTAACCCATTTGGTCATTTTCGACGACATGTTAGGAGAAGACGAAGAAGAAATTAAACTGTGGTTCACGCGCAAAGGGCATCACCGTAATGCCAGTGTCGTTTGCATCACCCAAAATTTGTTTCAACAAAGTAAAGCCCATCGCACCACCAGTCTCAATGCGCATTACGTGGTCTTGTTTAAAAGCCCTCGAGATAAATCGCAAGTGCAAGTCTTAGCCAAACAGTTAGGAACGCCTTGGCTGACTCAGGCGTACGACGATGCCACTCAAACTCCACACGCCTATTTACTCGTCGATTTGAAACCTACGACTCCCGAGGATTTGCGATTTCGTACCCACTTGTTTCACCACTGGTGCCAAGACGGAGGGCCTGTCCTGTACACGTCTCCGTCCTCGACTTCATTTCACTCCCCATAAAACAAATCTATAAACACCTCAGACCCTTTTTCGTCTGTCTCACTCTCAGTGCGAACATGACGTCCCTTCAGTCGCATCTTCCCGTCAAATTGATTCGTGCCTTGTATGGCATCAGTCGAGAAAAAGATCCACAAACACGAGCTCGTGTCTTAGAAGCTAGTCTCAAAGAAGTCTTACGATGGTTCACGGTGACGGCTCGTCAATTACTCCAAGGAATCATTCAGATTCCTCATCAAACCAAACGCTTTTTCGATCGAAACAAAGTCGCTTTGGTCCAACTGGCCGATCCCCGCATCGACACTCAAACCAAAAAACAAATCATTTTGAAACCTGGAGGGAGCGGTACTCTAGGAGGGGTCATCATTCGCTCACTCTTAAGATGGGATCCTAATGCCCCCAAAGTTATACCCAAGACAAAAGTCCAACAAAGCCCCAAGAAGAAAAAGACCAGGTCCCCAAGGAGAACTTCTCCAGTGGCAGGACCCTCCTCTGGCCAGACACCACCCCGGAAAAAGAAAAGAAGCCCCCAGAAAAAGAAAAGTCCACAGAAAACTAGTCGCAAGAGAGGCACTTCGGCCAGGACGCAACCTTACACTCGCAAACCACGACCTACCACAGCGGTGACTGCGTCTCCGGCAGCTTCACGTTTGTCCACTTCTCCGTTAATGACACCCAGAACTGAAGAGTACTTGGAGACGTTGATCACACCAAGAACTTCTCCGTTGATGACCCCCAAAAGAACTTCCCCAGTGGCAGGACCTTCCAATTTAGTGGCAGTGGCTGCTGCTCACAAAGTACCTTCTCCCAAAATCAAAGTTCAAGAAAGATCGGGCATGTTACAAAGTTTACTGGATTTGTCCAAGCAAGAACTGGCTCGATTTAGTCCGTTGCGTACCCCTGCACGACGTGTCATGCCTGTCCTCAAACTGATACGACGTAAAGACAATCAGTGGCGACGCGTTCCAGTATAAAAAAGGCCTGTGACCAAGTCGGGTATCAGTGTTTTTTCGGTGCTCCTGAAGACTCAAAGATGTCACCCTCCAGAAAACCCCAAGGAAAGAAAAGGAAAGGACTGCCACCACGTTTAGTCAAACATGGGGACATGTTATCTGTCCTGTCCAAAGCTTCTCCACCCCTACGAAAAAAACTCATTCAAACGGCCTTCAAAGAGGTCATCGATACCGTGTGCGAATGTTGTTTGAACGTTTTGAAAGGCACGATCCCTTTGTCCAAACACCAGAAACAATGCTTAAGCAAACATCGTCACGTTCTTCGCCAAATGGTTCGAAAGAAAATTCCCATTCGTCAAAAAAAGAAGATGTTAGTGCAACGTGGAGGTATTTTACCTCTCTTGTTAGGCCCCATACTGAAAGGAGTCTTGTGAACCATGTTGGGAGGACTGGTGGGAGCAAGATAAAAAGGCCTTCGGAAGTCCCAAGATCTCAGAATCGACCCCTGACAACCCCATGGAAGGACGAAAACTAGCTTTAGTGCCTTACAAACGATGGATGGAATACCATCGGTGGCAAGAACAACGCACCCCGCATTTACCTCCCAATCCCCATTTGAGCGAGATGTCCCAGTTACAACACGAATTGCAGTCCTTGATGGATCGCCAAGATTTGTCCGAAACAGAAAAATCGCAAAAGTACGGTCAACTCTTGCAACGACTGCAACTCTTTCACCAGAAAGCTTTAGACGAAACAGCTCTACCCACTCTGAAAGATTTTAAGACCTTGATGAAAAGTCCAGCACCATCACCAGTACCAGTACCAGTACCAGTACCACCAGTACCCGTGACCAAGACAGAAAAAGGAAAAGAAGAGGAAGGGTTTCAAACTCCACCAGAAAAAGTACGCAAGTTAACAACACCACCTACCTCCAGAATTGGATGGATTAAAAAGATGATGGCCACCCCTTCTTCCTCACAAGAGAAAAAGAAAGTGAAGACAGAAGTGAAGACAGAAGTGAAACAAGAACCGATATCCCCCGCTCAGACATCCTTCTCCTCTTCGACACCTATTGCTGGCCGCACACGCAAAGCATTGCAATCCAAGAAAATACCCCAAGAGAAAAAGAGTAGCATCCTCCAAGAGTGGGTGTCTTATTAACACACCAACCATCACAAAAAAATGGAAAAAGTCTTAGCCAGCATTTACTACGATCCCTCCCATCCTGCAGGTTACGCAGGAGTTCAAAAATTGTATCGTGCTGCCAAAACTCGACTGAAAAGTCTCCGTTTACCTCAAGTGCAACGATGGTTACAAGAACAAGCTACCTACACTTTACACAAACCCATTCGACGCAAGTTTGCCAGAAGTCGCACCCGAGTGGAAGGCATCGATCATCAATGGCAAGCCGATTTAGCCGATGTCTCTCATTTGGCCAGCTACAATCGTGGCTACAAATATTTGTTTTGTGTCATCGACGTCTTTTCCAAATTTGCCTGGGTCGTGCCCTTGACTTCCAAATCGAGCAGCGAGTTAGTGCGAGCCCTGCAACGAGTGTTGAAACAAAGCGGTCGTCACCCTCTTCAATGGCAAACGGACAAAGGTACCGAATTTCTGAACCAAGCTTTCCAAAAAGAATTAAAGAAACGTGACATTCATTTTTTACCACCGAGAATCCCGAAACCAAAGCCAGCATCGTGGAACGTTTTCAACGCACTTTGAAAGAACGCATGTGGAAATATTTTACGCATCACCACACTCTGAAGTACATCGACATCTTACCGCACCTGGTGCAAGCGTACAACCAATCTTACCATCGAAGCATCGGACGTGCCCCGCAAGACGTGACTCCCGAGAACGAGGTGTTGGTGTTTGAGCGCCTGTTTGGTACGTCCCCGACGAGGGCTGTCCCCAAGAAAAGTGGAGAGTTGGCCGTAGGAGATTGGGTGCGCATTGGCAAAACCAAACGCACTTTCGACAAAGGTTACTTACCTAACTGGACGACCGAATTGTTTCGCGTCACTGGACGAGTGCATGGCCGTCATCCTGCCGTCTATAAATTGGAAGACATGAACGGAGAAGTGCTCAAAGGAACGTTTTATTTGCCCGAGTTACAACGTGTGACCAAAAAAGAAGACGACGTGTACGACATCGAAAGCATTCTCGAACGCAGAACCCGTAAAGTGGGCAAACGACGTGTCAAAGAAGTCAATGTACGTTGGAAAGGATATCCGCCCAGTTTTGATTCTTGGATCGACGCTTCGCAAGTCATCGACTATAAAAAGAAGTGACCATCATGCCTTTTCACACAGCAGACGCAGCTACGTCGACCACTCCTCCTTCACCTAGTTCTTCTGTGCAAGATTTACAAAAACAACCCTTGTGGGTGTGGTGTGGAGAACGTGTGCCTAAAACGCAAATCGCCTTTTTCTGCCAAATCTTCGTGGTGTATTGTGTCATCGGGGCAGCCATCGCCAATTTGAGTTTGCAACAAGGAGACAAACAATTGTGGACCATTTTATTGAGCAGTTGCATCGGTTACCTGCTTCCTAATCCCTCCCTGAAATTCACCTCGAACGGGAACCCCGGGAACCTTGTGTCCAGTGCCAGTGCCAGTCACCACTTCAATCACAACCAGAACCCCATTTTAGACGGAGACACGCCTCTGACGTCCAGTAACCCCTCGGACAGCCACAGAACTCTGGAATTATGAGTCACCAAAACCAATTTTACTTAACTTTACCCAGTGACAGTTCCATGGAGGTGTTTCCCAAGAACACGTTGTGCTGTTACACGGCCAAATTACCTCAGGCCATCCAGTTAGATCACGAAGCCCATTGGGAAGTGGCTTTAGTAGAAATGATTCACCCGACCCAAGTCCTCAATGTCCTTCCCAATCAAAATTTTTTTGATGTGGAAGTTCATGACGAGCAAATGCAACAGTGGATGGATAGCAATGTCAAATATGACAAGAAAACCCGTACACAAAAGTACACCACCTATCACTTGTTCATTCCCCCAGGCTATTATTTTAGTGGTCAACATTTGGTCAGCACCATAACCTCCAGGTTTAATGTCGTGTTTCTGAAAGCTTTGGTGCATGTCAACAAAAATGTCACCATGGAGTACCACAAAGCAGCTCGTCGCTTCTTGATGAAATTTGAACGAAGTAAAATCGTGTCCATTTCATTTTGTCCTGAACTGTTTGACATGTTGGGCGGAGACATGGGCATGAGAAAGGCCATGCTCAAGAAAAACGAATTACCCATCGTTTACGACAACGAGTCTTTTAGCAAGTTATTTCGTGCCCCGGTAGAACTGAACCAAGGACTGAATTTGATGTTCGTGTATTCCGATGTGGTGGAGTACAACGTGGTGGGACACACCTCCGTACCGTTACTGCGTGTCATTCCTTTCAAAGTGGATTCTGCCACGAACGCTGACGAGGAAGGTGGAAACACTTACCACGTCCACCGCGAATTTGTCCATCCTCACTATTTGCCTGTCAGTAAGTCGTATTTGGACACGGTCAACATTGCTATAAAAGGAGATCTGGGGACAAAATATTCCATTCACCAAAGGAAAAGTCACGGTGAAACTCCATTTTCGAAAACGGTTCTCTCACGACTCGTAAGTAAGTCATGTATCCAGTGTACCGAGGGGTTGCTCGACAGCGAGGACACGGTTTAGGAGACATGTTAAAATCGGCCTTTCGTTCGGTGGCCCCGGTGTTGAAACCGATGGTGACACGCGGATTGCACGCCTTGAAAGACGCGGCATTGACGCAAGGCAAAGAATTTCTCCAAAATGTCATCATCGACAAATAAAACCCTAAAGAAGCCTTCATGAGGGCAGGCAAAAATGTCTTGCTGCAAACGGGCAAAGACATTTTAGGCCAACGAGAAACACCTATAAATGCCCTGCACGCTACCGAGTCAGGCATTCAGCAAGGACAAGGCAGAATGAGACGACGAAGAAAACACCCTTTCACCAGACTTCAAGCGAGAAAGGCCAAGAAAAGAAGAACCGTTCGAGACTTAGACGTTTTCGATTATTGAGAAAAGAGACAAAAAATTGATGCACCCAGAATCTTGCGCTTGTTCCAAGACGGAACTGGATCTGTTTGCCATGCCCCCTACCATGATGACCATGCAAGAATCCCAGTGGGTGGAATTTCACCCCGTCTCCTCACTGACCGATTCCGCTCCCATCGAGTTTGAAATCAAAGGACAGCCCGAAGATTACATCGATCTGAATAGCAGTTACTTGTACCTGAAAGTCAAAATTCTAGATAAGACTGGAGGTGCTATAGACGATGAAGCAGTAGCTCCCGTCAACAATTTCATGCATTCCTTGTTCAGTGGAGTGGACTTGTACTTGAATAACAAACTGGTCAGTAGCAGCATGGATACTTACCCTTATCGTGCCTACCTGGAAAATCTCTTGACGTACGGAATAGATGCCAAGAACACTCATCTCAATGCCTGTGTGGTATGGGAAGCTGACGAACCTACCAAGTTTGAAATATTGGAAACTGATGAAAAGAAAGACAACAATGATGGATTTGTAGAACGAAGAAAGAGAATCACGGGAGCCGACACAAGTTTAGAACTGATGGATCGTTTGCATTTGGACATGTGGTTGCAAGAAAAGTATTTGCTGAACGGGGTGGATGTCCGCCTGAGACTGAATCGTAGCAGTGCCGCTTTCCATTTGATGGCTGATAGTGACGGTTACAAAACCAAAATCCTAGAAGCCAGACTCTACGTACGCCGTGTGGATGTGTTACCTAAAGTGGGAAACGACATCAGTCAGACGTTGAGTAGAACGACCGCCAAGTATCCCACACGACGCGTGGAAGTGAAAACCTTCACCATTCCCAAGGGACAGCGATCCATGATCGAAGATCATCTGTTCCAAGGACAGTTACCCAAACGTTTGATCGTTGGTATCGTCGAGAATACAGCCTTCAACGGAGCTGCCGAAAAAATCCTTTCTACTTTCAACACTTTGGCGTGTCCAAAATCGAAGTCAGTCGCGATGGCAAGACCTTGTGTACCCGACCTTTCGAACCTGACTTTACCAAGAAGAATTACTTGAGATCGTACTTGTCCCTGTACGAAGCCACCGGACAGTTAGGAACCAATACCAGTCACGGTATTACGTACGAGGATTGTGCAGGAGGCTACGCTTTGTGGGCTTTCGATTTCACTCCAGACCAAGGCAGCGACGAGGGACATTTCCACCCTATAAAATCCGGCCAGATTCGTGTGGAAATTCAGTTTAAAGACCGAGACCCTGATGAAACGGTGAACGTCATCCTGTATGCAGAATTCGATAATACCATAGAAATCAACAGTTTGAGAGAAGTCATCCTAGATTACTAGAAACCATGGAAGACTGTTATCCCTCTTTACCTAGTGGAGAAACTTTTAGTGTTGGATTATTGTTAAAAAAATGTTAGAGTTCTTGTTGTTTAGTGTTAAGTGATTTTTGAATAAAAAATGTTGTGTTTTGAAAAAAATTGTTTGATGTTATATTGTTGGATTATTGTTAAAAATGTTAGAGTTGTTGTTTAGTGTTAAGTGATTTTTGAATAAAAAATGTTGTGTTTTGAAAAAAAAATGCCTTTGTCTTTTGTTTAGCTATAAGAATGTTGGATTGATGCTCTTTCATTTCTTACTATCCCTCTCATGACACTCACTAAACGTTGCGACTCAAAAACCGTGTGGGGGATGTTTTCCTTCACGTCCGCGCTTTAACTTTAAGAACCGGGTTGTTTCCAGTCTAACCATCCATTGTCGACTCATCCTCCTAAGAAGATGTGCTCCAAACTAGCTAAACTCAACGAAGCCTACGTGAATTTGCATAGGGTCAGACACAGTCTGATACCGAAGCCAGAAGAAATAGAGAATGTGAGAATGTTAAAAATCACTGAAGACCTGATAGAAGAGCTCTTCAGAGAAGAAATGAACAGGGAAAAAGAAGAATGGACAGAGAAGTACAGACTTCAGAGACAGCAGCAACAACAACAACAAGAGCAGCAGCAGCAGCAACCTGAACCTAACAGAGGCTTTGTCGATTGCCGTATCGACACCAAAGAGTTCTTCTTTTCTTTCCGAAGAAGCAGACCTATCGCCAGAAAGTCTATCCTCAGAGGACATCGCATTCTTAGAAACTAAAAAAGAATGCCATAGCAAACAAAAAAAAAACAGCCCTTTTCAGGGCTACCCCAATACTCTAGAAAAGAAATAACGATCGATTTGCCAATGTGTGTAGGTAGAGTAGTGTGAAAATAAACACTAACTCTTTTTTAAAAAATGTGAGGGTATGTGTTTGTGTGTTTGTGTTTGTAAGTGCTTAAGTAAGTTGGTATGAATAGTAGATTAAAATCATGTTTTTTTTGGTGTTTGAGGTGTATATTTGGAGTTAGATTGGATTGCTTTGCGTATGTGGATAGTCTAATGAAGTGATTTATAAAAAATTTTAAAATAGTGATGGGTAGCATAAAAAAGTGAGTGAGTGTTTCTTTCAGGTCCGCGCGTTGTTGTTTTTGGTCATGATGTAGGTAACATCAATTTTATGTTTTTTAGGGGGATGTTTTCCTTCACGTCCGCGCTTTCACTATAAATTGAAACTCGCTGGGCAGTCTAGCTACCCTTGTTGATTGATCAACACCAAAAATGAACACGAGACTGTCTAAACTGTTGGAACTTCATGTGCATCTGGAATATGCCAGGCGCCTGTTGAATGAACTGGCCGCGGAAACCATTGTGGAGGAGGGAAGGATAAGAGAGGAGGAGGAAAGAAGAAAAAAAGAAGAGGAGGAGAGAAGATATAAAGAAGAAGAAGAAGAAGAGGAAAGAAGATACAAAGAGGAGGAGAGAAGAAACAAAGAAGAGGAGGAGGAGAAGGAAAAGAAGAGAAGAAGAATAAATTTCAGAATCCCAGAGAGCGAAAATTGGGATTCTGAAGCGACATATCCTGCCTCTGCTCTCTCAACCAAAAAAGTAAAAAGTAACTGGGGGATAAGATGTGTATGTGGCGCCAGGCCTGGAAGGTGCCGCCATTAACCAGGTGTCCATGAAGTTCCAAAAAAACAGCCCTTTTCAGGGCTACCCAATACTCTAGAAAAGAAATAACCATCAATTTGCCAATGTGTAGGTAGAGTAGTGTGAATATAAACACTAACTCTTTTCTAAGATAGTGTGAGGGTATGTGTTTGTGTGTTGGTGCTTGTAAGAGCTAAGGTATGTTTGTGTGAATAGTAGATTATGGGTTTCTTTATTGTTTCTTAGCGTATGTGGAGAGTATAGTTTGGGTTTTGTAACCGCTCACGTACGATTGTGTAGATAGTAGATTATGGATTTTGTTTATTGTTTCTTAGCGTATGTGTTTGTGTGTTTGTGTTTGTGTGTTTGTGTTTGTACCCGCTTACGTACGATTGTGTGGATAGTAGATTATGGATTTGTTTATTGTTTCTTAGCGTATGTGGAGAGTATAGTTTGGGTTTTATTATATGAAATGAAAAAGTAGGGGATGTTTTCCTTCACGTCCGCGCGTTGTTTGGTCATGATCTAGGTAAGATCAATTTTACGTTTTAGGGGGATGTTTTCCTTCACGTACGCGCTTTAAGTATAAGAACCCACAGTATTCGTCGTTCAAACCATTCTGCAAAGAATAAAAAAGAAGATGGCTTCTAACCAAATGGACAAAATACAAACATTACAAGACGTTTTAGACAACTTAGGAATGATGGAGCAGATGTTGATAAGACTGGTTGAAGACCATTATTCCTATAGTCCCCATCGTGTAAAGATGGAAATTAATAACTTAAAAAAGGTAAAGGACAAGATTAGTGGTGTCATGAAAGAGATAAAGGAGGAGAAGGAGGATGAAGAGGAAAGAATAAGAATAAGCAAATGGAACGAAAAGATTGAAAAAGAAGAAGAAAATGAGAAGAGGAAGAAAGAAGAGGAGGAAGAGAAGAAGAAAGAAGAGCAGGAGAAAAAAAAGAAAGAAAAGAAGAGAAAGAGTGTTGGAGATAAAATAAGAACTTGGTGGAGAAAAAGAAGAAACTAGAAGCAGAAGAAAACCCAAAGGCCCTTTTCAGGGCCAGCCATATTTCTAGAAAAGAGATAGCCTTTCCATTGCCTACCCCCTTTTTATAAATTTAAATTTAAATTTAAATTTAAATTTAAATTTAAAAAAACTTTTTAAAAAAAAAATAAAAATCCCAAAAGCCCAAACTCTATTCCCCATGTTAATTTCCCTTGTCCCTAGACAGACCCAAACTCTATGTTAAATTCCCATTGTCCCTAAAGTGGCCCAGCGTTTTTCTCCATGTTAAATTTCCATTGTACGTATATTGTCCCAGGATTTTTCTCCATGTTAAATCCCCTTGTACGTATATTGACCCACGATTTTTCGCCATGTTAAATTTCCATTGTACGTATATTGTCCCAGGGGTCTCCGTAATGCTAATTCCCATTGTACGTATAGTATCCCACTTAACTACTCACCACGTTATATTGGTAAGTATTTGTGTTAATACCGAGATAGTTCGAAATAAGCTGATGCGTGTTACATAATGTTTTATATTTCGCCTTTATGTACTCCCGACGTCAAGTATTTTCTAAATCGACTTCTGAAAATAAATAAAACCGAGTCAAATGTGTAGAAACTTAAGATTCCAGATTGCAGTATATGCCATTCAGGTATGCCTTATAACATTTTAATTTGTCTGCAGGAGAAAACAAAGAAATCAAATATCCTAAGTCATTCGATTTTAGGCAGATAAGGTTTACACAAACAAGATCATTTATAACAGTAATGACACGTAGCTAATGATCGTATGTCTGACATTCCCAATGCAATTACAATGATACCAGCATATATCAAGAATAATGTACTAAGTAATCGTATTTGTTATGTATATTTTATTGGCATTGTTTGATAGCTTTTTATAAATTGTTTGCTATGGGTTGTATGAAATTGTTTATTGTAGCTAACATTCACCAAAATCAAGTTCCATGTCTACCTGAACAGACGCTTTGATTTTTACTTTTGTAAATAACTAATATATATTTGATATTTCTCTATGCCTGTAGGTTAAATATTAAGAACGTTAGCATGGTTTGAGTCAAGAACATTATGTTTACCATGATCTTTATTATAACAACAGTAACATACATTGTATAATTATAGCTTGGATTATTCTGTAAATAAACATCTGTCCTACATTTGGCTTCTCTTGTATGTCTTAGTGTTTATCTACTCTAGAAATTATTAATTCATGACATATGATCCTGAAGTTGAATCGTTTATGATGAACAATATTTCATTTGGGCTATTAATTAATTTAAATTTTTCTGGAAGAAAAAATGTTCTATAGAATTCTTAGAAAGAGACATTTACATAGAATTATAAAGAATTCATGCAAGAAACTTTGGATTAAATCACTGTGTGTGGTTAACAAAATAAAGAATGTTGGCACATCTTTACAGTTCTGTCCATTTTTATATTAGTTCATCAGAGACCAAAGACGACTGAAGGCACATCAGATTTGGAATACTACTAAATTGCGTTCATAACTGCATTCATAAGAACTTGTGTGGCTTTTTGTGGATTTAATTCACAGTAGTGTCAGTTCGTTTTGCATTTTAACTTTAGATTGTAGTGAAATGAATTATCCTTGAGTTTTACAGAGCCTGATGCTTCTCACTCTTTCATATTACTTATTTTGAGACCATAGAGTTGTAATATATTCAAGACTGAAATTCAAACTTGTTTCATTCAGGTGCCGATAAAGATAAAAAAGGGACTGAATATGTTTAATTGAAAAAGATTTCTAAATCTTTATCTATACCAAAATGTCCTATGTAACAAAATTGAATAATATCAGGAAATGATTGTATTTAGATCATGCCGCACGATACCACAACTATTTTTTCTTTATATGACGAAATTAGTGAACACTGAACATATATTATCATACGTCAATAACATAAATTATTGATTTCAACCTAAAGAGAAGTCTAGAGTGCTGAAACTGTCATTTAAATTATAGTAGGCCATTAGCACAACAGGAAAATCAGCTTCAGAAGGTATGTTGGAGCATATTTGGCTTATATTAATTAAAGCTCATTTAGCAGACAGCACGGGGCTCATACGAATTTAACATAAGGATAAGACGGTCTAACGGTATGGACCTTTTGGTATATTAGCATTGTTTAGATTCCTGTAAGAATTTGACATGTATGGGATACTATGAGAATCATGTCTAATTTAACATGGATATGTCACTATGGAATTATGGTATTTCAGCATGATCCGACCGAGAAAGGACTAATTTACATTCAATTGACTAACACTCGCTGTTACGGATAACATATATCCTTGCAAATCATTACACGTGGCGCACGAATATTATATAATATAATGAATAACAAACATGCAATGTCTAGATGGTATGTCATAATACGATAATTAAATTTGATAAACAAACCAATTTTTTCTTTGAAGCCAGAACTTGATCTTGCAGACAAACATTGTGTATGAGTACGTGTGGTATTACACCTCTTTTAAAGAGCTGGTTATTGTCTGGAGAGTCCGGTTCTAGTTTCGGAATCTATTTATAGCGTGTTCCGTGAGAACTTTGATGACCTTATTTCAGTGCAGTCGATGACACCGCTATATAATCCCGTTTTCCGATTTGTCATAAAAAGGCCGGTTAGAATCTGTGAAAGACGACACCTAACCGAATATACTCGCATAGGAGGGAAATTGATATAAAACATCCAGTTACTTTCAAAATTTGTTTTCGGGGTTTACGCTAACTCCTCCATGGTTGCTGAATTATCCACATCCTATTTTTCTAAGACAGTCGGGGATTGATTCAATCCCCACTCCATACCGGACATCGCGCATGGAGTCTCGTGACAAGTAAACATGCTAGTTTACTTAGACATGAATCAGTGACACACAGGCTCTCTCTTTAGATGGCGGTGCCTCCCCCAAAGATCGGTTAAAAACTGAGGCTATATAACCAATCCAGGCCACCCACTTTCTATAAAATGACTCACCTTGTAGTATTATCCATTTTTTTCCACATGAATAGTACATTGTTTGGAAGACAAAACTTTATTCCAACCAGGTATTTGATACAGACATTACACAATTTCAAATACAAATAGAAGCACAACTGTTTTTGTTCTTTTAACTTTGTTTATATTTTTTAAATATGTTTTCCACATTTTTGATTTATCACGAATACTTGTTTCGAGAAAAAAACAAATTATAACATGAATCAGATGAATTGCTAAATGTTAAAGCACCCAATGAGGGATTTACTTTGTTAATTACTCTTATACAGAATATGTGATATTGCATAAACATTCAACCTGTTTCAACATGATCGGGAGTATTATTTTTTAAGATATTGATGCAAAATGAAGATTAGTATGCGCTTGAAATCGTGTGGTAAGAGCTGCACTTGATTTTTCTTTACCGTCCTTTCTGCCCCATCTGTGCTTTTTATTTGCTTAATTCTTGCAGACTTTTATTTTGTTTCCGCATGCCCACCTATTTGTTTAAAAGCTTATGGTGGTATCCAGCCGACCTCCAACAAACCTACTACCCATGTAATTTTGTTTAAGACTATTGATATAAGAGCAAAAATAATATAATAAAGATTCTTGTTTTTAAAATAAATAATAAACATGGTTTAATTAACCAGTAAATAAAACCCGATTGCCCTACGCCTGTGGAGTCTCATCATCATCATCATTGGCAACACGGCAAAATTGCTGTTATTCCTAAGATTATCTTGGAAGTTCTTTACCTTACCAATACATTTAAAATGACTTATTTAATTCGTATGATAAAATGAATGCTCTATTTCTATGTATGAGTTTTCAATGAGTGAAATCTATGCTAATGTGAAATATTTGAATCAAGATAATGTATATCAGAGAAATTGTGTTAGAGTTTCAAAATCTTAATGTTTTCAGATTAGAAAGAATGAATGAATATTGTTGTTATATTATTGTTTTTATTGATTGCAAAGGTTCTTAAGTTTCCCAGTTTTGTTAATTCAGCTCACAACACAGCACTGACTGTAAATCCGAGTATTATAAAGATAAATCCAGACTAAACTTCTTTGTTTCATGGGCAGAAGCGCCACCTGCCGGATAGTCTGCTTCAGGTACTTTCTACTGCTATGGTGTCCATATCTTGCAAAGTGTGAATTTTCAACAGTAGGGGTGCCTTTGGTTCACTGATTGGCAAATTTTAGAAATGTATGTGAAGCGGATAAACGCAAAAGGGCTTGATGGAAAGTAAATGTGCTTATATGACGCATCCAAAGGGAGCAGCTAAACAAACCAAAACTAACTATTCACGAAACCGGTAATTTGCGACTCATGGTGTCTACTTCTAATGATATGGACATAGTCACCTTTAAATGTTCTTCAGCAGGCCAGGACAACAAACGAGACATACAACGTCTTACAAGCAGAGTAGACAATTTCTGCCGCGAGCTAAAGTTGAGGATTATGCATTAAGATCTGAAAACAAAATTAAACGCATTCCTCGAATGTCAATGGACTTACACCCAAACTGATGACTAATGACATACTTGTGAAATCTTCTCGATAACATTACCTTCCTCGAATGTCAATGGACTTAAAAAATAAGTCTAAGCACATTTATTCTGCAAACATTTTGAAGAATATTATGGAATTTATTTGTATGAAACATGAGCTGATACTAAAATGTGAATTTAGTTACTATCTGGTTTCAAGTATTTTTCATGAATCCATTTATCCATTTATAAAAATAAATATGGGAGAACCTTGACAAGTACATTGTATGCGTTAAAATGGACTATATTACAATATAAAATGAAATTATTTATAAATGTGACACAAGCTATTAAAACCATTATATATATATATATATATATATATATATATATATATATATATATATATTCAAGTCTACGTGTTGATAATATATGAATATGGTAATCTTTCATCAAATGTTAGATTCATTCATATCCTCCGTCAGTATTTCAGTATTGGCTATCTTTCATTTAGTGTATTTACAATACCAATTAAATTAGTATAGTGTTTACCTGGTAGCTAAGGTTGTAAATGCACAAAATTGTAAACAGATTGTTCAGTATGGGTATCATACCATCAATGATTTTCAGTTATATAACAAGAAACACTAACTGTAATGTGGCTTGTGTATTACTCTAATGCAGAAATTATTTTTAGTTCTTGATATGTTAATGTAACGATATATATGATACGATCGTGGTTGTTGTGCCATAATACAAATAAAGGATACTTAGATGTATTTATCTACATCTACATATTACATTAGTACATATTTTTAATAAGTCAAGAAATGTACCGTGTGCATTGTTAATAATTTGCAAAACATTTTATATACATATTTTAAAATGAAAATGTTCAGTGAGTTAAAACTGTAACATTGAACTTCATTCAAAAAAGAGGTGGTAAAACTGTTCACGATTATATTATAGTTTATTTCATTATGTTTGACACAATACTGAATTTTACGATTTTACAAAATAATGATTTGGATCACATTCCTATTGTGTGTATTATTTGAGTTATCTCCCATTTGCCATACATGGTAAACTTGCGCTTGCACGTGAACAAATACAAAAAGATACAAATGTGACATGAATTGGAGCAACCGAATAATGTTACTGCTCTTCTTGTATACTCATTAGACATGTACATGAAGCCCAACAGTAGGTATTTAATACATTAATTAATATTTTCAAAGGCTAAAAGCAAATGACTTTCAGGTATACAAATTGGTGATCAACGAAATAACGTAGGTGCGTTAGGTTATGGAAATTGCGTTGGAAATGGTGCTGATACTATACTAGCTTCCAAGATACCAGCCATAGTACCAGAAATGTTTCGTTAAACTTATGATATGAATACTTCAAAAACAAAATAAATTGGTCTGCTCTAAGCACAATCAATATATATATATATATATATATATATATATATATATATATATATATATATATATATATATAGTTATATATATATATATAGTTATATATATATATATAGTTATATACATATATATATATATATATATATATATATAATATAATATAATATAAAGGATCAGATGGATATCACATGTGAAAAATCTTTTGTTAATATATAGCCTTGTAGCAAGATGCAGGTTATTAATACAGTTTTCTGCATATATTCAAGAATAGCTTGCTTTATATTACCATAAACATAAAGCAGAAATGATATTTTTGTAAAAGGCATGCTAAGCCGACCTGCTTATGGGAAATTACCGCATCCCTAATATGTCATTAAAAGTAGAAGTTGCGTGGGTTATACTGAGATCTTTTTCCTTGTTGATAAAAAAGTGGGAGGTTAACTAGGAAAGAAAATATATTGTGTGGACTATCTTCAGAAATGAATTTATTATATAGAAGATGAAGCTCACATTATTGCCAAATGTTCGTTGTATTAAGATTTAAAAATAACATGTTATCTTTATATCCACGATGTATACGAAATTCACAAAACTTGCAAAGTAATGTCACTGTGATCAATGCAATATAATTACATAATTATTTCATGCCTTACAAATATGGATCAGTTTGTACATCTTACAATCTTAGGAGGTACGCATACGTTTTTGTGCAACATAAATTATTGACGTTAGAGATCAATACAGTTAACGTTGGAATAGTGTTACTCGATGTAATTGGAAATGTCATCTCTGTTTCATTTAACGTAGTGACCTATGGGAATCCTGAATAAAGGTTGCTGTTCCCTGTTGATTGATGTGGCGATAGAAAAACCATATTTACAGGAACCGGGTCGACTGGACACTTTGCACGTAAGCTAGAAAAGAAATCGTAATATGTGAAACAAAACAAAGCAAATAATGTGCACAATAATATAGATATATGAGAGTGTTTGTGTGTCTGTATGTGTGTGTGTTTGTGTGTGTATGTGTATGTGTGTGTGATAAATCATTGATCAAACATCACAGATGCAAGGTATGTCGCATTAAACATTCTCTAAAAGCTATATATATATATATATATATATATATATATATATATGCAAGTAAGACAACGGTATAATTTATGTTTTAAAACTGAGGCTGTTAGTTTTCCATGAAATTGTATTGCAACTACTATTCTTGTATATGTTGACATGAGTTATCACTCGTACACATACAAACACATACATACTTGGAGACTTTATTTCTAACCAACACATATACCGAAAATAATATTTCTTATAACATATAACTTGCTCATAATGTTTTGCAAGTTTTGAAAAGTTTTGCAATTGTTTCCAACAGGATGAAATTTAAAAGTACCGTATCAGAATTTTCCGTAGGAGACAGGCAAGGAATGTAACAGCAATAATTGCTCCCAATGATAAAGCAGTATACAACTAAAGGCGTTTGGACGGTAATCCTGTGGAAAAAGAGAGCAGTATTTTTTTCTTTCTTGGCAAGTGAAATCAAAATGTTCGTTATTATTTATAAATCTTTTCAAGATTATGATTTCTTTACTTTTCTAAAAACATACACGAGTCATGCTATATCAAGTTCCTAACCCTTACAGTAGCTATTACATTTAGAAACAAAATATATACTTTATATCAAAATCTAGTGTTAAAACATGAATAATAGATATATGAAGCAACACAAGTAAAATAAGTTGATATATACAAAAGTGATGCAGACCATTTAGGTAGTTATATTGACAATCAAAAATGGAGCTCACGTTTCAGATTCACAGTGCTATAAACAGTAAGAGTTATCTGATAGATATATCAAGTCAACTTTTACGCAACTACAAGTATATTTCAGTTTTGGAATTTAGTTTGCCCGTTGAGAAGGACATGGCTTTGACATGATAACTCTCGTATATATCTAAAGATGGAAAAGAGTTATATATATATATATATATATATATATATATATATATATATATATATATATATATATATATATATATATATATATATATTTGTGTGTGTGTGTGTGTGTGTGCTGCGTGTTAGTGTCTCTGTATGCTATTTTTCGTTTCAATATATACTGGTCAAGTGTATATTTGATTGGTAAAGTTTTCATAGCGTAGCTGAATTTGGTAAAGATGTGCCATATATTACAAGCACGTTGACGTGTTTGTATGATATAGCTATATCAAAACGATTGTGTCCGGTTTCAACATGATAAAGTATGGATAAGGGCACCTGTAATGTGCTTACGAACAAATTCAGTATCTATGTCGTTCAAAATTAGTCTAGAATGACATCGTTCTGATTTGTTTTGATTTGTCAACAATATAACTATACTTTAGGTTAGTTTAAATTTTGGTGTTGATGGCTGGGAGGTATAAGAGCGATTAGACTGAACCGACTGCATATATGACTGATCATTTAGCTCACGAAGAGTAAGCCTATTATACCGAAGGACGATCCATCAGCAAATTCTCAAAAGTGTGCCATTTGCGTAACTAAATCATATATGTGCTTCAAATGCGGAAGAGTCGGAACTCAATATCAATCAATGGCAAGGTATAGATCGCATCAGTTTACAGATGTACTGTTTTCTGATAATAAAATAATACGGCAAATAGATTATTAACTACATGATGCTAAGAGATTCTAAATTAAAACGTAGATACCGTAGATATCCCCGCTGAGCGCAAAACATTTTCCATAAAGAACATTGGAAATAGTATGATGCATATTAGTTACATGGCGAACGGAAGTTCATCCAGTTATAAAACAAAGTTTAAATGTATGTGTGAGATGGTAAGAATGTAGATATGCAAGTCGGAATACAACTGTTGCTAGCAATTTTAACAGCACTGTTAATAATAGCAGTGGTCTTCATATTCAATAAATCTTGCATTCTTTTTAACAATGGGTCTAATATTTTGAGAAATGGAATGATGTCAGAAAATTTACATTTATAGTAAATTCGATGCAAAAGGTTCCGAAGTATTTTGAACAATTAAAATTGCAAAGTGGATCCAGGAGTTGTTTTATCGTACAAAGTATACATTAATGCCAGGTTATCTTCTTTCCTGAATTTTCAATGCTACCAAAAAACGCATCATAACATGTGTCGATGAAAGTGCAGACTGTTTAAAGGTATATAATATGTCATAATATCATATACATTTATTAACATAGATAATAAGCTAGGCGTGTGATTACATATTGTTCTAATATGGTACATGCTTTCTTTCCATGCGCCTATGTTAGAATTCTTCATAATTTCTTTTAACAATAAGATACAAGAAACATCAATACTTTATTTGTTCATTGTTTAATGTTTTGTATATTTCTTTTTGAAGAACAATATCAGCTACATATGACAACGACACATTTGGATTGATGCTTATATGAATACGATTCGCACGTTTTGCATATAATATTAAGACATATTTTCTTTCTGGAACTAACATATGAAGTTTAGTAGAGCGATAAATGACTATGCTATTTTCACACTGAAATTGAATCAACGGGTGCTTACTTATATGTGCATGTTTTTGGTTTTAAAGTTTAAAATGTTTTTGTTAGGTATTTAGTACCTTCGGTGTCCAGTTCCTTTGTCATTGGAGTGGTTGACTGATAATTGATCCGTGTGAAAGGAACAAAGATAATACTTTATGCACCTTTTGCTTTAATCAAATAAACGTAGCGGTCATTCGCCCTATAAGTCTGAAGGTTTCAATTGTAAAATAAAATTGAAACCAATTAAATATATATCTTTTTACAACTTCGTGTTATACTTGTGTTAAAATCTTGCACTTTAAGTAGAGATAATCGACTGTATTCGATGCTCTGTTGAACCACTGGGGCTGGCGCGTGAAAAGTATCATTGTGCTAGATCTTGTTTCTTTGCGTTTATTTATTTATTTACCAATAGTTTCTACTTTTATTGTTCACTATTAGCTGTCTCTTCCCATCAATAAATTCTACAATTTATTCAAGACCAGAAAGGACCAGATGCCGTAATGTTTGCTTGGGGAAGGCAACTTATTCAACAGACTCGACAGGAAATATTGCTTCTCGTGGTAATGTGCTATTAGACATCGATTATTCTAGTTTAGATACTTCGCTAACCTTCAACAGTGTGTAATATCACCGTAAGTATTGTTCAGGTATTACACGAGACAGCTTATAATGACTAATTTACATCCTACGTTGTGGGAAATATTTTTTTAAATCTTAATTTGCAACAAAACATAGAGCATGAATCCGAGCTTGATGAGAGGCACATCAAAGATTTTGTTAAACTATTCATGAAACTGTATATTAAACAAAAATGGAACATAGGTTAATGGGCATCAAAAGAGCTGTAAGTATATTATATATGGATCAGAGCAGCAGTCGTGTACAGATTGATCCATAAATCAAACGAAGTCACACATTGAAAATTGTTTGCATTATACAATGTTATCAGTTAACCTTCTGGCCAAAATGTTGGCTGCTTTGAAATACAGGCAAGTGTGTAAGAAATTACCGAGAGAAGATAAGAAAAAACTAACCACATAATGCGAAGGACAAGTGTAGAAAAGAACACAATTTATTTTGGATGTCGGTTTCATATTTTCATTATTGTATCATTACTATCATTCATAGTGGATATAGTGTATTGATATTTATGCTAATGTTATTAGTGTACCATATAATAGATGGTGTTGTTATGCATCTACTAATATGCCGTTAATAACTAAGCGACCCTTGTCAATTGTTTAGCATACGTTTTTAAACTTCAAGAGATTGTAACTAATCAAACTCATGTGGATGCATTTTGTTCGTTACTCCGCCATCCTGTTAATAAAATGCCTCCCATTCTTGTGGGCATTTGAATGCCCCAACAACTTAATGCAAGGGAACATCAACAAAATTTAATGTAAACTATTCCGGTAAAAGTACATACACAGAACATAGAAAAGTATTTTTGAAGCAACCACATTAGCGTATGTATAATGTTCCTGCTCATCCCTGTGGAGGTGTAATAGTTGTCTGAAAGGAACGAACTGTACACTGAATGATCGTCCTCCTATGGTGACATGTACAAATTACTTCATAGTCTAGTATCAAATGCTAAACATTATAGCCCGATATGTCAGTAACAATGATATGGACATTTCAAGATTTGTCTGGAAATATTACTCTTCTTAGTTGATCTCCAAACAACCAATGTCTCAAAAACCAATCGAATGTGTTGCTTTGGAGCAGCTTAATTTAAGTAAAAAAAGAAATACATGAGTTAACGGTTAAAGGAAATAAAAGCATTTCATCGTCTGAACTACATACGCTCTCTCTCTCTCTCTCTCTCTCTCTCTCTCTCAGCTAATCGGGAGTGGTAGACATTTTTGCCATCATTAATCGTGTGTCGATGATTTTCTATAAACTTTTAATCAGTCTGGAGAACAATAAAAAACTAACAATACCTAAGTTTAGATAATTTTCTTTCATGCTTCTAAGACTTAAATTAATACGATATTTCCAGACAGCATGAAAAAAATTGAACCATGACTAAATCGAGACGTTAATGATAACTTTTGTTTCAAGCAGCTGCATTAATGTTTAAAGGTTACGAATACGTATTAAAAATATCTGAAGCATAATTGGTCACCTGCTCATGATAGTGTTGGGTATAAAGAAATCAAATTTACAATAAAGTGTTCATGCATGTTAATACACTGCATAACACTTATCGAACATGTAGAAGGTACTTTGCAACTAATTAACAAACGAAACGGGGAGCTATCCTTTCCATTACAATCATTAGCTGTGTTTGCAGTCTTTACTTCTATACTAATGCAAATACAGCAGTTAGAATACAATTCAAGCCGGTCCCAGAGATGACAGATTTGTTTCACATTCGATTCATGAACGTGTGCTTATCCCTATATGTTAAGAAATAAGGCAATTCACTTGGGTACATTAGATTATTGCATACATGAATCAAAAGTGGTATCAACGCAGAACCGTTTAGAATTAGTTCAGTATGTATCAGTCAAGTAATCCTACAAATGCATCCGAAGAAAAGAGAAATCTGATTTCAATGTACGTTAACTAGTCCAAGTTAAAAAAAACTTTCAACACTTTCGTTTTCTTTAGTAATGAATAAGTTTGTAATATAATTAGAGAGCAATAATTATAAACGAATGAAGACTCGTGCTGAAACAGGATTGCAATTGTAAATTAGTCTGGCATGCAGTTGATACCAAGCTTTAATTGTACAGGTACAAGTGAATAACAGAAGACTTAATATTTTTATTGATTATTGATGGACTAAACCATTTAATATTTAATTTTGTTGCACGTAACACTGAAACAATTAACTTTTTATTTGTTGCCTAAATATAATTGAAATAATCATGCATTTGAAAGTGTGGCATTACGATTTGGACTAAGCAATTAAAGCTACAGCCTTCAATAACTGTGCCTTTCCATCGTGCCTTTAATTCGATCTTATTTCTTCCAAAAACATATAATAATTCTGAACTAATAGCCTGTGTATATCGGATAGATCATTTAATGTAGGAGTACGCTGTTCAAAAGTATGTTCTCCTTACGATACAAGTGTTTATTTCCGAAAGCATCGTCTGTTTTCGTCATCTGATACATTCAAGTTCCGACAGCTGCAGGCAATTAACTGTGAAATAAAACTGAAGCAAGTACACATTGTGTACATTTTCATTTTATGTCAAACGATGAAAAATATCGCGGTGTATGTTACTTAAAAACAATTTATATTTTATCTCTAATTGAAATCCACACACAACCAATGTTTTTAAAACAGACACCTTTTGATCAGCAGCCTGGTGTTTTGTAATTCTCATATCATTGATCTGTAGTTACGATAAAGTATAATCTACCATTTCATATACAATCACACAATATAAATAAAGCTGCAAATAAGCAAACTTATTTTCTTACTTTTTGATATATTCAGTTACAGGACTCTAGAGCGTGAAAGCGGAGAAAACAATTTCGATTGGGTTGATGGATGGGGAATGCATGTACAGTGGCAACTCATACAATTTCTCTTCCAGCAGCTCTTGGTACGTTCTTTAATATTAGTGTATAATTATTTTCCTTTATTTCTGTATTTAACTGTTTTTGTGAAATTATTTTCTTTCTGTACCATCTCTCTTTATTTATCTTGGTCTCGCTCTCTCTCTCTCCCTCTCTATCTCTCTTGTCGATCACGCTCAGACCATTACTTAGTCTTTCGCGTTTTTATGTGGTACAAAACACTGAACACCCAAATGTAGATGATGCTCAAGCACTTGGCAATATTTAGCATTATGTTGCCTTTACCTCTAATTGATTTTAAATGTAATATTATTTAAGGAATTGTTGTTGTAATCGTTATTGCACATAATGTGAAGTGTACCCATTTCCTTAAGTTAGTTTAAATGGAAATATAGTGGAATTCTCGTGTAAGGAGCAAACAGTACCTTCTGTGTCCTCCTTCCAGGTTCTTGCCGTTGTCGTGTAATGAGTGGTTCCTGTAACAAAATGAATACGGCATGACTTTCCAATTTAGTCAGACATGTATAATGCCTATATGTCCAGTTTGCATCGATTTCATGTCGGATGCATCCAAACTATACGGACGTTATGGCTTTGCTGTGAATACAAATTTTTCTCATATTTAGCTACTCCAGTAAGATTTTTTTCAGTAAATATTTCATTATGAAACTTATATACAAAACATGGGTTTTAAAGTTTTGGTATAAAGCAATTTGATATACCAATACTATTGGTATATCAAATTGTGATCCGCCCACGGCGCAATATTACGCATCTATAAACAATTTCGCAACCGTCTGTAGTTAACTTTCGATGAATTTCCCACATTAATCATTAGTGACGTATGGAAATAACGACAAAAAGTATTAATAATCCCCAGTTTCTAAATTTAATTAACATAGTACACATTTTCGTCGCAATCCTTTCTGCTTCCTGTTCCCCACTCCGCTTGCATGCGTAACGGATAACTACACAGAAATGTGGAGTGAGAGAGAAAAAGAATTTGGGCCGGATTAACGCCTTGAAACAGAAATAACAGCAAGTAACCTACAAGAATAAGTTTCCTCCCTGCAATACGTGTGCACTTTCCTGGGGATTTATCAACAGTGTTTATAAATGATACAAAGTTACAAATCATGCCAACATTATATGGTAAATTTCTCGATTACGTGGTATATACACTGTGATGTATTTAATGTTTTGTTATTGTTGCTGTTTCTTAAACATATTATAATGTTCTAAAAATGATTATTATTAATAAAATACGAAAATGTCAAAAGCCCCCCCCCACACACACACACACTATCAACATTAAACTAGCAACAACTGGGCCATTTAGACCGAAACAAGGACATCCTTTTGAATGAATTGCCAGATCTTATCTAACCATTGTACTTTCGGCACAATATCTTCACAGGGAAAATAAGTAAATTATTGATTGTCAAGCAGATAGTCAGAACAGTCACATAAGGTAAAATAAAGAGGTCATGCGGGATGTATGCATGTACAACAGAGTCACGCACATACTACACATTCTGATAAAATATCAACATTCAGCAGTCGTTCATTCATATTTTGTCGTCTCTTTATTTATGTTCAATAGTAGATCTAGAATCAATCATATGCTAGTGTTATTTATAATCCACCCCACCCCCGCATCAAAACCATGAATGCAAGAGATAGTAAAACCTGGCGTTTGGAGACATAATAATTTAATACATTTGGTCCCGAGAGACCTACACTAAGGTAACGGGGCAAGACAGTATCATTTGTGTACCAAATGTGACCAGTCGTCCTACCTAAATTAATATGTGTAGAATAAGGTTAGAAATTAGTTTCTGAAACTGATCGCCCATGCCCGCTAAAGTACCTGCCTTATCGGTAGTAATGTGATATTAGCAGTTTTGATAGTTGTTATTGATATAGTTCCCGGCCTCTATCCCCTATCACTTTTACACATATTGGTTAAAAGCCATATCTTATGTGAAGCCCGTGGATTGTAATTAATAAAAGTGAATGAGACTGTAACGTACCAAGCTTTACTTTAAGCACAAAGCCAGTTTTCAAGTCTACTTGGTATTTTAGTCATAAAACAGGAGAGCTATTTAAGTTTCAACAATTTAATAAACGCTTGTAATAATAAAGGTTAACTATGCAATGCGCATGAATGAATCAAGACTAAAACTGAAAAAAGTCCAGTCCAAACTCTTGCTAGGAAATAGATCCAAATGAATTGATGTTGTGCATGGTCTTTCCCACATAAATCACACATTTCTTGTTTACATAGATGTGTATGATGTGTCTGGCTCAATATTCAGTTAAGAACGCACATAAGAAAATAATCACTTAAATTCGATCAATGTATTTCTCAGGAAAGAGTACAGCCAGAAACAAACTCAGGTGTAAATCACTTGGAAAATGACACCACTCGGATGTATTTTGCAATGACTAATGTATTGTTATACTCCAGAAGGCGCTAATGCTTTCAAATATAAATTTAGAATTATCTTTCTTCTTTATAATTAACTAATGGACACTATAAGGAGGGGGACCCAAGTGGCAGAGTGGTCTAAAGCACTCACCGTTACGGATCACTGCCATCTTACCTCTGTTTGCGTGGGTCCGAGCCTCGGGTTCGGCCAATGTGGGTATGTGAGAATGCCAGTAGCTTCTCCTGGGTAGGTGGTTCTTTCCTGGGTTTTCCCGGGTTCTTCTTCCACCATTTATACTAACCGCCATGTATAGCCTATCTTGTGCTGAAAAATGGCGATAAACCCTACAACGACAACAACAATAACGACACTATAAGGTAAAATGCAGAAAATGAATACTCCCTGCAGGACTGGATGCCCACCCTCCGTATTTGGACATGTACCGTATTAACAGTGCTGACACTTTAAGATATTACACTAGTGGAATTTTCTTATACAGTACTGTATAATACTATAATTCAGTATTTTTTGCCACTCGAGTCAATACAGTTGTATGCAACCAGTTAATAGCGCTGCTGTGGTAATCCTATATCAATCTGAATTCTACGGGAGCATCAATCTTCAACACTGAAGAATATATTGTATGGTTATTTTATATAATTGGGAATATTTTATAGCGTGGAATGTTTTATTTTTCTTTTTTTGCACTATTTTGTGATATCTGTAATAACCATAAGCGGTCATATTGGTCTACTTCAAGTGAATACTGCTGCCGGTCACAATGCGACTGCAAGAGGACGGCACACGACTGGCATTTATACCCTTGAAACCCATTGGTCTCACGCAGAGATTCATGGGAAAACCCCTGGTCGTAAGCGCGCGATTCAAACCTTGTGAGTACTTCGAATGATACTTATGAACAACTTCGCAACGCTTAAAAGTATAATGGCGCACGAATTATGATTCGCTCTTACACAAGTAATTTCCCAGTGGAATTATTCTATATTCGTGTGCACTTGGGATAAAGACTTTTATCCGTTTGCACTATCCCCACGTGCAGAAAGCGAGGAAAACAAATTGATTTGTTATTGCTGAGCCCTATGAATCGTTCAGAGGCGCTGTCTCATTATGTATGAATAAAGAAGCTTGCCCGGTTGCATAACCAATATAGCATGTACAATGGACAGAAATGTCCATACAGACGATGCATGCATGTTATTAGCATTCAACAACTGCATGTCCAGCATGACTTGTATTATGGTATAATCAGTGAGATGCCACAGCGTACAATTAAAACATTTGATGTTGACAGTGGTGCAATGAAAAATGAAAGTACCCTATATCACACATGTAGATGACAAACGTCTTAATGTTACAATGAATAATCATGATCAAATAAATATAACAAATTAAAGTTGCAGAACATGCCCCATACGGGCTTTGTTACACTGTTGCCGATGCGGTCAGTAAACTGAGCCATCGTTGCTGTATCGTAGTAAGGATTCACTTGATGCGTTCTTACATCATTATCGAGCTTACAGCGAAATGGATTCGAAAACAACTCTATCCGCATCCCGACACGATGGTAACACGATATTAGTCAGTTTTATATGCCCAATCATTGTTGGATCTGTGATGAAAGTTCTAAAGTTAATGATCACTGTCACATCACTGGTGCGTATAGAGGAGCTGCACACAGCGCACGCAATTTACAGTTACAAATTAAACCATATCAAATAAAGTTTTTCGTAGTGATTCATAACCTGCTTGGCTATCATCGCCATTTAATAATGCAAACATTAGCATTAGTGTCAAAGGCACCAATAAGTGTTACTCCAAACAACAGTTTGCCGAAACTCATTTACCTCCCATCGAGGCATTTTATTCATCATTGTAACCTGAAGGTATTTAAAAAATATTACAAACATGCAAAGACTTGTCCACGTTTGATCGGACAATCAAGGGTGATTTTCATGATATATACTCGCATACGGACGTGTTATTATTAGACGTATTTGAGGCCTTTATTGACAATGATGGGTGAGTTAAAACGCTCGATCAGTGCATTATATTAATTCATAGGCAATGGCTTGGGATACACTTTTATCAAAACAAAGATCGAATTGGAATTCATGACTGATATCTTTATGCAACTGTTGATTGACCGCTAGCCTCCGGGTGGAACATGAGTGGCAAGTCATCGATATTCGCGCGCAACCAACCCAAGCATATATGTGCATGACCCCTCTGTCCTAATCAGTTGTATCTTTATGGCTGTGGCATGATACAACTGTTTCATATTGGTAGGTTTCAGCGGATTTACCCCGTACATATTGATATACAAAAGGACGTATTATATTACAACATCAGCATCAACCACTAATATTTCATTTGAAGATGATTTAGAATGCGCTGAAGAAATTCACAGTGCTCATACAGATTATTCTTTAACATTGTCATTGCCTGTTGACTGGTTGCGACTGTATACGTGAACAATCGTTTACGAACGAGGACAATGGTAACCTGCTCAATTAACCCTGTCGTTCACTTGTATTAGTATGTGAAAGACATCAGGTGAACTTCATTTTGGTATTTTCTACATCAAACCATCCACATGATTTTTAGGACACTGGTAGGTAAATTTCTACATTTCATTTTTGGCCATCCAGCAGCACCATATATGGCTTTTGGCGAGCTTTCTGGTGTTTCAACGGGCTCTACATCTCTCCAATAACCGTGATGACTAACATATTTTGGAAAAAATCAGCTCAGAAACAGTTTTATTAATATATTGTATCTTCACTGGCAACCTGAAACAACACTGACCTTCCTATGCTCTTGGATATCAAAATTTGCAAACCTAGCTGCCTCATAAATCGTGGGTCCAGCTGAATTAGGAAATCGCAACTATTGTTGATTATGATTTCAGGAAGGTAAGCATGGAATCGGTTCAACGTGATTGCACCATCGGCTGACGTTCAACCGTGTTATGAAATTCTCAAGAATTCAAAGAAAGCATTGATGAAGTACCTAACATTGATGATATATGATTCAGGTGAGAGTGACACGATCCTGTACCACAATGTGTTGATTGAAAACCAACTCAATGCAGCAAGAATGCTTTCAGGAGGTCGACACAAAATGAACTATGTGATATATTTAACACAAAGATAAGCCCGTGTGCCTAAAATGATCCGAAACAACTGTAAGATGTTGATTACATTTCCTGACATACATGATATTGGCCTTGCAAACTTGTCTAGGACTTGGTGTGCCACTGTACGTGTCCCACAACAATCACTAAACCAATTGCAGAACAAATCAAACATGATACTGCGGATTGATTATATAATTTAGGATTGCAAACGGTTCAATCAATTCGATATTCACTACTGACTACACAGCCATCCAAAGCAGTTGAACCAAAAGCGGACTGCATTACAATATAAACAATGCCAGCAGAGGTTGGTAAAATTATTAATGAAGCCGCTAAACAAGGACTGTCAAATTCAGGTGCCGCTTAACATAAAGCTGATTCAGCGATTGCAAACGTGGTAATGAGAAGTGCCGCTTTAAAAGGGTATGATATAAAATCATTGATATATATGTTTCACAATGGCTATTTTCAAAGATGTATGAAATTCCGCATTGTGTATAGATGTGCATGACTTAGTGGATGGAAGGAAAATATATTTCAGGTATTACTTATACTCGACTAGAGACACTGATCAACACAAAAGTTTCATCGAGGTGGTTTCTTCCATTTAAATCATTCTTGGATAATGATGGGAAACTTGTGCAAGAAAACAATGCCTATTAACGAGTCAATTCCCAATAATAATCATCAACAATATCATGACATTCTTCAAGAGAGCAAGATATTCCATTGATGAAAAGGACATATATGCAATTCTTCACAACGCTGACATTACCTTTAGGATTCGAAGACTCATTAGACAGTGATAATTAAGAAAGATAAGCTGGTCCAACCCTGATGTTTATCAAAGATACATCAAATAATGAATATCATAGACAGTATATAATTGGGCGACCTAAAGTAAATGCCAACTTAGCTACAACTGCGAATGTTGAACAATTAATCATTAACGGAAACCCTACGTTTAGGCTTGGCTTTGAAGCGTCGACCAACCTGAGGAAAATTCATTAAAATGTTCGTGTGCTCTTCACTCAGTCACATTTTCGGGTTTAGCAGAGATGTGGGAACTAAATTCACAGTCACCTTATTGTGTTAGAACAATGCAAGTTAGTGTACAGGAGATTATCCTAGATCTTAACATCAACATTTTTGATGACTGTGCTAACCATTCACTATCTATAAAATCACGTTTGTTGTGGTATATTCAATCTGGAACCGCTTCAAATATGCACTTTCTCGCAAAAACAGCATATAGTCATCCAGGAAGTCGTATTTAGGGTTAATTTATATGGTACAAGAGTACCCAACATTATCTCACATCACCAAAGTATGTTTTCGTCGCTTTACAAAATACAAGTCGAAATAATAATCAAGAGCAAAGTATGATGATATTAAACAAGCTAGGAGTGCTTGAGGTTTCTGTACTGTTAAATGTCCATTGGAAATCTTGCGTAGCCTTTATGACAATCGAACCGCACATGCATATCACAATATATGGTGTATATGAACCGGCATCATAACACTAACACTGGTTTGCGAATTTCCGAAACCGACATTCGTACATTATGCCCGATTTATTATTTTTCATTGGAATACCAACCAGTACATTGTGGAATGACAAATGCCCCTTCAATTGCAATTCAACATCCGACAATGCACCATCAACATGCCGTGTGTTATGATTAATACCCTGTCATCTACTATCCAACAGGCTGTGCATAACGACCAATACCCTGTTCGCTAATATTAAACAAGCCACACTATGCCATCAATATGCCGTGTATAGTGACCTGTTATATGTATAAAGCATAACTTGAACTTCATATCATGTTGGAGGTGTCAGTAAATTTGTATATATTGTACTGATGCTATAAATAACTTTAACCAAGATAACCAGCTCATAATAACCCTACAATGCACCTTATCAAAAGTACCACTGAAAAATCTTAAATTGTACAGGAATGCAGCGTCTACTATAAAACATCCGGAACATTAGACTATAACGAGCTTGGCTGAAAGTAGTGCTAAGCTTTCGAAATGCTGCGTACTTACCAAAGACTGAAGAAAGACCGAAATAAATGCTAGTGTTGGCCTAAGCCAATATTTGTACCACAATTCAGAATTTAACACGGACTTTAGAAGAGACTTCACAAATCCGGAAAAATAGTAAAAATATTGGTCTAGTTGAAAAGTACCAGGAAATGTTCGAAATTCTTACGGACGTTAGCGGTAACTGAAAATTCAGGATTTTGTTTTTAAAAAGGTCATGACTGAAAGTAATACTGAACTTTCTGAATTAAAAGGAAACGACAAAACGATCGCAGAGACATTTCCCTGAAATGTAAATATTTTGCAACAATTTTTGACAAAGATTAACTAATGCAGTCATTTAAAAAAATAGTTGCATATTTGTTTCTATGAAATTAAGGATTAAGCAAATATACTGAATTGATCAAGAAATGAAAATGTGCATGATAGATTTAAAAATGGCATAACATATTTTACAAATTGTAAATTTTAAGACCTATAACTGTTTTTGAATTTACAAATTGTGAATTATTCGCACAAAATCTTCTTTATTTTCACGATGTATTGAATTAACTACACCCCATAACTACATAAATACTAACTAAAGTAACCTAAATGGAAGGGCGCATTATAAGATAAATATCCCGCTTAGACATAATATTAGATCAACAAAGAGAACTGAAAGAAGTTATGTTGTGTCATATCGCCTTCGATATTGTTGAAAATATTTGGATCTTTTTCTGTAAAGTACATATATTACACGTTTTGTTTTAATAAAAACAAAAATCCATAATGTAATTTCACACCTGAGATTCCTTGTATGCTTTTCATTCAAATTTAGAAGTTTTTTAACTTTAAAAAAATCCTCAAGTTTTCCTCAGAAATACAACAAGTATATTTTCAGGGGATTATAGGAAACTATGACTAAATTTTAGTCCTTGGTGATGCTTAAACTGAAATAAAAAAACAGTTGAAAGTAGAGCAATGTAAGAAAGATAGTAAAGAAACTTCAGTTGAATGAAGCAAAATTAAGATCTTCAGGACAACTTCGGCCTGCTTAATCCACCGAAATATACTAAACTTGACTAGGGTGATTCAGTTTAAGGTCGGAGCTCATCATGTAGAGTTCGAAGATGTAATTTCGGTGTCATGGGTTCCCTACGAAATTGTTACTAACCCCGGTGAAGGACGGACAATTTCAAGGTTAGATACGTCCGAGCCAGTCAGCAAAGCCGACAGTCTAGGTGTGAAAAAAATAATTAATTAGATGAAAGGTATAATAATTTAGTAAAATATATCACAGTTTTCTACAATTATGGGAATATTTATCAATGTAAAGCCTTCCAATCAATCCACGACCTATCCAAATTGACAATTATTTCATCCCGCGAAATTAAAGGCTATAATGTTTCCTTCCCGTGTCCCTTCTATGTTATTCATCTGTAACTTCTGCCTCGTATTCCTTTCCCGACTCTCCTTGTCGTTACTTCCTGTACCCTCGTTTCCGTCTCCGGACCTCCTTCCTCGCCTAAGAGCCTATTTCTACGTGCTCTCCACGTCTTCTTCTCTCTAATCTTTGGGTGACCCTCTACAAGAATAAATACACACGTGCAGACTGCAGTAACTACAGAGCCATCTCATTGCTCTCTATAGCTGGCAAAATACTTGCTGGCATCACTCTCAACAGGCTTATTGAGGCAGTTCTGAAGATAAACTCCCCGAGTCTCGGTGTTGTTTTCGCTCATTGGCATGATCTTCGCTGTGAGTCAAGTCCAAGAGAAGTGCCTTGAGCAAAACATGAATCGCTATGCCGTTTTCGTGGACCTGACCAAGGCTTTGAATACAGTCAACATATACGCATTGTTGGTAGTACTCAAGAAGCTTGGTTGTCATCAAAAGTTTACCAACCTCATCCGTCTCTTTCACGATGACGTGACTGGATAGATTCTCTGAGACCGTGAACCCTCTGAGAAATTATCCATATCTAACGATTTCAAACAGGGCTGTGTATTCGCTCCGGTACTATGCAACCTCTTCTTCACACAGGTACTGCTCCATGCCATCCGTGACCTTGACATTGGTATCTACATTAAATATCGCCTGGATGAATGAGTGTTTGATCTCTGTCGTCCAGCTGAATATACCAAGACTCTAGAAAGGCTCATTACTGAAGCCCTCTTTCCAGATGACTCTGCCATCATGGCCCATGAAGTGACTCACCTACAGGCAATCGTGGACAGGTTCTCGGAAGCCTCCAATCCAATTGGACTCACACTCAGCCTAGGAAAGACAGAAGTCCTCTTGTAGGCCGCCCCAAGCATTGACCCTTCACATCGTTGCATCACTATTGTCGACACGCAGCTGAAGAATGTGGACAGTTTGAAACACCTAGGCAGCACTATATCCAGTGATGGCTCCCATGACAAAGAGACCACAGCGAGGATCAAGAAAGCCAGTCAAGCACTCGGACGATTCTTAACCAAGGTCTTGAAGCACAAGGACATACCACTGTCAACAAAGATGAAGGTGCACAATGCAGTTATCATCACGTCTCTCTTATATGGCTGTGAAACGTGGACTGAAGGATTATCAGTCGGTTGGAACAATTCCATCAGCGCTGTCTGCGATCAATCATGCGGATCAAGTGTCAGGACCGAATCACAAACCAGGAAGTCCTTGATAGAGCTGACACAAGAAGCATCGAAGCCAACCTAATCCAGGCATAGCTTCGTTGGACTCGCCATGTTATCTTCACGGATCAAAAGAAAATCCAAAAGCAGCTGTTCTTTGGCGAGCTAGCCCAGAGCAACCGAAACCAAGAGCTACAACGATAACCTCACGACGCACATCAAATGGGCAGACCTTCAAACCCACCAGCTCGAGCTCGTTGCCTCCGAAATAAGTCACTGGCAAGCCCTGGCGAGCCGTGACCGGAAAAGCAAGTTCAAACTTCGAGGTTGACCGCCGCCAGCGTCTTGCTGAAGCTCGTGAGAGACGTCACAGAGCTGTGTCTCAGCCACCCCCAAATACCAGTGTCCCATGCCCCAACTGCAATCGCCTGTGTGCATCGGAATTTGGACTCATGAGCCACATGTCCGTCCACTGTCGATGAGATCGCACAACTTGTCTTCCTCGGCTCGAGACACTACGAAGAAGATTTCATACACAGACACACGCAGACACACAGACACACATGCACACACACATACACACACACACACACACACACACATATATATATATATATATATATATATATATGTGTGTGTGTGTGTGTGTGTGTGTGTGTGTGTGTGTGTGTTTATCCATCTGTTTCCATTCCTAGTATGCATGCCGTATACTGACTTATATTGAGATTATCGTAAAAAATGATACAAATCAGATTGATTATTCCCTCATTATATTAGGCATTATACATAAAACATAATACTTTTTATTTTTGACACTATCGCGAAAAGAATGACTGACTAAGACAACAAATTTATTTCCACAATATGAGGATATCAGATACATGTATAATTCCAATCGAGTAGGCGTACCATTGTTTTATAACGTTTGACCTAAAATTTGTCTTTAATGATCAACATATCATGTGTGGGTCAAATGTGTGATTTTTAATAAAATTGATTTGGTAGAAAGTGTTGTTGGATGTACAATGTGGAACAGGTGAAACATCAAGGAACTAAAGGACAATTGTATGATGCAAAATACTGGTATGTAAAGCACTCATTGTTAACACGTTATTCTTTCATACATTCGTTTTATCATATATTCATTCATTTGTTGCTTCTTTCGTCCATTCCATTTTGTTTTTGGCGTCTAACAATATAGCATACAAAACTGGTGTAAGCAACATATCCAGTACGCATACGTCAATATGTATTACCCTAATCCCTCATTGAACAGGTAGTAGCATTCGCATGGTTTGTCATGTTGGCAAGGGCTATAAGAATGGTTGTGCCTGTGCATAAAGCGCCAAAAATAACCCCCCAGTGTAATTGTCCTTCGTAAACTCGGTATAATGAACTATGCACCATTTCGCAAGGGAAAAGTACGAATAAAGTGATAAAATGTTCTTATTAATGAGTTAGAAATGTTGAAACAGAACAAATACAGTGCTGAGGGTGGGGTGCCAGTGGGTTTGTGATGGAATGGGGGGGTCAGGGGAATTTGGTGGCTGCTGGGAAAATGGCCTTATTTCTACAACAGAGCATAGGCTGGCTAGCTCCATTTAAGATGCAAGTGCTTCATTTTCAAATTTGTAGCAATTGTACATAGGCCGAATCACCTCACACACACAAACGAACACGCCCACAAACGCATACACACGACAGGAAACAACCATTTAGGGGGCAACACTAGGTTCTTAACCTGATTGTTGAAATTATTAATAATCGAACACCTTGAGCATAACAAGCTGGATATTAGATTAGAAACGAGTAATACATATCAAATTTACCTGTATTTAACAGCTTGCTGCAATTAAATGTTGTTAAAGAAAATAAGGGGCATTTGAAGTTTGTACTACATTGATATGACAAAGTCAGTCCTGAACGTCAACACGTACTGTACAATATAAGAAATATGGTTTAGGGGGTAAGGGAGAATTACGATAAAGGCATATGTGTTATT